>OX371225.1:104543844-104771009 GCA_947310385.1 Nephrotoma appendiculata | reverse complement strand
CAAAACCAACACCACATTTTATAGAAAAGCAAAAGTCACAAACAACCACATGAAAAAAGTAACAGTTATGTCGATCTTCTTAATTTTACGTGCAATGCAAAACCACTGAAATATATTATTTTTTCCGCTAATAGTAATATTAAAGTTGCTGCGTTTACGTCCAATGATTTGGTTCCTCTTTAAGTGGCTTCAAGAGAACCAACAGCAACAATATCACCGCATACGCGTGACTTATTAATGTAGATAAACTGGACTGCATACTGGACTCTTACATGTATATAATAAACAAATTTTTAGATCAAGTTGTAGATGACAATTTAACTGCTGCTGCAAAGCGTCTTATTTCATTTCAAGCATCTCAGCGTACATTACCTCAATCACAAGCTATGTCAGATTCTGAATGTTATAATAATGTTGAAATTGAATCCGAATATTATTTAAATGAAAGCGAAGACGAAGAAGAAGATTTTGTGCAAAAAATAAAGAGATCGGCAATACATTTTAATATAACACAAACTGAATTGAAATAGCTTTTATATATTTATATACTCTTTAAAAAATAAACAATTGCAAAAACTGCCAAGTGAAAGTTTGCTTACAATTATATTTTAAATCCTTAGACCGCCCAATGTAAATCAGGGTTAAATATAAATACAGGTAAACCTCGCTTAACGAACCCTCGCTTAACGAAAGCTCGGAGCTACGAATATCAATTTTTGATACAAAAACCTCACTTAACGAATACATACCTCGGAGTAACGAATAAAAAATTAACAAAAAATAAAAAAACCGTCTCTTTTACTTAATTTTTGTGGTAATGGCACCGCAAGCCAGTATTTTAGGAGTGGACGAAGAAGGCATTCGAGATTTGTGAATCGAGAATCACGTTCTAAATTATCAACAGAAGATGAAGAGCCACAAAAAAATTTATGCCGCCACACTCTGAATGAAATTTTTTCAAAAATGGATGAAACTTATGAGATTATCAGAAATAATCATCCATATGAAATAATGTTAGACGAGTTCGAGAAAAAAACAACTTACAATCGATAATTTTGTTAAATAATAATTTAAGCATTATATCCATACACGATACAACCATTCGTGGGCAATCGTGTGATTGCACAATCATGATTTTTTACACTCATGAGTCACGCTACATGCATTTTCCACATTTATCAGTTTTAAAATATGTATGAAGAAGCTTGCGTTGCGATTTTAATTGGACTAGCAATTCGAAAAAAAATAAATAAAACAGAAATACACAAATTTCAATGAAAGAATGGTATAAAAACGTAGTGGAAATGGACATTCGAAATTAGCAAGTGGAAAAACATCCGAGGATCTTAAATTCTTTATTTTTTATTAACTATGCCATATTTACTGTAATACGACACAGAAGAGTTAAAACATTAGACTGAGCAAATTACACATACACGACGCAGTTTTGCATGCACAAACAAGAAAATATCAAAAAATTTGAAAATCACACAATCACCATGTGCAATCCAATCACTCAATCAATACTATACCACTGTCAATCAGCATGCACAATCATACGATTGCACATGCATGATTGTGTCGTGTATGGGCCCTATAAGTGTTTTCTTTTTTATGATATGCTTTGGTTTTTTTATTTTGCGATTATTATTATTTATTTTATTCGAAATAAAACTGAATTTTTGTACTGAAAACTTTTTTTTTATTAAATTTGCACTACGGGAACCAAACTAACAATTGTTCATATAAAATCATATAATTTGATACCTCGATTAACGAATCCTCGCTTAACGAAGCATTTCCAGGAACCGAACCCCTTCGTTAAGCGAGGTTTACCTGTATTGATGGTATCTGAATTTACAGAAGCTCAAAAATACAATTGGCCAATTTTTGTTGCAATACATGAAATTGTTAATTTTGTTCCAATGGTGGTAGGTCTTTACTGTGAAGATAGTGAGCCTGGTTCATTTCCAAATTATTTGAAACCTCTTGTAGAGGAACTACAACCACTCTCTAAAAACGGAATTATTTCGGAATTATTTCCCTCTTCAGAAGTAGTTCCTTCTTTCAACCGGTACATACTTTCAGAAGTACAGTTGTATTGTACAGTGGTATGTCAAACTTATAAAAGAAACACTGCTTATTTCAAATCACAATATTACTTAACAAATAGCGAAACCGCTTAACACGCAGTGAAATTTGTATTAGTAAACTAAATATGGATAAAAAAACGAAATCGCTTAACTCAAAGCAAAATTACTTACCAAACAGCAAAACTATACGGTTAATAAAGGAAAATTGCTTAACTCAAAGCAAAATGGTTTAAAACACAACTAAAATGTTTAACACACAGCAAATTCTATAACTACAACCTTGTTGTTAACCCTCCACCAGGTACAGTGGTTTCAAAATGTTAGGAAAATTTGACAGCTCACACACATAAATAAAATGTAAATAAATATGGCTGAAAATAGAGACGAAATTTGAATTTTTGAGCTTATTTATAACTATATTATACGATGTATTTCTCAATATTTTAATGGAACTGGATTGCAATTTTTTTAATCTAAGCGACAAACAAATATTTAATCCTTTTTTTCGGAGGATCAGATCGCAATCTGTTTCATTTTTAATATTGTCTCAAATAATCCTCTGAATGTAAAGTTTTTCATTATGTAATTTTGTTTAGATTGTAAATACAAATAAAATTTAAACTTAGCTGCACAATGCCAGTTTTTTAATTAAAATCGCGAATTGTAAATTTGTGAATATGGTAATTTGTAAACATGGCTAATATAGGGTTAACGTAATAATTATTTCATGCAAAGTCCTACAGTTATAAAACGCTTAGCACACAGCAAATGCTTTATGATTACTAATTTCCTCATCTAAAAGCTGATTAGTTATTTAAAACTTTTACTATATTTGGGCAGCTTTTTCGTAAATCCTTATTACACTTTAGCTGTGATAATATTAAATTTACCATAAATAATTAAACTCGTTATCAGAAAAGTTATTTAGCTGTTACATATAGTAAAGCCATCTTTTAATTTTGTATTTCTGTGCGCAAAAATGGCTGCATCATTTATCTAGTAGAAAAAACTTCCACAAAACCCAGTTTATCACATGAAAATATTGTAAAAAACACCAATTGCATGCTTTTGGTTAGTTACCAGATGCTTTTTAACAGATTTGAACTTTTTTTCAGAAAAAATAAATTTTTCAAAATAATTTTTCATTTTGATTTTATTTTTAATATCAAATAATTTTAGGTCGCGTTTTTCTTTTCTGAGCTACTTTTACAAACTGATCGACAAAACTTGTTTGCCACATAGTTTTACGATAAGAAATGATGAGAAAAATCATATTATCCCTGTCAATATTTCATAAATATATAATGACATTTATTATTGAAGTATGAATATGGAAAACATATAAATAAATTGACAATTATAAAAGAATGATGTTTGCTATAGTTTTTACACAAATTATTATTGTTACAATAATGTTCAAAAAAATAGCTCGTTAGTTATTTCAGCCTATTTTTGTGTTATTTTGAAACTTATACCCTTAACTAACTATATTGCTTTCTAACGAGAGGAATTGCATCTAAAACATGTTTGCTATTATTGCATTACTTTTTCTCCTACTTTGTGTTAAGTACAGCAAAACTGCAAATATGACGTTTTTGCTATTAGAGAACCGAAGTCACTAAATTAATCAAAATGATGCCTTGAAAGTAATTTACCATTTATAACGAGTTTACTGTCTGACGTTGCTATAACATATTGCCAGGCAAATGACAATTACCATTTTTGCTGGCATTACGTTGACAAACCAACAAATTCATGTTGTTTGTTATTATTTTAAGAGTTATTATAACTAAAGTGCTGTAAATTTTAGATGGTACAACGTTTTGACAACTCCAAATTGTTACTTGTGATATATATATATATATATATATATATATATATATATATATATATATATATATATATATATATATATATATATATATATATATATATATATATTGATGACATTTTTTTAGATGCGTAAACTTTACATGAGCTATATGTTAGATTAATAAAAGTTTTATTAAGATTGCAAGAGTTTAATGTAAAAATCGATTATAGTAAGTGTCTTCATTCTGAAAATTAAATTTAAAACGATTTAACATAACCTCAAAAGGATGACATTTCGTAATAATTTCATGATAATTTATCGTGAAATAGCCTTCTGACAATTTGCTGATAGAGTCAAAATTTATACAAAATACTCACACATACATTGATACCCTGATAGAAAATATTAGTGAATTTGCATAGTGTAGACTCTAGGTCAGTCACGACGAGTATATCTCAGGGGTTAATGTTTACGTTTATAGGTCTGCTTACACATGCCTGTTTTTATAATGTATCCGAGATTTCAGATAAATTAGAGAAGTTAATTATCTGCAAATCGTAAGTATAATATTTTATCTGGAAAGGATTTTTACCGATTTTTACACACTGTACTGAAAATATGTAATATGGGTAGATATACCACGAAAAAGTAATAAATTAGCGTATTATTAATTTTACAATTAATTTAATAAAAATAAGATAAAAATAGTTACAAATTAATTTATTAACTATCATTTTCCATAGCGTGCGCCATATTTTCTGTCAAAATATTTTAAATATGTTTTTTCTCTGAACTACTTGAAATAAAATTCAGATGGAAAAATGACGATCTGGGAATGGTCAAAGAAAAAAAAGAGTAAAAAATTATCGGATCGATCCGATAAAATAAAAAACGGAAAGGCTTTTAATTAATCTCTCTGATCTCTCCGATGTAATAAAACACAGGCCAACAGACTCAATCTAATATGATATTACTGTATATTCAAAACGAAACTTAAACGAAATCGGTCGTTTTCAATAGAAGGGCCCAGTATAAATATTTTGTTAAACATAGTTTTATACAGCACTCTTTACGTTTACGTTTTATTTGAATAAATCATCTAGCGAGCGTATTTCGTTTTGAAAGCCTTACCATCCATGAAATGTAAAGAAAATGATACTTTTACCACAAGAGAAATGAAACATTAAAATGTATACATTTTTATTCCTCTTATTCGTAACAATATTGAACAGTTTCTGCTTGACGTTTGTGCGTTGAGTTTCTGCTTGACCAATGAAGACACTTACTATAATCGATTTTTACATTAAACTCTTGCAATCTTAATAAAACTTTTATTAATCTAACATATAGCTCATGTAAAGTTTACGCATCTAAAAAAATGTCATCAATATATATATATATATATATATATATATATATATATATATATATATATATATATATATATATATATATATATATATATATATATATATATATATATATATATATATCACAAGTAACAATTTGGAGTTGTCAAAACGTTGTACCATCTAAAATTTACAGCACTTTAGTTATAATAACTCTTAAAATAATAACAAACAACATGAATTTGTTGGTTTGTCAACGTAATGCCAGCAAAAATGGTAATTGTCATTTGCCTGGCAATATGTTATAGCAACGTCAGACAGTAAACTCGTTATAAATGGTAAATTACTTTCAAGGCATCATTTTGATTAATTTAGTGACTTCGGTTCTCTAATAGCAAAAACGTCATATTTGCAGTTTTGCTGTACTTAACACAAAGTAGGAGAAAAAGTAATGCAATAATAGCAAACATGTTTTAGATGCAATTCCTCTCGTTAGAAAGCAATATAGTTAGTTAAGGGTATAAGTTTCAAAATAACACAAAAATAGGCTGAAATAACTAACGAGCTATTTTTTTGAACATTATTGTAACAATAATAATTTGTGTAAAAACTATAGCAAACATCATTCTTTTATAATTGTCAATTTATTTATATGTTTTCCATATTCATACTTCAATAATAAATGTCATTATATATTTATGAAATATTGACAGGGATAATATGATTTTTCTCATCATTTCTTATCGTAAAACTATGTGGCAAACAAGTTTTGTCGATCAGTTTGTAAAAGTAGCTCAGAAAAGAAAAACGCGACCTAAAATTATTTGATATTAAAAATAAAATCAAAATGAAAAATTATTTTGAAAAATTTATTTTTTCTGAAAAAAAGTTCAAATCTGTTAAAAAGCATCTGGTAACTAACCAAAAGCATGCAATTGGTGTTTTTTACAATATTTTCATGTGATAAACTGGGTTTTGTGGAAGTTTTTCTACTAGATAAATGATGCAGCCATTTTTGCGCACAGAAATACAAAATTAAAAGATGGCTTTACTATATGTAACAGCTAAATAACTTTTCTGATAACGAGTTTAATTATTTATGGTAAATTTAATATTATCACAGCTAAAGTGTAATAAGGATTTACGAAAAAGCTGCCCAAATATAGTAAAAGTTTTAAATAACTAATCAGCTTTTAGATGAGGAAATTAGTAATCATAAAGCATTTGCTGTGTGCTAAGCGTTTTATAACTGTAGGACTTTGCATGAAATAATTATTACGTTAACCCTATATTAGCCATGTTTACAAATTACCATATTCACAAATTTACAATTCGCGATTTTAATTAAAAAACTGGCATTGTGCAGCTAAGTTTAAATTTTATTTGTATTTACAATCTAAACAAAATTACATAATGAAAAACTTTACATTCAGAGGATTATTTGAGACAATATTAAAAATGAAACAGATTGCGATCTGATCCTCCGAAAAAAAGGATTAAATATTTGTTTGTCGCTTAGATTAAAAAAATTGCAATCCAGTTCCATTAAAATATTGAGAAATACATCGTATAATATAGTTATAAATAAGCTCAAAAATTCAAATTTCGTCTCTATTTTCAGCCATATTTATTTACATTTTATTTATGTGTGTGAGCTGTCAAATTTTCCTAACATTTTGAAACCACTGTACCTGGTGGAGGGTTAACAACAAGGTTGTAGTTATAGAATTTGCTGTGTGTTAAACATTTTAGTTGTGTTTTAAACCATTTTGCTTTGAGTTAAGCAATTTTCCTTTATTAACCGTATAGTTTTGCTGTTTGGTAAGTAATTTTGCTTTGAGTTAAGCGATTTCGTTTTTTTATCCATATTTAGTTTACTAATACAAATTTCACTGCGTGTTAAGCGGTTTCGCTATTTGTTAAGTAATATTGTGATTTGAAATAAGCAGTGTTTCTTTTATAAGTTTGACATACCACTGTACAATACAACTGTACTTCTGAAAGTATGTACCGGTTGAAAGAAGGAACTACTTCTGAAGAGGGAAATAATTCCGAAATAATTCCGTTTTTAGAGAGTGGTTGTAGTTCCTCTACAAGAGGTTTCAAATAATTTGGAAATGAACCAGGCTCACTATCTTCACAGTAAAGACCTACCACCATTGGAACAAAATTAACAATTTCATGTATTGCAACAAAAATTGGCCAATTGTATTTTTGAGCTTCTGTAAATTCAGATACCATCAATACAGGTAAACCTCGCTTAACGAAGGGGTTCGGTTCCTGGAAATGCTTCGTTAAGCGAGGATTCGTTAATCGAGGTATCAAATTATATGATTTTATATGAACAATTGTTAGTTTGGTTCCCGTAGTGCAAATTTAATAAAAAAAAAGTTTTCAGTACAAAAATTCAGTTTTATTTCGAATAAAATAAATAATAATAATCGCAAAATAAAAAAACCAAAGCATATCATAAAAAAGAAAACACTTATAGGGCCCATACACGACACAATCATGCATGTGCAATCGTATGATTGTGCATGCTGATTGACAGTGGTATAGTATTGATTGAGTGATTGGATTGCACATGGTGATTGTGTGATTTTCAAATTTTTTGATATTTTCTTGTTTGTGCATGCAAAACTGCGTCGTGTATGTGTAATTTGCTCAGTCTAATGTTTTAACTCTTCTGTGTCGTATTACAGTAAATATGGCATAGTTAATAAAAAATAAAGAATTTAAGATCCTCGGATGTTTTTCCACTTGCTAATTTCGAATGTCCATTTCCACTACGTTTTTATACCATTCTTTCATTGAAATTTGTGTATTTCTGTTTTATTTATTTTTTTTCGAATTGCTAGTCCAATTAAAATCGCAACGCAAGCTTCTTCATACATATTTTAAAACTGATAAATGTGGAAAATGCATGTAGCGTGACTCATGAGTGTAAAAATCATGATTGTGCAATCACACGATTGCCCACGAATGGTTGTATCGTGTATGGATATAATGCTTAAATTATTATTTAACAAAATTATCGATTGTAAGTTGTTTTTTTTCTCGAACTCGTCTAACATTATTTCATATGGATGATTATTTCTGATAATCTCATAAGTTTCATCCATTTTTGAAAAAATTTCATTCAGAGTGTGGCGGCATAAATTTTTTTGTGGCTCTTCATCTTCTGTTGATAATTTAGAACGTGATTCTCGATTCACAAATCTCGAATGCCTTCTTCGTCCACTCCTAAAATACTGGCTTGCGGTGCCATTACCACAAAAATTAAGTAAAAGAGACGGTTTTTTTATTTTTTGTTAATTTTTTATTCGTTATTCCGAGGTATGTATTCGTTAAGTGAGGTTTTTGTATCAAAAATTGATATTCGTAGCTCCGAGCTTTCGTTAAGCGAGGGTTCGTTAAGCGAGGTTTACCTGTATTATATTTAGTTTCTTTTATTCTCAAATCTTATTTTAAATTCAATACGAGTTCATCAATAGAAATATATATATATATATATATATATATATATATATATATATATATATATATATATATATATATATATATATATATATATATATATATAAGCTAATAAAATATTAAATCAAATTAGTGTAATTAAATATAAGAATTAATTCAATTAATTAATTCATTCTCAAATTAACATAAAAATAAATTATTATTTTATGTAATGATGTAATTGAATGGAGCTTAGATATTGAATTAAAACTACATTTATTTATTTTTAAAATTAGAACTATATGATAAACAGTTTAAACTTTAAACTATACTAAATTAAAACGATTTTTTGATTGTCTAAAATTTTAAACTGATTCATTTAGAAAACTACTGTTGATATCACACATAATACGCCAAAACTACAATATGTACAATAAAAAAAATGAATGATTTTGAGTTTCCTAATGGAATAGGTACAGAGGGCCGAATGTCGAAGGGCCGAATGTCGAAGGGCCGAATGTGTCAAAGGGCCGAATGTGTCGAAGGGCCGAATGTCGAAAGGCCGAATGGGTCAAAGGGCCGAATGGGTCGAAGAGCCGAATGGGTCGAAGGGCCGAATGTCGAAAGGCTGAATGGGTCGAAGGGCCGAATTTTTAATTTTGTTTTTAGAAATATAATTTTTTAAATTTGTTGTTTTATGGAATATTTTGTAAAAAAATTTATATTAAACATAAATGAATTTCTTATGAATTTATGTATTTTAATATTTTTCATCTTTGAATATTTATAAAATTCCACGTATCCAGTCAGCGATACATTTTGGTGAAGGAAAATTTTGTCATGCGCCCAGAGACATTCGGCCCTATGTGTCAGCCTTCTGATAATTGGTATATGGTACAAAAAATCAAAAATATAATTAAATTAAATAATTAAATTAATTAAAAAAATTAAAAAAAATATATTTCTAAAAACAAAAAAAAAAACGGCCCTTCGACCCATTCGGCCCTTCGACACATTCGGCCCTTCGACATTCGGCCCTTCGACATTCGGCCCTTCGACCCATTCGGCCCTTCGACACATTCGGCCCTTTGACATTCAGCCCTTCGACATTCGGCCCTTCGACACATTCGGCCCTTCGACATTCGGCCCTTTGATATCATACTTTCTTAATTTGCTAAAAAAATGTTCAGAATGTGTGAGCATGAAGTTTCTGGCAACTTTCTGGCAAACCTTATAAATCCTATTAAACTTCTAACAAACGTTATAAATGTAAATAAATCCTGACAAATGCAAATTGACTCATGATGCAATATAATATTAAAATTTAATTTGCAGAAGTTCTTTAGACCATATTCTGAGTTGAATTGCAAATAAAAATAATTAATCGAAACTACCAAAAATTAATTCAATATCAATATCGTGTAAAAAGTTATACCGTTATAGTAAAAATCTGATGATTGATTATATCATTAAACAACGAATTAATAATACCATTTAGGAAAGTTTACACAAACAGCCACCATATACAAATCAACCAGAAGGGTCTAAGCAAACAAAAAGACACTTTAGGTTTTGGAAATATAGAGAAGGGGAGCGGCCACGTGGCTTTGAAAAAGTCAGATATTGCTTAACATGACGTCACTAACAGCTTATTAATTACCATTTAGGAAAGTTTACACAAACAGCCACCATATACAAATTAACCAGAAGGGTCTAGGCAAACAAAAAAACACTTTAGGTTTTGGAAATATAGAGAAGGGGAGCGGCCACGTGGCTTTGAAAAAGTCAGATATTGCTTAACATGACGTCACTAACAGCTTATTAATTACCATTTAGGAAAGTTTACACAAACAGCCACCATATAAAAATTAACCAGAAGGGTCTAGAAAAACAAAAAAACACTTTAGGTTTTGGAAATATAGAGAAGGGGAGCGGCCACGTAGCTTCGAAAAAGTCAGATATTGCTTAACATGACGTCACTAACAGCTTATTAATTACCATTTAGGTTAATTTACACAAACAGTACACAAATTAACCATAAGCGTTTAGGCCACAAACAGAAAAATACTTTAGGTATAAAAAATATACGAACGTTGGCTTGCTTGCTGTTAGTGGGTTCAGTAAACGTTTTCTCGATATTCGAATTGTCCGATTAACTATATACTAAGAGACATTTGACATTGGGTTTGACATTTTAATTCATCATAATCTGTTGGTGGCCAAAACAAAATCAGAAATTAAGTTAGGTTTAGGCAATAGTGTGCCGATATGAATGAGTGGCATATTTGAAATGAGAATGCAAATATCCTTAATCTTTATTAACGCTTCGGGATCTTGATCAGTGGTCCGAATGCTATGCAGAGTGTCGTTGCTCATTGATTCTTTATATTTGTAGAGAATAGAAGCTTGCGACAGGAAAGTTACAATCAACAATAAGACGAATAATTAGCTAATGTAATGAGGAGAGGAACTCAGTAGTGCATCTGCAAGTGTGAGATCTCAAAGGTTGTCTCTTTCAGCAAAAATAATTCGTGACGCGCATTGTAACGTGTTTCGCAGTAATAACATGGGATGTACGCAAGGTTTCGATGAAAATCAGTCCAATAACATTAAGCAACAACAAACGCGAAAAGAAGCATTCTCGTTGCTTCGAATGGACTGTGTATAATCGGCCTAATGTATTTTCTATGAATATGCCGCGTATGCTTGGACTGGAATCCTACGCTCTCGTGGGTGGGGCTCACATTTTTGACTGTTTGTTCCACGTGGAAAATCGTGACACATCAGTATACATTAATGTCTTTGCGACCGGAAATACCTGGTCGGTTGCATAGTTCAAAAAACTCATTTAGTGTGTTTTTTGGGGCAGTTAAGGCTTGTTGTAGAGCAGTATCTTCAGCAAAATAAACACGCTGCCCATTTTAAAGGTGCACAGTCAAATGTATAACAGCTGGGTTTATGTCGTTTATGGGGAAACTCAAAATGCGCAAAAAAGACTTCATATCTGCTAATGAATAGGCCTATTTGATAATGTGTTATTTCTAGTCGTTATCATTTAAATTTTGAACAGCAAATACAGCCATATCGCAGCTGTTATGAACGTATTTAAATGTAATTGCTGGACTTCGCCGAACTTCAGAACTCAACGTTTATGTGTGCTTTAACGTTTTACAGCAACGGTGAATACGGAACGGCCCAGAGATGGTCAATGTCAACCGTTCAACAATTTGACACTCGTAATTGATATGACTGGCAGAATAGATACGATTGGCAGAACAACGCCAAGGTACAACGCAAGTGGTTTGCGCATGTATTGATGCGTACGTCAAATACCACAGAATTTGGCATCAGCGCCACCTATGATACACAAACATAATTACTATATGAATTATTCACAGAAGTTTTATTATTCATGAACTTCTCAGAAGGTTTTGACGGTCAATTATTCTTGAACTTATGAATAATTTCCATTTTATAAAATATTTGGGGGTGTTGGTGCGTGGGTAGTGAAATTTCGTCAAAAACCCTAGAACCTGATCGCAGTGCCACCTAGTAGATCCAATTGTAAATCTAAACCATCCAGGAACTCACTCAAACACACACACACACCAAATTTTATTAAAATCGGTCCAGCCGTTTAGAAGGAGTTCAATGACATACAATCGTACAGAAGAATTATACGTGGATGCTCCCCTTCTCTATATTTCCAAAACCTAAAGTGTTTTTTTGTTTGCCTAGACCCTTTTGATTAATTTGTATATGGTGGCTGTTTGTGTAAACTTTCCTAAATGGTAATTATAAGCTGTTAGTGACGTCATGTTTAGCAATATTTGACTTTTTCGAAGCCACGTGGCCGCTCCCCTTCTCTATATTTCCAAAACCTAAAGTGTTTTTTGTTTGCCTAGACCCTTCTGGTTAATTTGTATATGGTGGCTGTTTGTGTAAACTTTCATAAATGGTAATTAATAAACTGTTAGTGACGTCATGTTAAGCAATATCTGACTTTTTCGAAGCCACGTGGCCGCTCCCCTTCTCTATATTTCCAAAACCTTAAGTGTTTTTTTGTTTGCCTAGACCCTTCTGGTTAATTTATATATGGTGGCTGTTTGTGTAAACTTTCCTAAATGGTAATTAATAAGCTGTTAGTGACGTCATGTTAAACAATATCTGACTTTTTCGAAGCCACGTGGCCGCTCCCCTTCTCTATATTTCCAAAACCTAAAGTGTTTTTTTGTTTTTCTAGACCCTTCTGGTTGATTTGTATATGGTGGCTGTTTGTGTAAACTTTCCCTAATGGTAATTAATAAGCTGTTAGTGACGTCATGTTAAGCAATATCTGACTTTTTCAAAGCCACGTGGCCGCTCCCCTTCTCTATATTTCCAAAACCTAAAGTGTTTTTTTGTTTGCCTAGACCCTTCTGGTTAATTTATATATGGTGGCTGTTTGTGTAAACTTTCCTAAATGGTAATTAATAAGCTGTTAGTGACGTCATGGTAAACAATATCTGACTTTTTCGAAGCCACGTGGCCGCTCCCCTTCTCTATATTTCCAAAACCTAAAGTGTTTTTTTGTTTGCTTAGACCCTTCTGGTTGATTTGTATATGGTGGCTGTTTGTGTAAACTTTCCTAAATGGCATTATTAATTCGTTGTTTAATGCCATAATCATTCATGATATTTTTACCATAACGTTATAATTTTTTACACGATATTGATAGTAAATTAGTTTTTGATAGTTTCGATTAATTAGATTATTTTTATTTGCAAATCAATACAGAATATGGTCATAAGAACTTCTGCAAATTAAAGTTTAATATTATATTGCATCATGAGTCAATTTGCATTTGTCAGGATTTATTTACATTTATAACGTTTGTTAGAAGTTTAATAGGATTTATAAGGTTTGCCAGAAAGTTGCCAGAACTTCATGCTCGTCAGAATGTTAACATTTTTGACTCGTACACGTTTTTTTGTTGGAAGGGTATGTACAAGTGAAGGCAATAGTTGTTGATTTATGGACCCAAGATCACAAAGCACAAGTTAATTAAGAAAAACTATTTATGTATATGAGGAATGAAGATAATATTAACGGGCAAAGCTTTATGATAAAATCTTTAGCTTCTATTTATAGGTATTAATATTATAAGCAAAATATCGGTCGATGGTTCGGATAGGCTTTTCCCGCAAAAAATGCGAATACTCATCATTCATATACAATATTACAATACAAAATATCTTCAATCTTTAACTAGCGTGGACATTTATATTTTAATATACAGTAACCTTTAAATAACGTATTTAGTGTGCCAAATAATCGCTTTATTGAATATATTGTAGATTAAACTTCGTCTTTTAAATTATGATTTGATTTTTTTTATTATGACTTGATTTTTTTATTTTTATTAAAATTGTTTTATCGAACTCAAAGTTTTAAGTTTTCGATTATCAGATGCAAGACAATCAATGAAAAGAACGCACTTCTAATTAAATATTATCGACAACTCGTGTTTTTGATTAGATACATTTTTGTATATAAACCTTTCAACAATTTTGGAATCTTTAGTCGGCTACGAAATGTTGAGCGTGTTCATTAAATTGGTACTCTTGATCGCTGTTGTTTCGGCGAGTCAAAAAAGTTACGACGGATATAAAGTTTATTCAGTTCAATCAAATTTTGATTATGAATTTGATTTTTTGAAAGTGCTAGAAAATACAGCTGGTGTGGATTTTTGGGATCCTATAAATCGTCACAATGAAAAGGTTCGTGTAATGGTTGAGCCAGAACATCAGGAAAGTTTTGAAAAGGCATTAAACGCCGTTGATATTAATTACGAGATGATTATTGAGAATGTAGAAGAAATTTTTAAAATGGAACGCAAACAACAGAAAATGCACAAAAACCAAGGTCGCAGTTCAATTAACTTTGAACATTTCTGGACAGTCGATGAAATCTACGAATACATCGATCAGCTAGCAATCGATTATCCAGACTTAGTAGAAACCGAAACTATTGGAACATCATACGAGGGTCGTGATGTACGTGCCGTTAAAATTTCATTAAATGGTGGAGTAGATGATTCAAGGCCTGTTATAGTTGCGGATGGTACATTACATGCGCGTGAATGGATTGGAACAATGGTTGCAGTTCATTTAATTCATGAACTCGTTGAACATAATTACCTTTATACTGAAATCTTGACTAAAGTAGATATAGTTATAGTTCCCGTTCTAAACGTAGACGGTTATACCTACTCACATGTTTCCGATCGATTATGGCGTAAAACCAGATCGCCAAATGCAGGTAGTACTTGTGTTGGGACTGATCCAAACAGGAATTTCAATTACCGATGGGACACACCTGGTGGTTCAAGTACAAGCCCATGTTCAGAAGCTTATCGTGGAACAGCACCACATACAGAGTCTGAAGTAGCTGCTTTGGCTGCTTTAATGGAACGATATCAAAATTTGGACCTGTATCTAGCAATTCATTCATATGGCCAATACCTGCTTTATCCATTTGGTTGGGGATTAGGGTAAGATATTTAAATCTACTTCATTGTAAGAAAGGCTCATTTAATCACAATTTTTTACGTAGAGTTCCAGTTGACAATACTATTGAACACCAAGCAGTTGCAATTCAGTTTGCTAATGCAGTTCGTGCAGTTAATGGCACCTCGTACACTATTGGAAATTCTGCTGATGCTTTATATATTGCATCAGGTGCCAGTGACGATTACGCAGCTGGTGTTGCCAATGCACATCTTTCGTATACTTTGGAATTACCTGGAGGTGGTCGAAATGGATTTGACATAGAAGCTTATCGCATCGAAAGTGTTTTAGCAGAAACATGGCCGGGTCTTCTCGTACTTCTAGATTACGTTGCCTTTCTTAGACTGTGAGGCTGTGGCAGTTAAATGTTATTAAATAACAAAATATCTTTTCAATTAATTTAATGTTTTAAGTAACAACAGCTTATAAATAGAAAATTTCTTTACTAAAATGATTTGGTAAATTAAAGGTTAAATTTGGTACAATTTTCTTATATAATTTTGTTTTTTTAGTATTCCTTAACTTATTCCGGATTTCAGACTGAGATTTAAAATTGACGATAAGATAATGGAAGTGCTTTATGATAATAATTAATCATTTTGGTATATTCATTGAAAAAAACTAAAATCGCATGAAAAATCAAATGCCTGTCACTATTCCCTATCTTTTATAGGTTTAATTTTAATTAAAAATAACTAAAATAACTTGATGATAAGAGACTTGAGTACAACACTTGAATAATATGAGATATTATAATATTTATGTTGGAATAATAAGGTGGATCGGTTAATGGTAACAGATGAACATCTTTAGCTTTTGCATTATACTCTAAATTATTGGTAAATACTTAGGTAATTTTTCGTTAAAATCACCAAAAGGATGGATTCTAATTTTGAAAAAATTCCTTTCGGTGTTCTCCCGTGACCTGGTTTCGGGAGAATTTGTTTAGGAGGCGGTAAAGACGGGCACAAGAGAAGTGAGTGCAGCCAAACGCAAGGCAGGCCATTTAGGAAGAGATGAAATAGTGAGGGAGAGAGCTCGCCTGTAGATACAACTAATCGAACAGGAGGGTAAAAAGCAATATGCGAGTGATGCAAATTAATACGCATCGCAGTAGGCCGGCCCAGGACCTCCTTATAGCTACTGCTAAAAAATGCAGGTAGACGTGGGCCTGGTGAGCGAGCCAAACCGACGAACACTTCAGATAGGGAATTGGAAGGTTGACTTAGACGAAGATGCCGCGCTAATGGTGCTTACAAAGGACGTTCCAGTTGCTAGAATCGGTAAAGGAAAGGGAGTGGTCTGGGTAGAACTAGAAGACATTGTAATCATGAGCTGCTATTTCTCTCCTAACAAACCTATGGAAGAATTCATCATAAGGCTGGACGAACTCAGCGTAGTAGTTCGAAACCAAACCAAAGATGTGGTTATAGCGGGCGATTTTAAGACAAAATATCCAGAGTGGGGCGGAGATGTATTAGACAATAGAGGTCAACAACTGGCAGACTGGGCTGCATCCTGTAACCTTAGCAGTGTCAACACGGGGCAATCACCTACCTACGAAAGAGGAAACCATGGCTCGTTCCTAGATGTAACCTACTTTTCACAAAACACCATAAATCGAATCCAAAACTGGAAAGTTTTGGATGAAGAAAGTCTTAGTGACCACCGATATATTATGTTCGAAAAAACACAGCGACACCAGCTAGACTTCAGGAGACCAGCGTTCCGGTCGATCGAGGCTGGCAGGTTGGGGAAATGAGTCAAGCGCGCCTTCGTAGCGCGATGCAACAGTACCTTGGCGCCCCTAGCATAATAACACCGACACAATTAGTAACAACTGTCAGAACAGTATGCGAAGAGGCGCTAGAATCTAGAAGTGGAAATAGACGAAAAGCTGTCTACTGGTGGACTCCAGAAATCACTGAACGTCGTAGATGCTGCAATCACGCCAGGCGAAGGCTTACAAGAGAGAACGGGCGTACTAGCGGTCAAGCAGACAGAACTTTTCATCATAATTTGAAGAGCGCTCGCACCTGCATGAGAAAGGCGATCGCGCAATCGAAAAAAAAAACTGCTGGAAACTCCTCTGTAATACAATCGAAGAGGACCCTTGGGGAGATGCATATAAGATCGTGATGAAAAAATTTGGACAAAAAACGTCTACATTACCCGCAGATATCACTAACACTGTCGTAGCTTCGCTCTTTCCGAAGCACGACCAAGTGCAGCATGAAAACATAAGACCGGTAGAGATTCCACCTTTCACAACTAAGGAACTCGAGATGGCATGGAGGAAATTGAAAACGAAGAAAAGTCCCGGGCCAGATGGAATTCCATCAGAGGCCGTTAGGATCGCTGCGGAAACCCACCCAAAAAAGGTGCTAGACGTGATGAATTCCGTTCTAGAGAATGGGGAATTCCCTCGAATCTGGAAAACGGCGCGATTGGTGTTGTTAAAAAAAGATGGAACCGGATGGCGTACCGACATCTTACAGACCACTTTGCCTGCTGGACACTTCCGGAAAGCTTTTCGAACACTTGTTATTACGCAGACTGATCGACGAAATTGATAGGGCAGGAGGACTCGCTGATAATCAGTTTGGATTTCGAGCAGGGCACTCCACAATAGATGCTATAGTGGAGGTTATAAAGGTAATAGATTCAGCCGCTGATGGTACACAATATACGCGGCGTATCCCAGTAGTAATCACTCTGGATATAAGAAACACCTTTAATAGCGCATCATGGGAGTTAATTCTACAAGAACTTAATAATTTTCAAGTTAGCCCATATCTGAGGAAGGTACTTCAAAGCTATTTGAGTGAGCGACGAATCATTGTGGAAGCTGGAGGTGTTGCTACTCAGGTGGATATCACGAGCGGGGTTCCCCAAGGATCCATATTGGGACCGATGCTTTGGAATATCTTGTATGATGGCATTCTCCGAATTCCTTTGCACGAAGAAGCCAAATTAGTTGGCTACGCAGATGACTTGGCACTCATTGTCTCCGCCAGATATGAACTTCAACTAGTGGAACGAGTGGATGCAGCAATAGAGGTGATTTCTAGGTGGCTTCACAATCACCGAATGCAGTTGGCTCCAGAGAAAACTGAAGCAGTGGTAATGGCAGGTCGCAGAGTTCTTAACTCGATGGAATTCAACATGGATGGAATCAAAATAAAGCCGACAACACACATTAAATACCTGGGTATATGGCTAGACTACCGTCGCTGTTTTCAAGAACACGTAAGGCAATTCGTAGCAAAGGCGACTCGGACGACAAAAGGGCTCATCGGAGTGATGACGAATGTTGGTGGACCAAGCGCTAGTAAAAGAAAATTGCTCTCATCAGTGGTTTTATCCCCAATACTTTATGGGGCACCCATCTGCATGTGAGCTTTAGACACTGCTAAGGCACGTGAACAGTTAGAGCGTGTGCAACGGACCCTAGCACTGCGTGTATGCAGTGCATACAGAACAGTTGGAAAGGAAGCAGTTTTCGTGATAGCTAACATGCCGACGATCAGGGCATTGGCGAAATATAGAGTAGCGGTTCTCCAGGGAAGCCCAAGCGTTGAGGCCAAATCAGAATTAATACAAGAATGGCAGAGTCGATGGGAGAGCGCACCTAGTATGTTGCACGCTTTCTTTTGGCGTGATGCGATTTATGAAGTTATTAATACAACAAACTCGTCAGATTTAGTTCTTGTGCTTGGAGATTTTAATCTTCCAAATATAACTTGGAATTTGGACCCAGAACTAAACTGTATTTTACCTTGCAATGTAACAACAGATGCGGAATCTCTATTTGTGGACGCCATGCTTGGTTATAATTTGAACCAAATAAATGCAATTGCTAATAATCGTGATAGATTATTGGATCTTGTCTTCAGCAACGACATTGACACCTTTAAAATTTCTGAATCCCTATTACCTTTTGTCATAAATGATGTTAATCATAAATCTTTGGATATTGTATTTGACGTAACTAAAATGGCGAGATCTGAACACCTACAACCAATGAAATACAACTTTAAAAAAACTAACCGTGTGGGGCTACAAAGCTACCTGGAATCCATCAACTGGCAAATAACTCTCAATTCCAATGATATAAACGAAAATGTGAATAAATTTAATGACATCATGCTTCAAGGCTTCGATTTGTATGTACCTATGTGCTGTAAACCACAAAATGCTCACCCTCATTAGTTTGATGATAGACTAGTTAACTTAAAAAATCGAAAGTCGAAAGCGTATGCCAAAATGTTGAAAAGTGGGTTAGAAGCGGACAAAACTACGTTTCTACAACGTAGTAATGAATTTGAAATTTATTTCAAATCAAAATACAGGTTGTATCTTAATCAAATTCAAGACAACATCAAAGTAAATCCAAAACAATTTTGGAAATACTTTAGGAATAAACGCGAAATTGAAGGATACCCTGCTAATATGATGTACAACAATACCTGCTCTTCAAACGCCAAAGATATAGCTAACATGTTCGCGTCGTTTTTTCAATCAGTCTATAGACCAAGCGTTACTAGTGGATTGTACGAACAACCCAACAACAACACATCAATAACTCCTCCTATTATTTTTGAGGACAACATTTTATCGGCTTTAAGGGGGTTTGGAGATGGTTGCGGTCTTGACGATATACCCTCTTCTATTCTGAAGGAGTACGCTGAAATTTTAACAATTCCATTATGTTATCTATTCAATCATTCCTTAAACACCGGCGTGTTTCCTGACAAATGGAAAATTTCAAAAATTACTCCAATTCTTAAATCGGGTAAACGTGATGATATCTCATGCTACAGAGGAATATCAACTACATCATCAATTCCTAAATTATTTGAGTTAGTACTATGCAACAGCTTTAAATCCACAATTACACGTCATACATCAATAAACCAGCATGGGTTTATGCCTGGTCGATCCACATCGACTAACCTGGTTGAATTCACCAGTAAACTAATTAACGAGATAGAAAAACACCGTCAAGTTGATGTAGCGCACACGGATTTTAGTAAAGCATTTGATTATATCTGTCATCATAACGCACTCCAGAGTTTATTCAATTTTGGTTTTTCTCTCGATTACATAAATTGGTTTAAATCGTATCTATCAAACCGGTGCCAATTTGTAATAATAGGAAATGAGAAATCAAACGTTATTAAAGTTACATCTGGTGTTCGCCAAGGATCACACCTCGGGTCTTGGGTTTTTATTGTTTTCATAGACCGAATAACCGAGATAATCAAAAACTCAGACGTGCTCATATTTGCAGATGATGTGAAAATTTTTCGTACTATTAATGGATTGTTAGATACGGAGAAACTTCAAGAAGACTTAGATAGATTAAGTGAGTGGTGTGATCGGAACTCACTATACTTAAATATTAAGAAATGCAAAATCATGTCTTTCCATCGTAAAAGAAATCCGGTTATTACATCATACAAAGTCAACAACGAAGTACTGCAAAGAATCAATGAGATTATAGACTTAGGTGTTACATTTGTCGAAAACGCCAGTTTCAATAGGCATATTGAAAATTGTATTGCGAAAGCGAATACCATGTTCGGATTTGTTAAAAGATGGACAGGTGAATTTAAAGATATTCAAACCTTATGTTCACTCTATTTCGTTTATGTTCGATCACAACTGGAATACGCTGTAACGGTATGGAACCCATATTATGCTGTACAAATAAAAAGAATTGAAAGCATTCAAAAGAAGTTCCTGATTTTTTTATTAAAGACTGGGATTACGACCCCAACTTACCATTCCATGAAAATGTGGCTCGCACCTCCATACACAACAAGATGCACGGATTACATAATATGCACGCTCGAAAATAGACGACTTCTTTTGGGCGCGCGGCTTTTATTGGTAACGTTTTGCTTGGTCACGTTGATTAAGCTTACATCTTGGAAAACATATTGTTACGGTGACACCTAGAGTGGAATAGAATAAGTTAATTTCATTAGTTGTTCAATTACATTTATAATTTATAAACAACATTTAGGCGTCATTTCTATACTAACATATTTGCTGCGCATTTAGGATTATTCTAGAAACAAATATTTTGGTATATAAAGGCGCGCGTTGACGTGGAATGCTGAGTATTATTTTAAACGTGATATAGTGAAGGTTAAATAGAAAGATTATTAAAGTGATTATTAAAGCGATTATTAAAGTGATAATTAAAAAGTGTGTTATAATTATAATAATTAATTGTGAAAATTGTGTTGTATAATAAATTGTGTTGTGTAAATAAAATTGTGTGAGTTAAAATTGAAGCAGTGTATTTATTCACAATCCAGTGATTCGAACCTTAATTGACAAGGCAAAATCGTAACAATTGGTGACAGCGGTGGGATTGTGAATAATAAGGAAAATGATTCTCTACGGATTAAAGCTTGCGCAATTAAAGGAGCAACTGACACGGCGAGGTTTGGCCAGTGAAGGCACAAAAGCTAGTTTGGTGGAGCGACTACGTGAGGCCATGGAGAAGGAAGGTTTGGATCCAGACGTGTATGATTTCGAGGAGGAAAAAACGGATGAGATCAGTATGGATAAGAAACAAAAGGACGTACAAACGGTGGTCGAAACAACGCAAAACCCATCTGGAAGTTTCGATTTTTCGCAGTTGATGGCTGCTATGAATCAAATGATGGGACAACAGTTGGAGGGAATAAAACAATCGAACGAGGGAATGAAACAACAGATGGAGCAACAAGGAGCGGACATTAAACATCAAATGAAACAGCAGATGTTACAAGTGGTGCAACAAGGGGCGGACATTAAAAACCAAATAGAAGTTGGTCAAAAGAAAATGGACGAGAAGTTTCTGGAGTTATCTTCTACACTACATGGTAAAGTGGAAAAACTGCAAACAGAAGTACACGCAGAGATTCAAAATGTTAAAGGAGAGGTTCAACGTCTCGAGAAGGAGCTCCAAGATATTAAAGTGAATGGAACGACACATCAAGTGATTCAGACGGTTAACGCAGTTAAGATAAAACCACCAACATTTGATGGAACAACATCCTTCAGTATTTTTAAGTTCCAATTCGAAACGGCGATTAAGCAAAATCAGTGGACTGAAGAACAATGTGTTGCACCGTTAATTGTGGCTCTTAAAGGCGAAGCGGCAGAAACATTACAAATCATTCCCGAGCAGGAACGGAACGTTTACATGGGAATTATGAAGGCGTTGGATCGAAAATACGGAAGTGACCACAAACGAGAAATCTATCGCATGGAATTGAAGGGTCGATACCAAAGAGCAGGAGAATCGCTACAGGAATTTTCATCGGCAATTGAGCGGCTCGCGCATTTAGCACATTCAAATATGTCGGCCGATTACATGGAGCGAATTAAAATGGATGCATTCATTGACGGTATTCGAGATCCCGAGACGCGCAGAGCGGTGATGTTGTCACCTAAGGCAACTTTTACGGAAACCATCGCTTGTGCGTTAACAAACGAAACTGCGCAAACCATCATCAAACCAGCAATGAAAATTCGTCGAGTGGAGATTGATTCCAGAATAGACACCGCACGGGCTACGCCAAGGTTCAGAGATGGAAGTGGCAGGATTAAATGCTGGGTATGTGATAGAATGGGCCACATCTCACGGGACTGTTGGGAGATTAAGAAGAAACGAGCAGGGTCGCCATCTCCTATGAAGCGTAGACCAAACGAAGAGCAGATAGAATCCAGAAAGGAGCGTCAGACGACAGCGGAGTCGTTAAACTAAAAAGAGTCAGCTTGAAGGGGCAGAAGCTGACTCCCACAACCGATTGCCCCATAACCTCCATCCATGTTTCGAGAATAGCAAGGAGCGGTGATAGCTTAACAATTGAAGCCGATATTGATGGGAAGAAATGCATGATCACGCTGGATACGGGAGCAACTCATACGATTGTTCGTGAGGATATTATCGATGGAGTTATGGAACCAGCTAATGGAATGAAGTTACGAACGGCGACTGGAGAAAATTCAGCAATAAAAGGGAAAAAGGTCGTAAAAATAAGGATTGGGCGAAATTACTTTCAACACGAGGTGCTGGTTGCAGATATTGTAGACGAAGTCATCTTGGGGATGGACTTCATGAGAACGAATGGCTTCGTGGTGGATGTTGGACGGGGTGTATTAACCTACGATAATATCGAGTTGCCACTTCACGTTAGCGCCGCTATAGGAGAAACGAGCAGGCAAATTATAATGGATCATCGGGAGAAGTTGCCACCGAACTCGGAAACAATAGTATGGGCAAGATTGGATGGAGATTCTGGGTCACCCAGGTTGTGGGTTGTGGAAGCCAATGAAGCGGAGAGCGGAGCCAGAGAAATTATGATCGGGAAAGTTCTGGTGAAACCAGACAGCGATAATAGAGTACCAATTAGGACTCTAAATCTCTCGGATAAGACGAAAACCATCAAGAAAGGGACAATAATCGGAAAATGTGAAGAAATATTGGCGATAGTGAAGTGCGAGCAGAAAAATCCGATTGAGACGGCTAAGTCGCAAGTGCAGAAAGAGATTATAGATCAACTTATGGAGAAATGGACCGAAGATCTTACCATGGAACAGAAAAATTTGGCAAAACAATTGCTCGAGCGGTACATGCCAATATTCTGCAGTACACCGGACAATAATGGGAGAACCACAATGGTTAAACATCGAATAGATACAGGAGCAGAAATGCCGATTCGACAACCACCCAGGAGATTACCATTGGCAAAGCAAGGAGAAGTAGATCGAATGGTAAAAGATATGCAAGCAGCAGGGGTAATCGAAACATCAAGCAGCCCATGGAGTTCACCAGTGGTGTTAGTCGAGAAAAAGGATGGAAGCATGAGATTCTGCGTGGATTACCGAAAATTAAATGCTGTGACGAAAAAGGATAGTTACCCATTGCCAAGGATCGATGACACGTTAGACACATTATCGGGTGCTCGAATATTTTCAACATTAGATCTGCAAAGCGGCTATTGGCAAGTGGAAGTCCAGGAAGAAGATCGCGAGAAAACGGCATTCAGTGTGGGTAACGGATTATGGCAATTTAACGTTATGCCATTCGGATTATGTAACGCCCCTGCGACTTTTGAACGGCTAATGGAGCGCGTGCTAAAGGGATTACATTGGAGGACGTGCCTCGTATATTTGGACGACATCATCGTTATGGGCAAGGATTTCGACGAGCATTTAAGGAATTTGGCGGAGGTTTTGGATCGGATACAAGCCGCCGGATTGAAGCTAAGCCCAAAGAAATGCAAACTATTTAGAACGGAAGTAAAATATTTGGGTCATAAGATAACAACCAATGGAATCCATACCGATGAAGACAAGATCGCAGCAGTGAAGGAATGGCCACGACCTAAAAACTTACATGAATTACGGAGCTTCCTTGGATTGTGCACCTATTATAGACGATTCGTGCCAGGATTCGCCAATATTGCAAAGAGTTTACACGAGTTAACCAGGAAGAACAAGGCATTCGAATGGAAGGATGATCAAGAAGAGGCATTCGTGGAACTAAGACGACGATTATGCGAAGCACCAATCCTCGCATACCCTATACCCAACGTTAAATTCATTTTGGACACCGATGCAAGTAATGATGGTATAGGAGGAGTATTATCACAGGCAACAAATGGTGAGGACCGAGTTATTGCATATTACTCCAAGATGTTATCAAAACCGGAACGGAATTATTGTGTTACACGGAAAGAGTTGTTGGCTATAGTGGAATGTATTAAGCACTTCCATAAGTACCTCTATGGCCAAAAATTTCTTCTACGGACGGATCATGGAGCTTTGCGCTGGTTGTTACAATTCAAAAATCCAGAGGGATAAGTAGCACGTTGGATCGAACGTTTGCAAAGCTACGATTTCCAAATTGAACATCGGAAGGGAACCGCACATGGAAATGCCGACGCATTATCAAGAAGGCCATGTCCCGTGGAATGCAAGCATTGTGGGCGTGTGGAGGGTAAGGAAAACATCATCGATATTCGGCTTATGCAAGTGCTACCTGATGAGGAATGGACTGATGAAATGATCAAGAAGGAGCAATTACGGGATGCTGACCTGTCATTCATCATGAAACATAAAGAAAAGGAACACCGGCCCACATGGAGTGAGATAGCTGACAAAACTCCCATTGTAAAAGCATATTGGGCTCAATGGGATAGCCTCCACATAGAAAATGGATGTTTAAAACGAAAGTAGGAAAGCACGGATGGTAAAGTAAAACAATTGTTGGTAGTGGTGCCAAAAGATCGGATAGCGGAAATCCTCAAGGAGTATCACGGAGGAGCAAGTGGAGGTCACCTAGGGATTAATAAAACATTAGCGAAAATTCGCCAACGTTTCTACTGGTCCGGATGTAGACAGTCAGTAGTAGAATGGTGTCGAAGATGTGACCAATGTGCGGCAGTGAAGGGACCAGCACGAAAAAGCCGTGGAACCATGAGACAATATAATGTCGGGGCACCATTTGAGAGAATTGCAATGGACGTGGCGGGGCCATTTCCGACCACCGAGAGCGGAAATAAATATGTGCTAGTAATAATGGATTATTTTAGCAAATGGCCGGAGGTGTACCCCATACCCAATCAGGAGACAACAACAATAGCTGATGCCGTGGTTAACAATTGGATTAGCAGATTTGGTGTACCTATGGAAATTCACACGGATCAAGGAAGGAATTTCGAATCGGTGGTATTTCAGGAGATATGTCAGATGCTTGGAATCAATAAAACAAGAACGACGCCTTTACACCCACAATCGGACGGTATGGTGGAAAGATTCAATGGCACATTGGAGGAATATCTAGCAAAGGTTGTGGAAAGGAACCAACGTAACTGGGATCGACATATACCGATGTTCCTGATGGCCTACCGATCAGCGGTACATGACACAACAGGAGTGACACCAGCTAAAACCATATTTGGGAACAATCTGCGATTACCGGGAGATTTAAAATTTGGGGCTGTTCCATCAGCAGCTCTATGCGGACAGGATTATGTCGACCGAATGAAAGAGGAACTCAATGAAATACATCAATTTGTACGGGAGAAAATTCGGATAACAAGTGATCGAATGAAAGCTCGATATGACATACGAGCAAATAATCAAGGCTTCGAGGAAGGGCAGTTGGTATGGCTTCACAACCCGCAACGGCAGAAGGGATTATCACCGAAGTTGCAACCCACATGGGAAGGCCCTTACACTGTCATTAAAAGGTTGAACGACGTGGTTTATCGCATACAGAAAGGACGGAAAGGTAAACCAAAGGTGGTGCATTTGGAGCGTTTGGCGCTCTACAGAGGAGGTGATCTGGATCCTGTTCGGGACGAACAGGCTTAGGTGGGGGGTAGTGTTACGGTGACACCTAGAGTGGAATAGAATAAGTTAATTTCATTAATTGTTCAATTACATTTATAATTTATAAACAACATTTAGGCGTCATTTCTATACTAACATATTTGCTGCGCATTTAGGATTATTCTAGAAACAAATATTTTGGTATATAAGGGCGCGCGTTGACGTGGAATGCTGAGTATTATTTTAAACGTGATATAGTGAAGGTTAAATAGAAAGATTTTTAAAGTGATTATTAAAGCGATTATTAAAGTGACAATTAAAAAGTGTGTTATAATTATAATAATTAATTGTGAAAATTGTGTTGTATAATAAATTGTGTTGTGTAAATAAAATTGTGTGAGTTAAAATTGAAGCAGTGTATTTATTCACAATCCAGTGATTCGAACCTTGATTGACAAGGCAAAATCGTAACAATATCAATTCGTCACGTGCCATGCAGCACATTTCGAAACCATGAATTTTTAGCACTTGAACACCATTCCACCAACTATGGAGAAAACAACCCCATTAATAGCATGTCTAAATCTTTCAACTTAATCGACGACCTATTTGACTTCAACTTATCAAAGGACAACTTTAAAAATATCCTTATAGATTTTTTTCTAAATTTTTAATTGTTTAAACCAAAATTTGGTTTATATTTTTCTTTTTCTGTTCTAAAGTTTTTTGTTGTAATATAATTTTAACTATAACTGTAAATAATCTGAAATCATACATGTATATTACAAAATAGATTTCTTTAAATAATAAATAAAATAAATAAACAGTTTGTTACTCAATTTTTAACATCTTGATTTAACTTGGGCCAAAAATATCGAATAGAAATAAGTTTACAGAAACTACACGTCGTAAATGATTGAGGAGTGTTGGAAAATTTCACAATAGAGTTCGTTGCCAGCGAATTGAATAATTTCATATTTATATTTTGTATTTTCCGAAATATTTCTATTTATCAGAGTTTTCAATTCTTCGTCCATATACGTTTCATCAATTCTTCGTCCTGATATTTTATGAATATATGAAATTTCGTGATGGAGCCCGCTTGTGGGTCGCATGAACGTGACAAGATAAAGTGTCTTCGACCACATTATGTTTGCCTGAAATGTGACGAATATCAGTTGTAAATTGGGATATGTAAGCTAAATGTCGGCTTTGACGTGGACTGCGTTCCGACTTCGAGTAAATTGCGTTTATGAACGGCTTATGGTCCGTAAAGATTGAAAACGTACGACCTTCTTCGAAACAACGAAAATGTTTTAAGCCTCAACTAGTGAGGAATAAGAAAATAAAAAATACGAATTTTAACGAATTTTAACCAATTGTTTTTCTTTTTTTTTGACATTCGAACCAGTGAAAAATAATAACTTTAAGTTACAGCTGTTCGTTTACAAACAGCTGTTTTTTATTGTGAAATGTCTTTTAGAGAAATTTCATATTTGTTCATGTTGTTACATATTTTTATATATTAATTTCGTATTTGAAAATGAACACATACACGAGATGCTTTTACATCACAATGAAAAAAGGAAATAAACTAAACAAAATTAAAATATTATAGTAGTAATATAGCGTTTACACTACGACTATAATATCATACCATTAACAAATTAATTTTTAACAAAATTCACTAAAACATCATTTTTACTTCATCGCACATTATTAAAATTAATCACAAAACATGAACAAATATTAAAATAATTTTATTTAATAAATAAAATAGAAAACAAAAAAATGTACACAAAATAAATATGGCTTCCATTCCCCGCATCACAAATTTATCTTCTTTTGCTGTGTATAAAACACAACAACAAATCGTATTTTTAAGTATTTCTTATTTTCGAGCGAGAAATAGCGCGCACTATTATTTTAATAAGTGACAGCTAAAATTTTACGAAGGGGAAATTCGGCTTCTTACATGAACATTAAGTTTGACTGGGTAATAACATTGAAATGCTATTTATCGCATTGTTATTCTATTATTTTTTTATTTTCTTATTCCTGACTGGTTCCGCTATAAGGGCTAAGTAATAGCTTAGACAAGCAAATTAGATTTTTCATTTGAACTAAAAAATGAAAACAAAACAAACTTCTGATAATTCCAATGTCATCGTTGTATCTGTGATTTTTCGATAAACTGTGTATACGTATACGCAAAAAACGAAATATTTTTGATTGTATGCGGCTATTTACAGAAAATGAAACGCAGTTTAAATTTTTACGTTTACATAGCGCTCATTTGCGAGAACAATGACATATCTAAAAAAAGTCGAATTTTGAGTTAAATACAGTACTCGAAAGAATTTCTTTCCGTCTATTTGCTGTGATAACGGCATAACTTAGTTTATACAAATGACCGGTTGCGGCACTTATGTCGTTGTTGCTTTATTGCGAATGGGGAATTATTTTTTTTTTCTGAAACGTTATATTTCAGTTATTGTTCTGTGTTTGATGTGTAAAGATCACGTTTCCGCAGCAAGAGTGACATATTTTTAATTAAGTCGTTCATTTTGAAAAGGTAAGCATAAATATTAAGTTTGATTTTTCAACTAAACATGACATAATTCGACTTATGACTTTTTTTATGTAAAAATTATATAATTTGATGTAGTACTATTTTAAATTATAACGTTATTCTAGCAAAATTCATAGTGTCATTTAATTTATTGTGCCTTATGACATTCTTATTGAAAAAAAAAATCTAATTGCTTGTATTTCATTTTGATTCATATTGTGTTACTACATTATTTGTGATAAAATATCTATACGGAATGTAATTAAATTTTTATAATTTATGATTATGTCGTTATTGTAAATAATTTTTTTTAAATATTCTTCTAGTTTTGATATGTTTTAAATAATACACATAACTGTTACATATAGAAATAAATAAAATCATTTAAGTTTTCAGCTAAATAGTGAGGTAATTTATTTATCACAAAATGGTTTCCCGCGGTAAAATTATGGTAGAATTAGCTAGACAGTCAGTTCAGCCAGAAAAGGAATTGCCAGAAAAAGGAACACAAATGGAACTTTTAGACAACCACCCAGAAATGGAGTTAGAAAATGAACCTGCAATTAAAAATGGTGAGCAAAGCCTTAAATAATTATGTTTACTGAATATTAATAATTAATTCGTATCCTATTAAGCTTCTTCTACTGAGTTGGTTACAGAAGATGGTTTAATAAAAAGTAGTTCATCTAGTTCTTCTTCAAGCAAATCATCGTCCGAATCAGAATCATCCAGTGAAGGTAATCTCATTTTTCAATATATCATGCTTTCCATTATGTATTTTATAATATTTCTTCCATAGATTGTGATGATATTTTATTTGATCCCATCTATAATCCAAACACTAGTGACCGTTCAGACGAAGATTTAAGTGATGTAGAAAATAATTTAAACAATTAAAATCAACCCAGAAATAGTCCCGCAGATCCCACACCATCTCCATTAAAAATAGGTAGAAAAAGGAAAATAAATAATCAAAATTGGAAGAAAAATTTGAGCAAAACACTGAGAAATTCGGGAAAATCCTATGTGACTGTAAATAAAAAAATACAAAAGGAAAGGCAAATAAAATCCCCATGCAGACAAAACTGCAGAATTAAATGTTCAACCAAAATTACAGAAGAGGAACGTCGACAAATTTTTAATAATTATTGGGAACTCAGTGATATCGAGAAACAAAGATACTTTATTGCAAATAGCATGAAAGTGGTTCAGCCGAAGTATCGCTACGTTCGTGAGGGTGGTGTCAGAAAACCACGAATGAAAAATAATGCATTTTACTTTAATCTAGCAAGCAAAAGCGTTCGGGTTTGTAAATTATACTTTAAAAATACGTTGGACATCAACGATCGCCCGATAAGAACAGTGATTGAGAAACAAAATAAGGTCGCTAATACGGTAATGGAAATGGATAAACGAGGCAAACATGATCATCATCTAAAAGTGGAAGAGACTATTAAGCAATCCATAAGAGAACATATTCGCTCAATTCCAAAAATAGAAAGCCACTATACACGAGCGAATACATCGAAACATTTTATTGATGGCAGCAAATCGATCGCTGATATTCATAAAGATTATGTTACCAATTGCAAAGACAATAATATTAAATTTGGTAATTACACCTTATTCTACAGAATTTTGACCCAAGAATTTAATATTTCATTCTTTCAACCTAAGAAGGATTTATGTGAATTGTGTACGGCGTATGGCAATGTAGAAGGGCAAGATAAAGAGAACATGAAGGGCGAATACGATCATCATTTAAATGAAAAACAATTATCACGAGAAGAAAAAAATATTGATAAATTAAAGTCTGAGACAATAATTGCAGTTTACGACTTACAAGCGGTTTTTCAATGCCCTAAGGGAGATGTTTCTACGTTCTACTATACCTCAAAACTAAATGTTTTAAATTTTACAATTTATAACCTATTAAATCATAATACTGATTGTTATGTGTGGGATGAATCGTGTGGCAATAGAGGTGTTAACGATTTAGGAACATGCGTTTATAACTATTTGACAAGAATTAACGAAAATGGCAAAGAAGTTGATGTCATATTTTACTCAGATAATTGCCCTGGGCAACAAAAAAACAAATTCATGATTGCTGTATACTTATTTGCACTAAATGGGCTTGCAAATATTAAATCTATCACACATAAATTTTTAATAAGAGGTCACACTCAAAATGAAGGTGACTCTATTCATTCGCTGATCGAACGACAAGTCAAGAAACAATTGAAAAGTGGACCAATGTACACTCCTGAATCATTTATAACTGCTATCAGAGCTGCTAAAAAATCAGGAGAACCTTTTCGAGTGTATGAAATGTTTTATTCAGATTTTTATGATTGGAAAGATGTTTGTACTCAAATGGGTGTTAATTTAACTGTAAATGTGAATAACTAACTAACTGAATTTAACTGTCTGTGAAAATGACTGATATTAAAATCTTGAAAGTAGAAAAAAAATCGCCCCGATTACTGCTTTATAAAACATCTTACGCGGAAGTCAACTTCAAAGAAGCAATACTCATTAAGAAAAGAAAAACTATTGATGTAGAATTAAAACGGGTCTATGACCAAAAACCGGGAATATCCGAAAACAAAAAAAAAGATTTATTAAAATTGGTTAATAAAAAGTTGATACCACAATACTACGTCTTTTTTACAGCTCATTTTTTAACTCGTTATAAATTTATATTTTTTTTAGTTTTATTCATGTCTGAAATTTTTTGTGAATATCTTGAAGTTCCTTGTAAAAGTTGAAAAAATATATTTTTATTGTTTTTTATTTTATATAATTTATGAAATTTTTATTAAAAATAAATACATTGAAATGTTTTCATTGCTTCGTTTTTATTTGATACCATCGACATAACTAAAAACCATTTTGAACCCTTACTAGAAAATTGACACATCTTGAAATACATCTATGTATAAATTCAATAATAGAAATTAACAATTTGATATACAGTCATAACACTAAATATTTTATTCGTAAGTTAGTAATTTGCAAGAAAAGAGTGCTAAGTCAAAAAGCTCAACTTTGAAAGAACTTTTTTATTAGTTAATAACAATAATCCTTAACAAAGTTAAGTCATTATGAAATCTTAATTTTAAAACAATTATTTCCAGTAACAAAATACTTTTTATGAAAAATACAAACGAAATTATACTTAATCAAAACCTTAAAATTCATCTCCTGTAAAATTGCTTTTTTTGGATTATGACATTGTTCTCGCAAATGAGCGATAGGATGAAATATCTGTTTTAGGTTGTATCAGGTAATAGCTAACAATTCTCGGTAGAATGCGGAATACTTGGCTTCAGTTTACGTAAGTTTATTAGAAAAAAAACCTAATGGTTTTCAGTTACCTTTATTACAATATATTGGTGTAATACTGGAGCTACGGCAATATTTGATGCGTCACATGTAATATTTCAATTAAATGTACCAACAATGTTGGTTCAGCAAGCGCTCCTTTAACACTAAAAAATGCGTTTATGGCTGGGTTGATTGGGCTGGGAAAATTGTGATGGCTTCCACGTGGAGCGGCGAAGGTTTATTGCTATCTGTAGTAATAGCGTGGTTGAGGAATTCAAGTGTTGCAACACCGAAAAAACGTTTTGATGTTTTAATTTTGACATCGTAATTTGCAAGTCTTTTTTAAAACTTGCCTTAAGCGGAACAAATGTGCTATTCAGTTTTACTCGCTATCAATATGTCGTCAATATAGACGAAAACGAAATCAAGGTCTTTATGCACTTCATTCATAAAACGCTGAAACGTTTGAGCTGCGTTCCGAAGTCCAAAATACATTCGTTTATATTTAAATAACTTAAATGGCGCCGTATAATGGCCGCTATAGATACAGATATTGTGTTGTATGCACTGATTGGGCCAATTTTTGTAGAAATTATGCATTCAGGCAGATGCACAGAATAATTATCTATGTGGTATAGGATAACGATTCGGTACCGTAATGGCATTCGGTCGACAGTAGTCTCCACATGGACAACAATCTGTACTGTCGCTCTTTTGAACCATATGGAGTATTGATGAAACCGGAGATGACGACGGTGACATATGCCTAATTCGATTATGTGTCCGAACTCGTTATACGCTGCCTTATGTTTCGTAGGATTCAATCGTCGTGGTTTGGAATACGGAAGTTGACATTTAGTATATACTCGTACAGTGGGTCACAGCCAAAATAATGCAAGCAATTTTTATTTTTTTTTTAAAGTAAATATCTAAAAAACAAAATTAAATATTTATTTTTATTTTACATTTATTATGAGCTGCAGCATTAATTGTTAATTTCATAAAACAAAACAAATAAAAAAATTTTATTTATAACAAAATAGTAACAAAAAACAAAATTTCTACGTAAACACATGTTACATTTAAAATGATGCAGTTTTAAAAATTCTATAAAAAATTAATTCGTATGTTTATAACTAACGTTATCACATTGTACAATTAATTTATTAATATTTGGTAGGATATCCATTTTGTTTTAGAACCGCTTTGAGAGTTTTTGGCACCGAATCTACGAATTCTTTCGTGTACTCTGGAGTATTCCACTTACTCCACTCTTCTAACAATGCCTTTTTTAAGTCCGCTACATCATTAATCTCATGTTTTCTGATTTCGCTTTCAACTTTAGACCATAAATTTTCAATAACATTGATGCCCGGTGATTGGGCAGGTGTTTTCATGGCATGAGCAGTATTCCAAATGAGCCAACTTTGAACAATTCGAGATTTGTGTTTCGGATCATTGTCCTAGAAACGAAAGTGATTCTTAATATTTAACTTTTCAGCACTTTCCTCCAAATTTTCTTTTAGTATGTCTAAATATACATTTTTGTTCAAATTGCCTTCGATAAACTCTATATTTTCATTTTATTTTACTTTGGTTTCTCGATTGTAATGGTATTTTTGATTTTTGCGTATATTGGTCTATTTTCAGCACTCTCGAAGACCAAATATACCTAACAATCACAAACACCATTACAATCGAGAAACCAAAGTAAGATATAATAAATTCGTAAACACGAAAAGTTAGTTGTGTAAATAAAGTATATATAGATGAGAAATGTGAAAGAATCGGATTTCGTACGCTATATGCAGTAATTCGCTAGTAGTACAACTAAATGGTATTGTTCTATATATATAGACAATATTCCAATGTAAATATGCATCGTCAGTCGTCGTGACCTGATGAGGAGGCTAATTTTTTCAAAATCAGTAGCCTCATCCGTTCGAAACTGATTGTTGTGATTCTTACACATACACATTTTCCATCTATAAGTCAAAAATTCAAATCTAAATTTTCAACTTGGCAGTTTGGTGTCTTGTCATCTCTGGAGCTTCTACCTGCGTCTCTGTAGATTGTACTCATTAGTGTCACCTACTTGTTTTCTAAGTACATAAGATACAATGGCTACATTTCCATTGAAGAAAAATTTTGAGGAATAAACATCTTTTTTGTTATCCGTAAAATTTATTGGTAATTCATTTTTATTTTTGGTGCTTAGTATTGTCTGATTCTCTTTAGCAACATTTGTGTTAACGGATATGACGTAAAAAATTATCACATGACATATTATACCCTCTAGTTAGTTCACTGGTAAGGTGCAAAGCCACACTCAAACCTTGATTTTTCTGGTAGAGCTCTCTACTTCCCCAGTATAACCTTGCAAATTGTAAACATAAGCATTTTTGGACTCACTCAATGCTCATATTTTATGCTATATTCAGCAGGCTTTCTTTGAATATATTGTCGGAAGGGATAACGCCCGCGAAATTTCACCAGCTGCTCCTTCTACCATAAGATTTTCCGTGGGATTATAAAGATCTGACAAAATTTCAACCCATTTATCCCATATCTACAGGCGCCAGTTTGTCCCTTTGGTGCCGTTCAGTTCTGGTATCTGTGTTATCAAATCTTACAACCTGTGATATAGCGTGAAATCTTTTGACTCGTTGCGAAACCTATACACAGCCAAAAAAAATTCTGTTGATATTGGTTTCCATTCGGCGTGTAATACTGAAACTACTTCTTTGTTTCTCATTTCTATTATCTTAGACAGTATGTTTCGCTCCACACTAGAAGCACTCAAGCAGAATATCTCCGCGCTAGAAAAGCCGCGACTAAATACCTTCGACAAAAGAAGCGTGAACATATGAGATCATTTATCGAAAACATCAGCTTCCAAGCGGAACTAGGAAATTGAAAGGACTGTTTTGCTAAAGCCAGAAATCTCACTAAAATCGTCCACCCAAGAAGTACAGCCATCAAAGACGAGAATGGAGAGTTGAGAAGAAACGTGGCTGATGTTCTGTCAAAATGGCAAACCTACTTTCAAAATCTGCCAAATAGGAATGACGAAGTGACCCCCATTAGAGCAATAGCTCCTCTAAGTGAAGAGGTCTTTGTCGAATATCCCGCAGTGGAGGAAGTAGATGCAGCTATTAGTAGAATGAAAAATGGCAAGGCACCCAGTCTCGAGAGAATCCCCGCAAAATTGATGAAACTCGGAGGCGCTACTCTTGTATCAAATCTATACGATCTCATCGTCTCTATTTGGGATCAAGAAGAGTTGCCGGAGAATTGGAAGACCGCGCCAATATGTCCATTGCACAAAAAAGGCGAACGTCTTAAATGTGAAAACTTTCGTGGTATTGCTCTATTGAATACTGCTTACAAAATGTTGGCTAATGTTGTACTTGCCAGACTCATCCCTTTCGCTGAAAACATCATTGGCGACTATCAATGTGGCTTTCGCACCAACCGATCGACCACTGACCAGTGTTTCACCATGAGGATGATCTTGGAAAAATGTTGGGAGTACAACATAACCATATATCAACTATATATAGAATTCCGTCAGGCATATGACAGTATAAACCGCGATAACCTTTGGGCCGCGCTCATATGCCTAGGAATTCCAGAGAAACTCGTTTCTCTGTGCAAATTAACAGCGTCTGGGTCTGTATGTAGAATTGTAATTGAAGGAACTGTATCAAACTCCTTTGAAAGAACATCTGGTGTTCGACAGGGAGATGCACTCGCGCCTGTGCTGTTCAATCTGGCGCTTGAGTACGTAGTGAGGAAAAGCAACATTGAAACTTCGCGCTGTATATTTAATAAATCAGGCCAAATTCTTGGATATGCAGAAGCCGATGATATCGTGCTTCTTGGCCGAAAACCTAGCGATATCAAGGACAGTTTCATGCTTCAAGAAGACTTAGTCTGGAGGTGAACAGTACCAAAACGAAATTTTTAACAACACCCAGGAACATTCCCATGGCAAATCTCGAAATTGGCGACCATAACTTTGATACGAGTAGCGTTGAAAACTTCAAATACCTCGGGTCAGTTATAATATCGTTGAATGGAAGGCAGAAATAAAAGCCCGAATCGCGGCCGGACAACGATTTTTCTACGTCCAATCAAAATTATTGCGATCTAAACACCTATCGCAGGCGGACAAACTGACACTTTATCAATCACTCATAAGACCTGTGCTAACTTTCGGAAGCGAGAGCTGGACCACGACCTCTAACGATTGTAGATTGCTATCTATACCTTGGAAAGGAAGGTCATCCGTTCAATTTTTAGTCCTATTAAAGTTGCGAACATTGAATATCGGAGTCGTATGTACCACGAAATAAAGCAACTTCTTGGAGGCAGCGTTATTATCGGATTCATCAAATCTAATCGAGTTAGATGAGGCTCGGCCACGTTACTAGGTCTCCACAACAACGAATGTTAAAAAAGTATTCCATCAACAACCAGCCGGAGTGCGTCGTAGAGGAAGGCCCCGACTGCACTGGCGCGATGACTTCGAGCAAGACCGCCTCGTATTTGGATGTCAAAACCCGAGGACGAAAGCGATGAACCGAGACGGATGGAGGGCCATAGTGCGGTCGGCAAGATCCCTTCATGGGATGTGAAAAAGCTTTTCTTTATATCCGGGATTCTGTAACTTGTCTACCTTGTAACGCCTGGTTTTAGAATTATTATATTGGCACTTGAAGCTTGCCCTTGATGATTAGCAGGAACTGATTTCCAACGAATATCACCATATCACCTCATATACTGGTACTTCTGATGAGTGATTATTTGATTCATCATCAGAAAGTTCTTTGTCATTAGTAAACTCTGACAAATTACCTTCAACTTCTGAAGCATTACTCTCTCTACCTTCAGGATTGCGTGTAAAAATAGTTCTACTCACTGTAACAATTTACCACAGACAGAATCGGATTTATTTGCTATTTTCTGATCGTATTTTGTTCAAATTATTAAGGGCAAGCTTTAAGTGCCAATATAATAAATATAAAACCAGTATACCAATTTTGTCCCGAAATGTGTGAAACGAAATGAGTGTAACCGGAATGATATAGTAGTAGCACGTAGTAGCATATGTGTTTGTGTTAGTTTCGTGCGTATGATTGTTTTTCTGCATATGCAAGTCACGTGTCATTCTTTTTTTGTTTATTCATATTAACTCTTTGAGTGCAAACATGATTTCGGCTAGTGTATTGAGGAACACGATTGCGCTTTTTGGCACTCAAAGGGTTAACCATTGTAAACGCCATATTTTTGCCATTTTGTTTATGTATTTTCGATTTTTTTATAATTAATATTTTATTTTTAAAATTTATGGAATTTAAAATAAATTTACTCATAAAATTTTATTAATAGATGTACAATTAATTTATGATAATAGAAAATATAAAATACATTGGCATGTTAAATAATGACACTCCACAGCTCGAGAGCAGACGTAATGTGCTGAGAAAAGAAAATAAGCACATTAAAAATTAAACCGATTCGCCCGGATCGCGTTATTTTGGTGCTGTTCATCATACAAATGACACAAATACGAACAAAAGAAAAATACAAATACAAAGACATAATTGTGTATTATACACTGTGTACGTATTCGATTTTTTTTTGCTTCACTCATTTTAAATGAGTAACTCACGAGACAAAATCGATATACAGGCGTTACAAGTTATACAAATTACAGAATCCCGGGTTTAAAGACAAGCTTTCTTATACATTTAGAGCAAAACATACTCTCTCTATCTCTCGCTCTCTCTATCTCTCTCTCTCTCTCTCGCTCTCTCTATCTCTCTCTCTCTATCTCTCTCTCTCTATCTCTTTCTCTCTCTCTCTCTCTCTCTCTCTCTCTCTCTCTCTCTCTCTCTCTCTCTCTCTTCTCTCTCTTTCTCTCTCTCTCTCTCTTTCTCTCTCTCCCTCTCTCTCTCTCTCTTTCTCTCTCTCGTCCTCGAGTTTTGACATTCATTAATACGAGTAGGTCTTGTTTGACGTGGTCGCGCCAGTGCAGTCGTTGCCTTCCTCTACGACACACAGCGGCTGGTTGTTAATGGAATACTTTGCTTATCATTCGTTGTTTTGGAGACCTAACACATTACAACACATTACAAATAAATAAATATGTATTGTATGTTCCTTAGAAATGTTGAACTTATCTGAAACTTATATTAGTTCTACAAAATCAAAGTTGGGTGACCGAAAGATCATATGTGTAACAAACACATATTAGACTCTAAACTTATAAATAATCTTTTTCTTTTTAAATCAACATGCAAAATAATGTATTTGATGAAAAGTCACTAACAGTCAATCTCACTCGATTCAAAATAAGCATTTTATAAACAACTGAAATGCACTTCGGGTCATATTGACCAAAAACAACGAATTTTGGGTACCCTGCAAACAATTTTTCCTACCTTTTCGCGAAGCAAGGTCAAAAAAATGAGCCGAAATTTGTCCATACAAAAATAGCGTTATATCTATTCTGTGGCCATATTTCAACTGCAATAATATTTATTATCGCTATCGCATTTCTGTTATGTAAAATTCCATTTAAAGGTCTTGTATATTATAATAATCATTAGCATGACGTGATGAATAATTATAGAGTTTTGATTAATAATGCAAAATAACGTTATTTATATAAATAATTCAGTCGATAAGAACTTAAAACAGAATATAGATTAACGTGTGAGTGAAAATAATTTCAATACGAGGGTTATTCTAAAAGTGTTTATGTACCGTGTCCGTACCGTTTATACAATTGTACCAATTCAGCCACGAATCAAATTGAAAACCGATTGCGTGAAAAAAGTGACGCATAATGTGCCGGTTCAGACAGTATTGCAACAGCCTGTTTTTTTCGTGGTCTCCCATCTCTTTGCCGTCAAACTGCTTTTTGCAGCACGTTTACAGCAATAATTGTATGTGCGGCTCGTGTTGCGTATGCGTACTCACTAATAGAAACAAAAAACAATAATTTTTTTTTTGTTTTTTCGCCTTTTACGTGATTAAAATGAAATTGAATTTTGACAAAAAAAGGCGCTTGGGTGGGAAATTGTAATTGCACTTCAATACCTGCTAGATTTTAAGCATCCAATATAAAATGAAAATTATTTCAAAGATACATAGACAAGTGCCGCACTCGAATTTTGCGTGGAGAGTGCTGCTTGATTTTGTTTGAAAGTACAATGTGTTTAAAATGCCGGCTACTTGTAAAAACTTTATTTTTTACATTTTTTTTTGTAACTATATATTGCTTTATTATTGGAAGTGTGACCGTCAACGAGGACGGTTGAATGAATACGCTGCAGAATGAAAATAAATAAATTAAAAATTATTGTTGGTTCATTTATTCATTTTATGTTATTTTTATTTATTTATTTTATATTGCATTAAGTAGTGGTCAAAGTGTAATGATATTGTTTAATTGTGTTGTGAATTTATATATTAAAACAATCACCTTCTAATCAGAAAAGTTTTACTTTATTTTATTTTAATTATATTCATGAAATTTATTTGTATGGTAGATTCTTGTATCTTATGTATTGTACCTTTTTTGAAAATTTTAGTTTAGGTTTTCTTGCTTGACCAACGATTTACTAACCAATTGATTATGACGTAAAATACCATAGAACCCCAGACGAAATTTTGCATAGACAGGAGCCTTGTACCTTTGTTGTATTAAATCCGATAATATTCCCGAACTGTTCAGATTTTTTTTAATTAAATGACTTCTTATCGTTCTAGTAGGCTCGAGATATTTCTAGAACGTTTTGTGTTGTTAAATTAAATTCGTTCCTTATTTTAAGTTTTAAACAATTCAATAAATTGATATTTTGTCGAAAGTCCTGACTTTAAAGAAATAATAAAGTTGTCGGCAAATATAATTCAATTTATTTTATTATTATTATTTTTATTTATTATTTTTTGAACATACCGGAAGGTCAGGGAAGATTATGATTGCAACATTCTTGATCTGGGGGTATGTAATTATTTACGTTTTGAGGATAAACTCAATACAATTAAATATGTTAACGATCCAAAAACTGCTATGGAATGTTGTTTTTCGACGATCCTTCTGCTTGAATTCAGGTTATGTTTTAGTGTAGTTGTGTGAATGTTAGATATAAACCAACCCTGCTTTTAGTTGGATGAATTTAAATATACAGAGACTCACAGCTTATTTGATCCAGTCGAGTAAGATATTTTTATCCAGTCAAAATATCTTATTTTGATGGTTTTTCTTTTTTTTCGTGTTTTTTGTTTTTGGCTACACGGAACTAATCAACAAATACAAATTTAGAAAATATAGGAACTTCGATTGCAGGGTGTAATCGCATTAGAGTGTAATCGCATTATTGTGTTACCTCGCAAGATCTTTGTAGCATCAAAGTCGTCTGTGTATGACTAGGAATATGATGGAGGTTCGCACAACAATTTCGATAAATTGGAAGCATCTACTACCTATATCACCATTAGTACATTTAGCGACGGATGCTCAGAAACTTTCCTTGCACACTGTATGCAATTTGTTTAACTGTATCGTGAAACCAAAATTTGTTATTTTTGTTGTACTCGTAGTGGAAATATTTTTCTTGGTTTTTATTTTTGTTTTGTTTTACTACGTTTTGTTTCCTATGCATTAAATTATATCGATACCAACAACAATAATGCCAAATGCCATAAAAGCGCAATACTATTGTAACAAAAGTAATTTGACGAAATTTGATGGTATTAGTATGTTTGTGGCAGTGGATCATTTAAGCTGTGAGTTGGTTTTGGGTTGAAATAATGAACTTTTTAATGTAATTTTGATATGCATTAGAATTTTTATTTTATTTTTTGTGTTTTATAATAAAAATATATATAGCTTTCATATTACATTTAGTTTTTTTCAAAAAAATAAGACATCGCGAGATATTTACAATTTTGTTCATAAAATGCGACTGGATCAAATAAGCTGTGAGTCACTGTAGGTAGATAAATAAATGACAATACCGAATTTAAATTTAATTTTTACAATATTAACGCAATATTTAGGTCATCATTTATGTAGGATAATGCTGTCGAGTCATTACGAACGTGAAATCCCTTGGTTAGATGGTGTTGGGTGGGATTATAGGGCGAAATAAGGTTACAAACAGCATATGATGAGATGACTCGTAGATGTGAATTAAATAACTTGAGAGTGATATTTTAATATATTTAAGTTAAACGACTATGCTGCAGTTCGCCCTAGTTGTTTTTATGACTAACATCCTTTCCTAAATAACCTTATCTGTTAAGGATGCTAAGGATGCAGGCAGGGCCTGGCCCGCATGATGCAGAAATATTATTCAAATTCAGATATAATATGTTATTTGATTTTTGATATTCAGGATTATGGTAACATACTTAGGATCGCCGTTATGGTTGACCTGTACGAGGCTATCATATCATATCATATCTATTGCCAAAGGCTTTATTATTGAATCTTTCTTTATACGAAACTAACAAGAAGTGTGAAATTCTTAAAAACTATATTTTTATTTTAAATTAAGCCTTAACCTATGTTAATACTTAATATCATTATGCATTATTATTATTAAATTATTATTATTTACTTAATTTTAGTGTGTTAGCTCAACATGCGCGTAATTATTAGATTATATTTCTCAGTTAATTAAATCTAGAGGAGCTGCTCTGCGAAGCTGTTTTTATTTCGGTTGCCTTAGTAGTTCTCTATCTAATTCGGTAGGGTGTGATTCCAGTTTCAGTTGGTACTTTGCACTGCATGATTTAATTGTCTCTTTAACAGTTTTTATTCTTAGATCTCTATGGATGTTGCTGTTTCGAATATACCATGGGGCATTTGTAATGCTACGAAGTATCTTTGCTTGCGTTTTTTGTACGATATCTATATTTGATGCACTAGTTGAGCCCCATAGTTGGATACCACATGTCCATATGGGGTTAGGATCGCTTTGTATTGTAGAACCTTGCAGTCTAGAGAGAGTTTCGATTTTCTACCGATTATCCAGTACATTTGAGAAAATTTCGTTTTTAATTGATTGTGTTTTGTTTTAATGTGCTTTTTCCATGTTAATCTTCTATCGAGATGAAGACTGAGTTACTTGACATTTGTTTGTTGAGGAATTGTGATATTGTGTAATTTTACTCCTGGACATGTACGTTTTAATGTGAATGTTACATGTGTTGATTTACATTCGTTCGTCCTTATCCGCCAAGTTATTAACCAATCTTCTATTTTGTGTAGATGTTCTTGTAATTCTCTCGATGCCTTTGATGATTTTTGTGTGAAAATAATATAGCTGCGTCATCAGCAAAAGTTGAAGTGACTATTTTTTCAGTTATTGGTAAGTCAGCTGTGAATAACAAGTATAGCACAGGTCCCAATACACTACCTTGCGGTACTCCTGCATTTATCTCGGTTAGATCAGTAGTGGCCGTATTTTGTTTCACCTGGAACATCCTTTGGGCTAAGTAGTTTTCAAGAATTGAATGAAATTGTCTAGGCAGAGGAGTTTTAATTTTGTAATTTAATCCTTCATGCCATACTTTGTCGAAAGCTTGCTTAATATCCAAGAAAACAGCCGAGCAATAGTTCTTTTCTTATAAGGAAATCTTAATTGTATTTACAATTCTGTGCACTTGTTCTATTGTGCCGTATTGCTCTCTAAATCCAAATTGCTGATCTGGTATAATGCAACCTTCAGATAATATAGGTATTAGCAATTGTCACAAACTCACGGATTTAATTAATTGTTCCAGGTCTCGAAGAGGATGATAATGCTAGACGGTTGGAGTTTTGTAGGTTTATACTGCATGCGAATTTTGACTATAATCCTTTAAAAAGGATTTTGTGGACAGATAAGTCTAACTTTAGTCGTGAGGGAGTTGTAAATTTACACAATCTGCATCATTGGAGCAGAAAAGGCCAAAATCCTCACAAGGAAAGGCATTTTTCTTTCCAAAAGAAATTCAGTGTAAATGTTTGGGCTGGTGTTATTGGTCGAAACCTTAGAAGTTTTAATAGAACAAATAAGTGCCGCATTTGAACAAATGAAAAATGAAATGAAACTCCACACAACAACCGTGGAGATAAAAAAAGATGTCGTGCATGTATACGGAGTGATGGAGGTCATATTGAACAAAACGTAATAAATGAAGAGATTAATATTTTATCAATAACTAAAAAGGTATTTTCTTAATCCTGACACAAATAATCGTGACCAAATAGTATCTCTTATCTCGTCCACAACATGAGTGATTCCTACAACATGTAGCATACCGTTGGAAAGGGAATAAACTAGATAAGTTTTTAAAACAAAAATTATTGCAAAACAATTTCTAGTTTTTTTTAAATACATATAAAAGGTAGACATTTTTTATACTTTTATACATTTTTTAGGATTTGGAAGCCATAACTCATTTTTCTTAAACCGATTGTATTAAATAATGATTTATTTAGAACAAAATCACATTGCAGAATACTATAAAACTTATTTCGTGTCTTTTCGTTTGCAAACAAAAAAGTTATGACCATTTAAAGGTGAGATTTTACTTAAAAATATCATTAGTAAAAATTAATTTAAAAAAGCCAAGAGTTCTTTTGTTTAACTTTCTTTTTTAATACGATCTAGAATAGTGTGGATTTCCTATAAAATTGTTTTTATAAGCTGTATTATCTTTCATCAAATAAAAACAAAGGTTTTGTAAAGTCTTTAAAAAACTCAAAAAAAAATTCTTGATGTTTAAATGACGCCAGTGGGAAAACAATGTACTACATAAAGTTGGACCACTATCAGAAAAAAATACGACACTAATGCAGATTTTAAAATGGTATCACACACCGTGCTATTTATAAAAGAATGTTTTTTATCAAGTTTTTTAAAGTAAGTCGTATTTAGTAAAAAATGCACTTAACAAAATTTTGAGTTCTAAAATAGATGCTATGTCGGAATCAAAATGATGAACACAATGGTAAACTAAAGTATACTAAACATTTTTAGCAAATCTAGTAGCCCTAATTAAACAAAATTTCTGTTTAAAAAGAAAAACATTTTGTAGTTCATTTAAGTAGTTCCATACATACTCGAACGTTTATAATTAAAATGTCAATTGGTCCGGTGGCTTATTCCGACCGCAAATATGCAGAAATGCATTTCATTTATGGTTTATGTAATGGCAACGCCCGAGCTGCATCAAAACAATATCAGAGACGATATCCAAATCGAGAACGCTTTCCCGATTACAGAGTATTTCAAAACGTACATCAAATGTGCAGTGAAGGCGGGATCGTAACAAACCCATCTATACGTGTTCCTTGTTTATTAGGCCGTTCGGGAATGCCAAGGTCCACGTTGCATTGTATTTTAAAAAGAAATAGTTACCATAGATTCGTGTGCAAAATCTCATATCTGCTGACCATGAAAAAAGGGTGCAATTTTGTCAAAAATTGCTACGTCGATGCCAAGAAAAATCGCAATTTTTTAACATCATTTTATGGAGTGATGAAACATTTTTTAAAAAGGAAGGGATATTCAATATCCATAATTTGCACTATTAGGCAAATTTGTACTACTTCCAAAGCACTTTTACATGGGATTAATAATAATTTTCTATTGAAATTAAAAAGAACTATTTGTTGTAATTTTTATATTTTTATTCAGATATTCAATACATATTTCTTTTTCATTTAAATTTTAAAAATCCGCCTATGTAAGGTATTGATTGACATGTTCACGTACCATCCACCTGTTAGATTTTCACACACAATCTTAAAAAAATAAAACAAAAATAGTTTACGTAAAAAATTGTGAAGATATGTAAAGGCGACGCCGTGGCAAAACTGTTTTTCATTACCTCTTTAGCCCAATCCGATCGCAACCGTTTTATAATTAAACTAAATAAAATTAATGTTACTGTAATAATTAAAAATCATTAAAATAAAACAACAGGAGAAACTAAAATAAACAAAACTTGTTCACTTGTCCCATGAAACTGAGAGAGAGAGAGAAGAGAAAATAAAAGATTCAAAATACAAAAAAAAATAATAATAATATTGTTACGGTGACACCTAGAATAGAATAGAATAAGTTAATTTCATTAATTGTTCAATTACATTTATAATTTATACTCAACATTTAGGCGTATTTCTATACTAACATATTTGCTGCGCATTTAGGATTATTCTAGAAACAAATATTTTGGTATATAAAGGCGCGCGTTGACGTGTAATGCTGAGTCTTATTTTAAACGTGATACAGTGAAGGTTAAATAGAAAGATTATTAAAGTGATTATTAAAGCGATTATTAAAGTGATAATTAAAAAGTGTGTTATAATTATAATAATTAATTGTGAAAATTGTGTTGTATAATAAATTGTGTTGTGTAAATAAAATTGTGTGAGTTAAAATTGAAGCAGTGTATTTATTCACAATCCAGTGATTCGAACCTTGATTGACAAGGCAAAATCGTAACAATTGGTGACAGCGGTGGGATTGTGAATAATAAGGAAAATGATTCTCTACGGACTAAAGCTTGCGCAATTAAAGGAGCAACTGACACGGCGAGGTTTGGCCAGTGAAGGCACAAAAGCTAGTTTGGTGGAGCGACTACGTGAGGCCATGGAGAAGGAAGGTTTAGATCCAGACGTGTATGATTTCGAGGAGGAAAAAACGGATGAGATCAGTATGGATAAGAAACAAAAGGACGTACAAACGGTGGTCGAAACAACGCAAAACCCATCTGGAAGTTTCGATTTTTCGCAGTTGATGGCTGCTATGAATCAAATGATGGGACAACAGTTGGAGGGAATAAAACAATCGAACGAGGGAATGAAACAACAGATGGAGCAACAAGGAGCGGACATTAAACATCAAATGAAATTGTCGAACCAGGACATGAAACAACAGATGTTACAAGTGGAGCAACAAGGAGCGGACATTAAACAGAAGATGGTACAAATGGAGCAACAAGGAGCAGACATTAAACAATCGAACCAGGAAATGAAACAGAAGATGGTACAAATGGAGCAACAAGGAGCGGACATTAAAAACCAAATAGAAGATGGCCAAAAGAAAATAGACGAGAGGTTTTTGGAATTATCTTCTACACTACACGGTAAAGTGGAAAAACTGCAAACAGAAGTACACGCAGAAATTCAAAATGTTAAAGGGGAGTTTCAACGTCTCGAGAAGGAGTTTCAAGATGTCAAGGCGAATGGAACGACACATCAAATGATCCAGACGGCTAACGCAGTTAAGATAAAACCACCAACATTTGATGGAACAACATCCTTCAGTATTTTTAAGTTCCAATTCGAAACGGCCATTAAGCAAAATCAATGGAATGAAGAACAACGTGTTGGATCGTTAATTGTGGCTCTTAAAGGCGAAGCGGCAGAAACACTACAAATCATTCCTGAGCAGGAACGGAACATTTATACGGGAATCATGAAGGCGTTAGATCGGAAATACGGAAGTGACCACAAACGAGAAATCTATCGCATGGAATTGAAGGGTCGATACCAAAGAGGAGGAGAATCGCTTCAGGAATTTTCATCGGCAATTGAGCGGCTCGCACATTTAGCACATTCAAATATGTCGGCCGATTACATGGAGCGAATTAAAATAGATGCATTCATTGACGGAATTCGAGATCCTGAGACGCGCAGAGCGGTGATGTTGTCACCTAAGGCAACTTTCACGGAAACCATCGCTTGTGCGTTAACAAACGAAACGGCGCAAACCATCATCAAACCAGCAATGAAAATTCGTCGAGTGGAGATTGATTCCAGAATAGACACCGCACGAGCTACGCCAAGGTTCAGAGATGGAAGTGGCAGGATTAAATGCTGGGTATGTGATAGAATGGGTCACATCTCACGGGACTGTTGGGAGATTAAGAAGAAACGAGCAAGGTCGCCATCTCCTATGAAGCGTAGATCAAACGAGGAGCAGATAGAATCCAGGAATGAGGGACAGACGGCAGCGGAGTCGTTAAACTAAAAAGAGTCAGTTTGCAGGGGCAGAAGCTGACTCCCACAACCGATTGCCCCATAACCTCCATCCATGTTTCGAGAATAGCAAGGAGCGGTGATAGCTTAACAATTGAAGCCGTTATTGATGGGAAGAAATGCATGATCACGCTGGATACAGGAGCAACTCATACGATTGTTCGTGAGGATATTATCGATGGAATTATGGAACCAGCTAATGGAATGAAGTTACGAACGGCGACTGGAGAAAATTCAGCAATAAAAGGGAAAAAGGTCGTAAAAATAAGGATTGGGCGAAATCACTTTCAACACGAGGTGCTGGTTGCAGATATTGTAGACGAAGTCATCTTGGGGATGGACTTTATGAGAACGAATGGCTTCGTGGTGGATGTTGGACGGGGTGTATTAACCTACGATAATATCGAGTTGCCACTTCACGTTAGCGCCGCTATAGGAGAAACGAGCAGGCAAATTATAATGGATCATCGGGAGAAGTTGCCACCGAACTCGGAAACAGTAGTATGGGCAAGATTGGATGGAGATTCTGGGTCACCCAGGTTGTGGGTTGTTGAAGCCAATGAAGCGGAGAGCGGAGCCAGAGAAATTATGATCGGGAAAGTCCTAGTGAAACCAGACAGCGATAATAGAGTACCAATTAGGACTCTAAATCTCTCGGATAAGACGAAAACCATCAAGAAAGGGACAATAATCGGAAAATGTGAAGAAATATCGGCGATAGTGCAGTGCGAGCAGAAAAATCCGATTAAGACGGCTAACTCGCAAGTGCAGAAAGAGGTTGTAGAACAACTCATGGAGAAATGGACCGAAGATCTTACTAAGGAACAAAAAAATTTGGCAAAACAATTGCTCGAGCGGTACATGCCAATATTCTGCAGTACACCGGACAATAATGGGAGAACCACAATGGTAAAACATCGAATAGATACAGGAGCAGAAATGCCGATTCGCCAACCACCCAGGAGATTACCATTGGCAAAGCAAGGAGAAGTGGATCGAATGGTAAAAGATATGCAAGCAGCAGGGGTAATCGAAACATCAAGCAGTCCATGGAGTTCACCAGTGGTGTTAGTCGAGAAAAAGGATGGTAGCATGAGATTCTGCGTGGATTACCGAAAATTAAATGCTGTGACGAAAAAGGATAGTTACCCATTGCCAAGAATCGATGACACGTTAGACACATTATCGGGTGCTCGAATATTTTCAACATTAGATCTGCAAAGCGGCTATTGGCAAGTGGAAGTCCAGGAGGAAGATCGCGAGAAAACGGCATTCAGTGTGGGTAACGGATTATGGCAATTTAACGTTATGCCATTCGGATTATGTAACGCCCCTGCGACTTTTGAACGGCTAATGGAGCGCGTGCTAAAGGGATTACATTGGAGGACGTGCCTCGTATATTTGGACGACATCATCGTTATGGGCAAGGATTTCGACGAGCATTTAAGGAATTTGGCAGAGGTTTTGGATCGGATACAAGCCGCCGGATTGAAGCTAAGCCCAAAGAAATGCAAACTATTTAGAACGGAAGTAAAATATTTGGGTCATAAGGTTACAACCAATGGAATCCATACCGATGAAGACAAGATCGCAGCAGTGAAGGAATGGCCACGACCTAAAAATTTACATGAATTACGGAGCTTCCTTGGATTGTGTACCTATTATAGACGATTCGTGCCAGGATTCGCTAATACTGCAAAGAGTTTACACGAGTTAACCAGGAAGAACAAGGCATTCGAATGGAAGGATGATCAAGAAGAGGCATTTGTGGAACTAAGACGACGATTATGCGAAGCACCAATCCTCGCATACCCTATACCCAACGTTAAATTCATTTTGGACACCGATGCAAGTAATGATGGTATAGGAGGAGTATTATCACAGGCAAAAAATGGTGAGGAGCGAGTTATTGCATATTACTCCAAGATGTTATCAAAACCGGAACGGAATTATTGTGTAACACGGAAAGAGTTGTTGGCTATAGTGGAAGGTGTTAAGCACTTCCATAAGTACCTCTATGGCCAAAAATTTCTTCTACGGACGGATCATGGAGCTTTGCGCTGGTTGTTACAATTCAAAAATCCAGAGGGACAAGTAGCACGTTGGATCGAACGTTTGCAAAGCTACGATTTCCAAATTGAACATCGGAAGGGAAGCGCACATGGAAATGCCGACGCATTATCAAGAAGGCCATGTCCCGTGGAATGCAAGCATTGTGGGCGTGTGGAGGGTAAGGAAAACATCATTGATATTCGGCTTATGCAAGTGCTACCTGATGAGGAATGGACTGATGAAATGATCAAGAAGGAGCAATTACGGGATGCTGACCTGTCATTCATCATGGAATATAAGGAAAAGGAACACCGGCCCACATGGAGTGAGATAGCTGACAAAACTCCCATTGTAAAAGCATATTGGGCTCAATGGGATAGCCTCCACATAGAAAATGGATGTTTAAAAAGAAAGTGGGAAAGTACGGATGGTAAAGTAAAACAATTGTTGGTAGTGGTGCCAAAAGATCGGATAGCGGAAATCCTCAAGGAGTATCATGGAGGAGCAAGTGGAGGTCACCTAGGGATTAATAAAACATTAACCAAAATTCGTCAACGTTTCTACTGGTCCGGATGTAGACAGTCAGTAGTAGAATGGTGTCGAAGATGTGACCAATGTGCGGCAGTAAAGGGACCAGCACGAAAAAGCCGTGGGACCATGAAACAATATAATGTCGGGGCACCATTTGAGAGAATTGCAATGGATGTGGCGGGGCCATTTCCGACCACCGAGAGCGGAAATAAATATGTGCTAGTAATAATGGATTATTTCAGCAAATGGCCGGAAGTGTACCCCATACCCAATCAGGAGACAACAACAATAGCTGATGCCGTGGTCAACAATTGGATTAGCAGATTTGGTGTACCGATGGAAATTCACACGGATCAAGGAAGGAATTTCGAATCGGTGGTATTTCAGGAGATATGTCAGATGCTTGGAATCAATAAAACAAGGACGACGCCTTTACACCCACAGTCGGACGGTATGGTGGAAAGATTCAATGGCACATTGGAGGAATATCTAGCAAAGGTTGTGGAAAGGAACCAACGTAACTGGGATCGACATATACCAATGTTCCTGATGGCCTACCGATCAGCGGTACATGACACAACAGGAGTGACACCAGCGAAAACCATATTTGGGAACAATCTGCGATTGCCGGGAGATTTAAAGTTTGGGGCTGTTCCTTCAGCAGCTCTATGCGGACAGGATTACGTCGACCGGATGAAAGAGGAACTTAATGAAATACATCAATTTGTACGAGAGAAAATTCGGATATCAAGTGATCGAATGAAAGCTCGATATGACATACGAGCAAATAATCAAGGCTTCGAGGAAGGGCAGTTGGTATGGCTTCACAACCCGCAACGGCAGAAGGGATTATCACCGAAGTTGCAACCCACATGGGAAGGACCTTACACTGTCATTAAAAGGTTGAACGACGTGGTTTATCGCATACAGAAAGGACGGAAAGGTAAACCAAAGGTGGTGCATTTAGAGCGCTTGGCGCTCTACAGAGGAGGTGATCTGGATCCTGTTCGGGACGAACAGGCTTAGGTGGGGGGTAGTGTTACGGTGACACCTAGAATAGAATAGAATAAGTTAATTTCATTAATTGTTCAATTACATTTATAATTTATACTCAACATTTAGGCGTATTTCTATACTAACATATTTGCTGCGCATTTAGGATTATTCTAGAAACAAATATTTTGGTATATAAAGGCGCGCGTTGACGTGTAATGCTGAGTCTTATTTTAAACGTGATACAGTGAAGGTTAAATAGAAAGATTATTAAAGTGATTATTAAAGCGATTATTAAAGTGATAATTAAAAAGTGTGTTATAATTATAATAATTAATTGTGAAAATTGTGTTGTATAATAAATTGTGTTGTGTAAATAAAATTGTGTGAGTTAAAATTGAAGCAGTGTATTTATTCACAATCCAGTGATTCGAACCTTGATTGACAAGGCAAAATCGTAACAATATTACCGCAAAACAGAAAGACAAAGACAATTATTTTTCTCCAAAATCGATATTTTTGTGACTTTGATATTTTGTAGTATGGAATTTAGTATGGAATTAAAATATTTTCCTCACACTGAAAAAATTGCATACTGGGTCGCACCAAGAAAACCAATTTCTATCAAAACATAGTCCAATAAACCAGAAAACATAATTTATTAAATTTTCCTCAGGTAAAAACCCATTTGTTTGAAAATAAAACCATTGCCATTTCTCTTTACCATTTATCATTGAACCGGTATTCGGGTGCTGGATTCTAAATATACATTCAATCGGGAAAGATCTTGTCCTCAGTGCTACCAAAAACGGCATTCATGACATTAAAATAGAGATAGAGTCTCGATGTAAAGACACTAAGATTACATATGAAAACATTAAAACCAATAACCGCACGATTGCATCTCACCTCTTAAATCGCTCGTCGTTGAAATATAACGCCGTTTTTATTGACGAGTACATGATGGTATATGATGGTTTACTGGGCCTCGTTGCTTTGATCGATTATCGAAAAATGGTTATTCTGGGAGTCCAAAATCAAATACCATAGGTACATTGATAAATTGAACTATCTCGACATGTAGTATTTTGATGCTAATAAATGAACCTCAAGTTCTACACATCTAAATCAACTTACAGGTGTCCTGCTAATGTAGTACATCGGTTAAAGTTATCATATCAACTCTTCCGCACTACAAACACTAATAGAAGGACCGTTACTTTCCAGCAATGCTATTCCGTTAATGACATTCCAGTAAAGCCCTTCGTTTATTTTACCTACACAAAATCGGACAAAAATTCATGCTGTATAAGATAGCGGAAATTTGACAGCGAAAAATAAGAGATTGCGCTACTCGCCGCAAATGGCAGCACTATCAGTAAAGACAATTTTTTTTATTATGTAATTACCAGCGGAAACTTGTTATTCATTACGTATCACTATTTTCACTAAATAAATCATCTCAGCGGAATAAAATTTTAAAAGTGATTCTTAAAATGGCAAATTGATTGATCTCCGAAGTAAAGGAACTCGGTATATGAAATCTTGAAAATTAACAATATTCCGTCTTTCCGGCATTTCTTCCACTAGTAACCAATACTTTCGGTTGTTTTTCTAATGGCTTAGGTCCTACTGAGACTATATGGAAAATTATGGGAACATTTATGGACTAGAATTTTCACTAGAATTTTTTGATTTTCTACGGCCATATAAGTTATGTTCAGTTTAGGCCAATATCTCAAAAACCTACGACTTTCTCTACCATTAGAAACTTAATCTTACAATAAAAATTTAAAACGCAGCAATATGAATTCTTGTTTATAACGTCTTGTCAAAATAAATGTATATTAGTATATTTCAGGAGATAAATGTTTGTTTTATGGATGCATTTATTTTTCATTTTTATTGTATAGCGACATCAGTGAATAATAGCTGCAGTTTCAGTAAAAATTTCCCATTCGGTTCCGGATAGTTCTCGAATAAAAACACGGCTACTTAACGATATGGTGCGAGTTTAATTCTCTGAGTCTCAACATTGAAAAGTGGAAATCTCCATCATTTCATCGAAAAGCAGATAAATGGTGTACTTCTTCAGGTAGTACTGGAAACAAAAGACCTAGGAGTTACTCTCGTTGAAAATATGAGCTTTAAGCACATTCAGCTGTGCATCGCTAGAGCGAATTTCGTTTTCAGTTTTAACGAACGTTAAACATTTCTAATTTAGAAACAATTAAGAACCTGTATTGTGCTTACGTTCGATCCCGGCTGGAATATGCTACAAATGTGTGGTGTCCGTTCTACGAAGAGCATATTCAAAGTACTGAGAAAATTCAAAAGAAGTATATACGCTACTTTACCACCTGGAAAGACGGACGGGTTTATGAGCATGATCTACCATACCACTTAGACATACAGCAACAACCACCATATTTATCAGCAGTACTAAATTAAATTAAAATAAGGGTTCCTAGTAGGCAACTAAGTTATCATGATTTTCTCCACTTAGATAGACACAGAACCCACTCTGGCGATACTGAGTGAAGATGATGTGTAAGAGTTTCAATAAAATTAACTATTTGTTTGATTTTTGCTTAACTAAAGATAATTTTAAAAGTAGATTATAGGAGTTTTATGCGCGAAGCGATTTTATTATTGTTACGGATTTATTTTGTTTTGTATTTTTACATTAATAATTTTCCAAGTAAAATTTGTAGACTTATTTCTCTATAATTAAATTAAATAATATTAAAACTTCTAGAATGACCCTCTTATTCAAATAGATATGAGATAAGTAATGTGTATGCTACATTTTGTGTACATACTTTCTAAGTAAAAACCTCTGTGACCGCATGTTGGTTTTAGTCTAAGCTGATTATATTTGTTGGCATCCTACAAAAACAATTTATGTAGTGATTGTTAAAAACAGTTGCATCATAATCTATCGCTTCTCAGTAATATGCGGAGTTTATTTAAATTGTGATATTTAGTGGTTGGTGCATAAATATAATAGTTTTTTGTATCATTTCCAAATTGTAAATAATTAATAATTTGATATTTCCTTATCACCCTATGTTTGAGTTCAGATTATACATTTACATTACATATTAAATAAAACAAATTAGTTTATTTTTGTTTTCTTTGTATGATTAAAAATTTCGATCATTACAAAAATTCAGTTTTCAAGATCTTGTATTTTTAATTTTTAAATTTTAAAAATAAATGTTCTTAAATAAGAAAAATTTATTTGTATTAATATAGTACTCGTATATGTACTTTCATATCATTCTAGTCTTTTGTTTAATAGTTAAATTGGTAGTGAAAATATTATAACTAAAATACTAATACTACATGAAATACGTAATAAATGCAGTGGGTTTACTACTATCCAATACCGTTGCCGAAAAAAACTATTGTCGTGCCATCAAAAATAGTTGAGTGTCATGATTTGTTCATTGTTTAACTTTACTTATTGTGTGTTGTACGATATAATTTTCTTGATTATTTCTTGTTACAACGGTTAGATGGATTTTTCACCTAAAGAAGATTCTTCTAAGTTTGTGAAACAAAATTGGGGTGTCCCGACCGCTGCCGCCATCAATAAAAGTTTATTTATAATACCTAATTTAAAACCAAATTTAACTGATTCTAGCGAAAATACTCGCTCAATGCATGCGAACTTTGTATGGAATGAGGATGAAGATTTTTCGTCAGGTTGGATTAAAAATAATTTTCAATCAAATCATTTTCATCAAAGGTTATCATTTTCATATATAAATATATATTTTTTTTTGCAGGAAATTCAACCAAAAATCATACGTTTGAAATTAGCCCGTTATTTCCTTTAGTAATGGTTTTAATTATATCAACATTATTATTTATAGTGATTGTGTATAGACGTTGGCCGGGTTTGTGTGCCGGTATAATAGCAGGCTGTTTAACGTCAATATCAGTTTATATGCTAATGATAACATTAAAAGAGCAAAGGCTTGTTTATGAATGATTTATTTCAATTTCTAGAGTGAATTGTTTTAATAAAATAAAAACCTTTCATAACCTGTCACAACTAACTGAGTAAATTACCAGCAAAATATTTTTATATTTGTATGATAAATGTTTGAGTTTTTATTTTGATAAGAAATATAATAACTAGACCATTTTTTGTAAGTATTTTAGTTTTTAATTTTTATATTTTTTTTAAACTGTACCACGATTTATACAAATTTACAAATAACATCTACTAACTCGATTTCTATAATGACGATAGGACTAACAAATTTATTACTCAAATCAACATGTATCCGTTTAACTTATCCGTTTAACGCACGAAAATATGGCTATGGAAAGGTGATAGGTAATGTAACTTTTGGAACTACTCGTACCGCAATTAAAATAAATTGAAACGTTTAGTGATAAATCGCAAAAGATTTTTAAAAATTTATTATTTTAATGCCTAAGCAAACTACTGCAAATTCAAATGAGAAAAACTGTGATAAATTTAAGTTTTAAACTTTTTGTATAAATAAATTCAAGTCTAAAACACTTCAACTGAATTGACGATTTGGAAATTAAGTTGTGCGCAGTATGTGGAAAATTTTAAATTTGTATGTAATGTAAACAATTTGGAAACAGCGCCGCAGACAGACTTCAGTGGGTCGATTCTGTCTTTCCCTGGGAATTAGGAATTGGGAATTAGGAAAAATTTAATCTTTGTAGCACTTTTTCCCAATTTTTTCCCCCAATTTTAATAAAAGTGTATTCTGGCAGGGCTGGGAATAAATTTTTGAGGAAAAGAAATTTAGTTTAAATGTCGGTCACCCACGGTGTTTTAAAAATTAAAAAATACAATTCTGATTATTAATTTTTAAATACAATTTGGAATTAAGAATATTTATAAAATAAATATTTTAAATGACCGATGTTATCGGGTTAAAATTCAAAATTGAAATGGAAAGTTTAATTTTTTTTTATCCCGTAAACGACTAAATGCGTACGCAAATATTAGTAATAAAAATCTGGTTTAAAACATGTTTAATTGTTTTGATTTTTATTATTTGGCTGCCACATTACATTAAATTACTCGTCATATTATCCGTTACATTATCCATAGTTGTTGTTGTATTTTCTATTTGGTAATTTATGTATTTGAAGAAATCAGCCACAACAATTTTTTTAATAATTATCTTTCTATGTGTTTTCGTAATGATTATGTAAAGTAAAATGCATTCTAATTCGTTGTTTTATTTATTTTATTAGAATTATACTTATATTATATTATTTATTAACATTAGAATACAACGTATGCCATAGATCAATTTCAATAATCTTTCCCTGTAGAATTTCATAATTTCCAAGGAAAAAAATTGGGAAAAATATTTGTAAAAACTGCAATAATTAGGAAAAAATTATTCCCAAAAAAATATTTTCCTTGTCGCCGGAATACACTTTAAGGAAATACAAATTCCTAGCTGCAACAATACTGTCAATTCTTTTCATTTCCTAATTCGCAGGGAAAGACAGAATCGACCCACAGCTGAGTTTTTTGAAAAAGCTGCTCTACACCTTGATAAATTATATTTTGATTTTTTTAAAAATTTATATAATATTAAAATATTTGTGCTTCGTATTCAATGTATCGAATTCTAAAGAGCTTATACTAAGCCTACATCATGCATTATATTGTTGAATAAAGTTTATACATGCTTGTTCTTAACAACTCTGTAGAAATCTTCATTTTATGTAGAGTACATAAGTAGAGTACATTCCTTACTTCATTTACAACTGGAAATTTATTAAAAAATGACAGTTGTGTTGTATGTATATGCGGATGTGCCGGGTCGGATAAAATATAAAATGTAACTGGACAATAATACGTAAGTATAAGTATTTTGCTTGGTATACGTATTCAAAAACATGTTAATGCATAAATTAATTTTTACTTTGGTTTTCGATGTAATGGTGTTATTGTGGTTGTTCCGTATATTGGTATATTTTCAGTACTCTCGAGTTAAACACGCAATCGTAGGAAATTCTTCCATTTAGCGTCAATCTGTGTGACAACAACTATGATAATCGACACATCAAGTTCCCAACCACTCCATACTTTTCTTTCCATTAACGCTGGATCGCGGATAAATTTGGATTTTTGACTTATAGTGGATTAACATAGTTGGTGTCACACAGATTGACGCTAAATGGAAGAATTTCCTCCGGTTGTGTATTTAATTCGAGATAATTTGTGAAGTTAGCCCAGCCCAAAATTTATTAAAAATCATGTTAAATAAAAAAACTAAATTCTTTCCTTTTAAATTTTGCAATTTTGTTTCCATGCAACCGTTATGTCTAAAGAACATGTATTTGAACGAACTAAAATTACAATAGACACGATAAAGATACTTGGCACGTTAATGGTATTAACTATAGTGATTGTGACACTACACTCGTGTGTAATGTTTCCGTGGCAACTAACATATAACTCGTAAAAGAACTAAAATAACATTTAAATTTGGCACAAGGGGTGCGCTGGTTATACAAGCTCCTCGCACGGCACCCTGGGTAACGCTAAAAGTAAAACCTCGCGTGAACGGGCGCGGTAATGGTAGAAGTACCCATGGAAAATCCTAAAGCGTCTGACCTCCATGTTAGAAGCGGCTGTAAAAAACCTGCAATTGGTATAAAATAGTAAGGAAAGGAACCCAGAATCTAAATACTCAGTGGAATCAACCATGACCACAAGCAACGATATGGTGCAGGGAATCAGATGCCCAGTACCGGCGGCTCTCGGGAGTGTGCGAACTCGCAGTCGTCGAGATCTAGCGACCACAGGGATGTAGTGATTCAACGCTTGGTTACTACACCATATTCAGCTAGAAGCAATAAAACTGAAGCTGTCAGTCTGGTGGGTGGTTCATCCAGTATGGATGACGGAAGTACAAACTTTACGGAAGTGAAAAATCCTTTCTTAAAAAGAGGTATGGTGATAAGATCGCCTATAAAACCGTGTGCCGCAAGTACTGTCAAACGATTAATCAACTCCTCGAAAAGTCCAGTCCGTCTTGTTCGACGTCGTCACGCCAGCGCAGTCGGGGTCTTCCTCTACGACATACTCCGGCTGGTTGTTGATGGCGCTTTATAAAGTGTGAGCTTGCACGACTGCGATAGATTGGGCGTAGAAAACTCGTTGTCCGGCCGCGATTCGGGCTTTTATTTCTGCCTGCATATCATTCAAAGATGTTATAAGTGACCCGAGATTTGCCATGGAGATGTTCCTGGGTGTTGTTAAGAATTTCGTTTTGGTACTGTTCACCTCCAAACCAAGTCTTCTTGCGCAGCGATTGAGCGGTATGAAACTGTCCTTGATGTCGCTAGGTCTTCGGCCAAGAAGCACGATATCATCTGCATATCCAAGAATTTGACCTGATTTATTGAATATACAGCGCGAAGTTTCAATGTTGCTTTTCCTCACTACGTACTCAAGCGCCAGATTGAACAGCACAGGCGCGAGTGCATCTCCCTGTCGAACACCGGATGTTATTTGAAAAGAGTCTGATACAGTTCCTTCAATTACAATTCTTCATGCAGATCCAGACGTTGTTAATTTACACAGAGAAACAAGTTTCTCTGGAATACCTAGGCATATGAGCACAGCCCAAAGGTTGTCGCGGTTTATACTATCATACGCCTGCCGGAAGTCTATATATAGTTGATATATGGTTATGTTATACTCCTAACATTTTTCCAAGATCACCCTCATGGTAAAACACTGGTCAGTGGTCGATCGGTTGGTATGAAAGCCACATTGATAGTCGCCAATGATGTTTTCGGCGAAAGGGATGAGTCTGGCAAGTACAACATTAGCCAACACTTTGTAAGCAGTGTTCAATAGAGCTATGCCACGAAAGTTTTCACATTTAAGACGGTCGCCTTTTTTATGCAACGGACATATGAGCGCGGTCTTCCAATTCTCCGGCAACTCTTCTTGGTCCCAAATACATACGATGAGATCGTATAGACTTGTTGCAAGAGTAGCTCCTCCAAGTTTGATCATTTCTGCGGGGATTCCATCGAGACCGGGTGCCTTGCCGTTTTTCAATCGACTAATGGCTGCGTCTACTTCCTCCACTGTGGGATATTCGACAAAAACCTCTTCACCTGGCGGAGCTATTGCTCTAATGGGGGTCACTTCGTCATTCGGGTTTAGCAGACTTTGAAAGTAGGTTTGCCATACTGAGAGAACATCAGCCACGTTTGTTCTCAATTCTCCATTCCCGTCTTTTATGGCTGTACTTCTTGGGTGGAAGTCTAAAGTGAGATTCCTGGCATTAGCAAAACAGTCCCTTGAATTTCCTACTTTAATCCGCTTGGAAGCTGATGATTTCAATGCATGACCTCATATGATCGCGTTTCTTTTGTCGAAGGTATTTAATCGATGGCTTTCCTTGCGCGTAGGTATTCTGCCTGAGTGCTTCTCGTGTTGCGAAACAACCATTTTTCACGAAGCTTTCGTTTATTTTCGACGACCAGGCGGCATTGATCATCGAACCAATCATTGCGGGGCCTCGGAGGTCTTCTTCCGATTGTATTTTGCGCCACAGTGGTTATGGCTGACTGTATAGCGTGCCACTGCTCCTGGATATTAGGAGGAGCTCCTTCATTGTCGCTGGGCCGCTCTAAATAGTTAGTGACAGCTGATTGGTAACTCTGCAGTGACGCTTGGTCTTTTAGAGCATCAACATTCCATCGAACGGTTTTTTGTGCTTGTCTATTGAAGGTTGATGACAATTTGCACTTATATTTAAATATGACAAGCACATGATCGCTGTCCATATCTGCACCTCTGTAAGATCTAACGTCAGATATGCTGGTGGAGTGCTCTTGGACACCATGACGTGATCGATTTGGTTTTCCGTTCTTCCATCATTCGATCTCCACGTTACTTTGTGAATTCTCTTATGTGGAAAAAACGTACTTGATACAACTAAGTTGTACATTATTGCCAGGTCGGTGACGCGTTGGCCGTTGCTGTTACTACTATTTTGCATTAAAGTCGCCCACGATGATTTTAATGTCGTGGTGCGGTATGTATGACCGATATGCGATGTATTTTCTGCACTCCTTCTGACATCCTCCAGCTCGACAAAGAATAGATCTTTGATGTCATCAGATTTATCTTCGGTGGGTGCATGTACATTAACGATCGTGATGTTAAATTTATTAGTGCGATGTCTGGCCGTGCATATCCGCATGTTGGAAGGGCGGAAATCGATGATATGGTGCTTCACGCGCTGATGGATGAGGAAGCCAACTCAGAGAGCACCGCGAGGAGGTATGAATCTTGGACTTCGCCCCCCAAAGTAAGAAACCGATCGTCGAAAAATGCTAAATACCGCTAAATAACCGATTTGAAACGTTCACCAAAAAGAATGCAGAAGATAGCCAAACGATAAATGGAAATACTCAAAAAAAGGCTAATCAAAAATACAAGCCACCTCCAATCTACTTGTGCGAAACCGATATACACACCTTCGAAGCAGAATACACGACGTAAAAATTCAAACACACCAGGCCCACGACTATAGAGAAGTCATTAATTATTACGATACTCATAACAAAAACTATTATACATACCGATTGAAGTCTTCAAATGTTCTTTCTGTGGTTATTAAAGGTATCGATGTCCATGTTGAAACAATCGAAATCTAGGGTGCGCTTTTTGAAGATGGATTTAAGATACGGAATGTATATAGGATCATGAACCGCTGGAAGCTTCCACAACCAATGGTCAAAGCTGAACTGGATCCATCCGAAAGGTATCGATGTCCATGTTGAAACAATCGAAATCTAGGGTGCGCTTTTTGAAGATGGATTTAAGATATGGAATGTATATAGGATCATGAACCGCTGGAAGCTTCCACAACCAATGGTCAAAGCTGAACTGGATCCATCCGAAAGTATTTTGAAAAAGGGAGAAGTTCATCCAATGTATAAACTAAAGTACCTCATACACAGATGCATATAACCGTTGAAGAACCAAAGAAAAGGACCGTACCAATACAGTGATTAAACTGCCAAGAATATGGTCACTCAAGAAAATATTGCAATGTGTATCCATGGACGACTGGGCATCAGAAATACTAGTCAAAAAGATATGCCACTCGAACGCAAACGGTATATGCCAACACAAACTCGAATTAGAAGTAGTTAATAAGTAAATTCTGCTCCCTCAGATTTACATAATAACCTTAGTTATTAAAATTTGAAAACTTATTGTTATTTTCAATGTTTCAAAGATTCAATATGTTATTTGTTTAGTAAAACTTGATTTTTACACCTTTCCACTATCTATGACTGGGCGGGCCACGAACGAAGAATCCTATGACAAACTGATTGAAAAATTGAGCCGTTGAGAAGCAAAGTGGTTCAACCGCAATATTTAACTTTTACAGAATATTGATTTCGAAATTTTAGAAAATTTTAGTTTGAGCTGGTGACCGCAGTTTTTCCCCTTATAACTTAAGAGAAAGTAATAAATAATGGTTTTATATGCAACAACAACAATTTAATTAAAAGTTCCTTTTAATATGAGTAAACTTCAACAACATTATCAAAATTGAAATTTTGTGAGTTGGACCACTTTGCTTATCAACGCCTCAATTGATTTTTACCTTAGTAAATAATTTGCAAGACCATTGGTACGCAGCCTATGTTGTCTTTTTGGTGGTTTAAATTATTGTTTTCTGTTACCCTACATTTCGGATGCGGTCGTTATTTAAAAGTTAAAGAAAAGTTAGATTGAAAGTTAAAGTTAAGTTAGTTTAAAATGTTCGATAGATTCAAAGCTTCATTTTAAGATATACAGTATGTGCAACAAGAGCGTGTGTCAAAAAACTAAGTAAAAGTAAAACTACGATTTTTTTGTTTTTATTATGAAAGTTAGTTGTATTTTCTAGGGCGCTATCAACTAATACATAGTAAATCCACTATTACTGTTAATAATTGCCTGGCTATTTTTGTCCATACTATCAAGCAATTTTTCTGCATAATGTGGTAATACATTTTTCCATATTTTCCGGACAACTCGCGATAGAGCGCTCGAATTTTGTATGTGGTACACTTTCAGCTTAATCTTCATGAGTGCCCATACATTTTAATCGGATTGGAACTAGGTGACAGAGATGGCCAATCCAATGTTGTGATGCCTTTTAAATTCCGAACAGAGTATGCTATGGTGTATTTTACTCGTTGTCTTCTTGCAAGATCCAATTAGAGTTCCCCGATCCAAACTATTTAGACAGATGGTAACAAACCTCGTGAATAAATTTTATTCATGAAACGTGCGATTAGGTTCCGTGTGGAAACGATTAATTAACCAAAACCTTGCTTGGCGAAGCATCCCCATACCATGGACCAAGGACCGGTTCGTCACAGTTCGGACAATCCTTTTTTTGCTTAGTTGACCAAATCACGCCTTTTAACATTAAAACACCAAAAGGATGACACATACAGTGGGCCACAGTCAAAATAATGCAAGCAATTTTTATTTATTTTTAAGATAATATCCAAAAACAACTATAAATATTTATTTTTAATTTACATTTATTATAAGCGTCAGAATTAAATGTTAATTTCATAAAACAAAACAATTATAAAATTTCAATTTATAACAAAATATTAACAAAAATCAAAATTTCTACTTAAAAACATGACACATTTAAAATGATGCAGTTTTATAATTCTATAAAAAATTAACTAATATGTGAGTAACTAATATTATCACATTGTATAATTAATTTATTAATATTTGGTAGGATATCCGTTTTATTTTAGAACCGCTTTGTGTCTTTTTGGCACCGAATCTACGAATTCTTTCGTGTACTCTGGAGTTATTTTACTCCACTCTTCTAACAATGCATTTTATAAGTCCGCTACATTATTAATCTCATATTTTCTGATTTCGCTTTCAAGTTTAGACCATAAGTTTTCAATAACATTGATGTCTGGTGATTGGGCAGACGTTCTCATGACATGAGGAGTATTACAAATGAGCCAACTTTGAACAATTCGAGATTTGTGTTTCGGATCATTGTCCTGGTAGAACCGAAAATGATCCTTAATGTTTAACTTTTCAGCACTTTCCTCAAAATTTCTTTTTAGTATGTCTAAATATACATTTTTGTTCAAATTACCTTCGATAAACTCTAAATTTCCAACTCCTTAAGACGCCATATAATCCCATAACATAACATGACCTCCACAGTTTTTAACAGTGCTTCGTAAATTTTTACCTGCTAGCTCCGTATTGGTTGTTTTCCATACGTCTGATCCAAAAAGGTTCAATTTGCTTTCATCAGCAAATAAGACCGTGTTGCGGAATGTTTCATCTTTGTTTTTATGGTCTTGGACAATTTTAATTCTAGCCTTACGATTAACTTCACTGATGTATGGCTTTTTCCGCATTGTTCTACCAAGCAAATTTGGTTCTCTTAATATTCTGCGTATTGTTTCTAGATGGCATTTTTTAGGTAAATATTTTCAGCCTCCTCGGCCCACTTTTGAGCACAGGTTTTCTATCATTTTTCGGACAATCCATCGACAAATTTTTTCGGAATATATTTTATTGTGCGCTTTTCTACGTTTATTTTCAACAATATATTGATAAATGAAGCGTCCGATAATATGCTGAACAGTAGAAGAATTTGTTTTCACTATTTCTGCAATTTTTCTGTGAGTTTTACAATCTTTAAAGTGTTTAATACTAATTCACGTGTTTCAATACTTGTGAGGCGACCTATTTTTTCAATTATTACAAAATTTCACTTATTTGCCTATATTGACTATTATCGCACAAAAAGTTGCTTAAAACTGATACTCAAAATTGTTTTCATTGAAAATTTTGTTGTTTGAAAGAGAGAGCATCATTTTAGCTGTGACATATTTTTACGTGGACATTTTGTTTTTTGTTACTATTTTGTTATAAATTGAAAAATTTTATTTGTTTTGTGTTATGAAATTAACAATTAATACTGACGCTTATAATAAATGTAAATTAAAAATAGATATTTATAGTAGTTTTTTGGATATTTACTTAAAAAAAATAAAAATTCCTTGCATCATTTTGGCTGTGACTCACTGTAGATAAACACAATATTCGTCCAATCTTTGTTTTTATGTTCATACGTCTACTGTAGTCGCTTTTCAATGTATTTTTGTGTTACCAGTAGTTTGACCAAAGTATTTTTATATGCGTAGCCATGTTCCATAATTCTATTTCGTATGGTTGTTCTTGGTATAAGAACATTCTTTTTCGCCAATTTTTCCACAGCTGCATCCAGCGTAAGCGAAGAATTTTCATCAAATATCTATATGATGGCCTCATCCTTCTTTTTTGTAGTGGTTTGGATTTTGCCTCTATCTGTCAAATCGTCAACATTTTTATACATTGAATAATGTGTAATCCTCTTCTAAATGTTTTCGATTTTTTTTATATATTTTGCTGCATTTCCAACCGACAGTTTTGGTCCTTTCTGATGTGCACTTAGAAACACCGCTTCAAATCGTTTTTTATAAATCGCACTCATTTCTTACATATATTTTATCCACTAAACAGTTGCAGTTAAACTAATTTTTGTTTTAGAGCGTCCAAGATTAATCAATAGAAACCCGATTTAAGCCCTTCCCATATTTGTTCCTACAGTTTTAAGTACACGCTCTTGTTGAACTTACTGTATATTTTAATTGTTTTTTGGTATACCCAAAACAGGAGCTTCAAAGGTGTTTGCAAGCAAGATTAATTATTTATTTAATAAAACGACATACAAGACAGATAGTCTTTAAAAAAATAATTTTTGGAATTTCTTTCCAAAACGAACAAATCTCATATTATTTTTTTTGTCACGAATACTTTTAGATTTGGTTAAGAAACTAACGACGAAGTACAAACCTTAAATAAATAAAAATTTAAATTTCCTGTATATATCGTCTGTTTCAAAAATAGCCAGCAGGTGGAGTCCGAGTTGCTTCAATCGTAAATACAACAAGCGTAATTCTAAAAATTTATTTATTTTAATACGTTTGTGTTTAGTTTACATATATTTAAATGTACACGTTACAAATATAATTTACTTTTAAAATTAGAACACATTTACTTGGTTTATTTAAATAATCTTAAACATAATTTGATATTCATTCATCGTCGCCGTCATTCGGCTCTTTGATAGGAACAGCATACTCATAAAATAGTTTGGATATTTCATAAATTCTTTTTAAAAGTCATATCCAAAATCCAAGAAATAATAACATCACCATAACCGTTTTTGTATGAAGAGTTTTGCTTGCGTTGCTACCCCAACCACACTCAATGTCCGTTTTTAATACCTAAAATTATAATAATTTGTCTTATAACGGCAATATTCTTACTTGAGGAAAACAAAAAATTATGTAAATAACATTAATGATGATCATGATGATTGCTAATATAGAAACCACTTCTATAATCATTACCTCTATTAACTTTTCATTATTTTTATTTTCACACGTTGCTTCTCTTAAATCATTGTTTATTTTACAGATTTCCACATTTTTATATTGAATCTTTGCCGATGGGCAGATGTATTGTCGTTTTGTTCGTAACCAAAATTCTATCCATCTGTAAAGTTTAATTTCTAAAATAAATTTCAAATTAAAATATAAATGGAAAGTTACCCAATTTCACAATCACATTTGAGGTTTGTTCCAGATAGTTTTAAATCAGTTAGCAATAATTTTTGTGGTATGCTCGAAAAAGTATTTGGATTTGGTATTCTTCTTAATGAGGGGTTGTCCTGTCTTAAGTCTAATGATATGTTTCTTAAATTCCCAGTATTTTTAAACATTGCATTTGGCAACTGCGTGATTGATGTGTTTTTCAGTTGAAAATGTAATTTGGGTGACTGTACTCCATTTAAAATCGTTTCTGCTAATTTTTGAAATCCAGGACCAGTGACAACTATTTCACGAAGTTTTTCTGGTAGTTTTCCTTCCATTTCACGCCTTAAATCGGTTTTTATATCCACTCCAACTTGAGGATTAAATGAGCTATCATTATCAGTTAATGGTATTGGATCTGATATCCACAATACACGTAAGTTATGTACATTCTGAATAATTTGTGGTATATTGAATCGCAAAATATTTGAATAGCTTGAAATTTTTAAAGTTCGTAAATTTGTCATATGATCCAAAGCACCAGATTCAAAGGCTGATAATTGGAGTTTTGATATATCCAAAAATTCTAACGTTTCAGCTGCTCCTATCAGAGTAGCATTTGAAATTATTTTAATTGGATTACCAGCAATTGATAAGGATTTTAACAACGGTAACGAATGCGTTATTAAAGGAATATGAGTTAAATTATTGTAACTTAAATCAAAATGACGAAGTGATGATATGTTGCCTGCCAATTCTACTGGTATAGTTGTTAATTCATTGTGAGCAATTTTCAATGTTCGCAAATGTGCTAATGGCAATTCAGGAAAATTATTTAAAGACAAATTGTTGATCCGAAGCTCCACTAAATTATTTTCTAATCCAATAAATGTTTTCCCAATTACATCAATTTCATTATTATGTGATATATCTAAATATGTTAAATGATATAAAGTTGCAAACACTGCGTCTTCCAAGCGAATTATTCGATTATATGATAAATCCAATGATGTTAGAGACTAAAAACAAAGTAATTTTTAATGAGGTACAAAGCTAAAACCAATTACTTACCCTAAATTTTGAAAAATCCATACTATGTATCGATCCAATATTATTATGTGATAAATCTAAAATGGCTAGGGACAGTGCCGCTAAATTTGTAAAGGACATTGTTGGAACTTTTGTTTGCTGATTATGGGATATATCAAAAATTGTCATGCCTTCTTCGAAGAATAAAGATTCTGGTAAAAATTTGATGTTATTATAAGATAAATCTACTTTTCTTAGATTATGAAGTGTACGAAATAAATCAGCTGATACATTTGATAAACGGTTGTGAGACAATTGTACTACTTGAAGTTTACGAGTGTTATGAAATGTTATGGGATTGACATCTGTAATTAAATTATGTGATAAATCGAGCCACTGCAAATGATATAAACTTCCAAATATTTCACGGCTGGTATTCTGAAATTAAAAGAAGTTAAATTAATTTAAAATACAAATTAAGTTTAGTTCATAAACTATCGCTAATATCGTTTTTGGCATACCTTTAATTTGTTATTGTTTAAATATAAATGAGTAACGGACATTTCTATTGGCTTAAAATAACCATGTTGTATTACCGATATATTGTTATGAGACAAATCAAAAATTCTTATATTTGAAAATAAATTATAATCTGAAAATTTAAAAAAAATAATTGATTTATTTGTGTAGTACTAATGAGAACATGAAGGAATATATTTAGAAGGTTGTAAATAGGCTAAATGTTATGAGCCAATGTCTTCCAATGTTAAAACATATAAGTATAAATAATGATCTTTTATGTATTTATATTATATATATGATATCTTAAAAACATATCTTTATTGTAAATTTATAGTTCACAGTTCTTGTGTGGTTAGTATAGACTTCCAATAGGACTGAAATAGATTAATCGCGGCATACCCTACAGAAGGACTCCTCCTAAATATATTTTGCTCCATGTTCAGACTTATTTTCTTGGTTATATACCATAAGATGTTATTCCTTGTGTATTATTTTTATTGGACAACTCATTTATTGTATTATGACTGAAATTAACATGTAATGATGATAATGAGCCCACCTTAAAACCGAAGATGATAATAAATGTTACAAAAATTAATTATATTTCGTTAATACATAGTCAATAGATTTATAATTACTTGATCCATAACATAAAAACTAAAATGTTGTAGAGCATTGTATGAGACATCAAGAAGTTGCAGTCGTGGTAAGTTCTACAATAAAAAGATAAATTAATTTGATGTATTATTCAAGTATTAAAAATAAGAATTGTAAAATCAATAGTTTCAAGCAAGTTATTTCTGATACTATTTATTCCGTATACAATTTTAAAATATTGATCTACCGTAGTTTAGATTAGTAACATTGCCTGAAAAATTTATAATTACAGTTGTGTCTACAATCAATACAGAGAAAAAAATATATACCGTATAAATGAATGAAATCCATTTTTGTTTTTTTCGTGACTTTTTGTTAATTTTATATGTATATTTTATTTCAGTTTCTTTTTTTATTCTAAGGAAGAATTCCGAAACTAGTTGAAAATTTTAATACTTGTACTTTTTACGCTATTTGCCGTAGGCACTTGGCGAAACACACTTATACTTAATAAACACATTTTTATTAATCACTTGTTTTTTGTTTCGCAGAATTATTTTGAATAATTTTCAAAAACTTTAAAAAATCACTCGATCGATTTCGACTTGTTAGGTCATCATCAGGAGTATCTACTGATTTGTATTAGTAAAAATTTGTTATAAAGTAGAAAAAGCAAAATATAAATAAAAGAAGGAAGGACAAAAAATAAGCAATAAAAATTAATCTACGGATCGCGCAAGTAGGCGATGAGTCATAGGTTGAGTAACAAAATTCAAGATATATTATTGCGTACGTGAGAATAGAAAAGAGCGGGTTCTGTAATTGGTGAGAACCGGATTTCTCTCTGTTCGTTAAGGATATTTTGGTTAAGAAATTTAACGTTTAGATACCTTAGAATCTTACGAAATTAGAAATTTTCTAATTTTGTAAGATTCTAAGGTATCTAAACGTCTGCCTTTGGGTTGTATATGTAATATGTCTAAATTGTTCAAGCTAGCTGTATGATTTTCTGAAGTTAAATGGTTATGGAAAGTTGATTGATTGCAACCAGATAAATGTTCTTTAGCTCTAACTCGAAAATTGCGCCCAGTCTGGCCAATATACGAGAAACTACAATCATTGCAATTGATCCTATAGACACCAGATTTGGAAAGGCGATCAACTCTAGGTTTATTGTTAAAAATCATATTCTTTATTGTGTTATTATTATAAAAAAATATATTAAATTATTTATAAATAATTTAATATAATAATATTGTGTTATTATTATATTAAATTATTATTTATATTTTGCTTTTTCTACTATATAACAAAAATTTTTACTAATACAAATCAGTAGATACTCCTGATGATGACCTAACAAGTCAAAATCGATCGAGTGATTTTTTAAACTTTTTGAAAATTATTCAAAATAATTCTGCGATACAAAAAACAAGTGATTAATAAAAATGTGTTTATTAAGTTTAATATTTGTTATAAAGTTTTTTAAATCACTGTTTTCTTAAAAAAAAAAAAAATTGAATTCAGTTGTTTTTTTAAATAATTATGAGGTTAAAATAATAATTATAATTTACTTAAAAAAAATAATAAATATACAAGTTTTTAAAATAAATTAAAATAAAAATAAAAAAATTACAATATATAAAAAGACGAGAAATGTTCGGAGCCGAACCCTATAGCATTTTTGTTGCCTATAAAGAACTAAGTGGATATAATATTAAGAGAAATAAAATTAACTTGATACCAGAGGCGGGATTTTATAACATCACAATTTTTGATAATTTATCGAAGTTTATGTCTCGCTTCTCTAGAATAAAATTGAAAACTATTTCATATTTTATATCATTTTCAAGCCTTCAATTGTGACATACTCGTATCTACTCGATTTCTATCACCAAATAATTTGTCTACGATACTTCAACGAAACCAGAGAAAGAGATAATTGTCACATTTATTCTAGTAGGTTGTGATAGCAACAAAAAAGAAATAATTTATAAACGAAACAGACGCCAATTTCAGGTTAGGAAAAAGAGATATAAATTTCGATAAAGTATTTGAAAATGTGATGGTACAAAATCTCGCCCCAGTTAAAAGTATTTAATCTGTTTTGTATATTTATTAGTTGATATATTAATCAATCTAAAAACTAACGGCTTATGGTAAGAATACGAAGATTCATATAGAGGAAACTCAAAATCATATTCAAATTTGACGAGAATTGCATCAATTCGAATCACGTTCTCGGATATTGGAATTTGACCGTAATTCACGGCGGCGCGCTGTGTTCAAGCTTTGCTCGCACTCTCGAACATCTGAATTGGATCGCATTTCACGGTGACATGTTGTGTCTAAGTTATGTTCGCGTTGTCGAACATCGAAAGTGGACCGTATTTCACGACGACGGTCTGAGTTTAAGTTTTGTTCGCCCTCTCGAATTTCTGAATTGGATCGTATTTCACGGCGGCGGGTTGTGTCTAAGTGTTGTTCGCGTTTTTGAATAACAGGATTTGATTGTATATCAGGTATACAGACTCGTTTTTAGAACATACCCATTTCTACGTAAAAGTTTATTATTATTACGTTAACAAACAAATGACATTCGTTAAAAATTTAAGTTGAGATAACCAGTTTAGAAAAAATAGAAATTTTCCCAAAGAAGATATAATTTTGATTCGTTTCAAGTACAAAAAACAAAACTTTTGCTATTTATAATAGTGGCAACTCAACTTAACATTTACGAAATAAATGTCATTGGGGGGGGGGGGGGGGCAGGTGTTTTATGTTTTATAAAAGAAACATAACCAAACTTAACCTCTTTTTACAAATTAGTAATGTTGTATGTATTAAAAAAATAAAGTTATAAAATAGTATAACTTAATATAATTATTTTATTGAAATTTGTACACAGTGAAATAATAATAACTTGATTTAATATTTTATTAAATTCAAATTATGTGTTTTTAGTAGCAACATAAAGCAAAATATACACAAGAGTCTCTACTTATGTAGAGATTCTGAGGTTAATCTATTTTATTATTGGCAATCTGTATAGGCCTAACAAGAACAATGAACTATAAAATAACTATGCCGATATGTTTATAAGATAGATAATTATAGATTTATAATTAGATATATGGATTGTATATAGAAAAAAATTAAATTTGTGTATATAAATATATTAAAACTATAAAATAAGATTAACCTCGGAAAAATTGGCTTATAAAATTTGCACTACTTGATTTCTCTTATATATTTATTGCTCGATGGTAGCAATTATATACTTTTATTCATTTTTTTCTGGTAGGTGGAGTAAAATAACCAAAATCTGATAAAAGGATTTGAAACTATTGAGACTAGGGAAAGTACAGAAAACGCTACCAGTGGAAAAAATGAAGCTTGCTTCAGATGCACCCGAGACACTTTTTCCATTTTTAAATTGATAATTTTAATATTAATTGTAGATACATTTAGAGTTTTTATAATTTAATGTAATTGTTGAGTTCAACATCAACAGGGCATCGATATGCACAAATATTATAATTGTAATGTAATATGTACGAGTATATAAGTAAGCATGCTTGTAGCATACATAATGTATAAGCTTACTCATCAAATTATCGTGTGAATTGTCTAGTGACATATAATACAACATTTTTTGCACTAACATAAATTGTAATGATAAGCACTTATTTTTGTATATAAAGAACTAAATTCTCAATAATAAAGCAGAACGAAATTATATCAGTAACGTTTTAGTTTTGTTTTCAAAAATGATTTTAATTCATAAATAGTGAGCCCTCACCAGCGGTAAGCTCGCTATCATTTGAAATTAAACATTGGTCCTTCGAGCCATTAAAACAACCGGCATCGCTAAGTTAAACGCGATAAGTTTACATTAAAAACAGTGAACAAACGAAAACTTAAGAATAACAACAAATCTGAAGTTAAGTTAAGACACCTGTACACATCAAAATAACAACAAAAATGGAAAGCATACTCCAGCAACAAGATGAAGCAGGTGACAAAATCGTCCAAATGGAAACAAACTACCGCAAAGACGGGGAGGATAGGAAAACGAAGATATATTTGGAAAAAAGGTTGGCAACTCTAAAGGCGATTTATAACGACTACGTCGATAATGATACGAAAATCTTGAACATGACCCCACCTCTAGAAAAGGGCCATGCATATCTAGAAAGACGGAAGAAAGTCACAGACGCATACCAAAAATTAATAACGGATATGCGTGAACGCCTAAATACCGCATCAACGAGTTCAACAGGGCAAACTGCGCAGCAAGAAACTAGTTCAAAAGAAATCAACAACAAAAAGTTATTCAAACGGCAAGATGTCCAGTCAACCATTCATTGGAGACTAACAACATATCCAAGGAATACATAAATATAAAATTAAAACAACTAGAAAAAGACATCCAAGAAGTAGCAAACCAACACACTGCAATCTTAATAGAAACAGAAGAAGACGAGCAAACGTCTGACTACTTCAAAAACACCGTACTACACTGCAATAACGCATTATCAAATGGCGGAACTGGAGTTAAAAACGCGAAAACCCTTATAGTAAATCAACAGGGACAAGTTTTGTTACCAACCGCAGTAGTTAAAGCCATAACTTGCACGGGAAATCAGATCTTGCTAAGAGCATTAGTAGATCCTGGATCACAGGTGACATTAATCTCATCAAAAGCCGCTAACCTACTCAACCTTAAGAAGAAGAAGGTCAACGTTTCTATCTCCGGTATAGGAGGAGGGAAAGCAGGTGATTGTAAACATACAATCAATATACAAATCTTGCCAAGATTCGAAACCGATTTTCAACTAAATATCGAAGCGTTGATATTTGATAAACTCAACCAACAGTTACCGGAGGTGGATTTTGATGCAAGATGTTGGACCCATCTCAAACAAATACAACTCGCCGATCCTAATTATAACAAGTCACAACCAATTGATCTCATACTTGGTGCCGACTATTATCCAGCAATCATAAACAACAACATCATAAAAGGAAGTGAATTAGAACCAATGGCACAACAAACTGAAATCGGATGGATAATAATAGGCAGCAGAGGCGGCACCAGAACAAACCAGCCAACAACAATGATAGCTACTAAAGGCATAGAAGATCAATTGAAATTACTCATAGAGGTAGATTCGATACCAGAAAACAGAATTAATACGGAAGAGGAAGACATGGTTGAACAACATTTCCAGTTAACCTCAGGAAAGGGATCAGATGGAAGATATGTGGTAAGAATTCCATTCAAGGATAACCATATCAAATTAGGAGAATCCAAGAAAAAAGCCGCTGCCAGGCTAATACAAATTGAAAATCGGTTCAAGAGAGATCCGTCTTTCAAACAGTTATATCATCAATTTATGCAGGAATACATAAATCTAAAGCACATGGAACTTGTGCAGGAAGAGGTTGAAGATCACAATACAGCAAGTAACACCTATTACATACCGCATCATGGTGTAATCAAACAGGATAGCACCACTACAAAACTTAGAGTAGTGTTTGATGCTTCGGCTAAAACTACGACAGGAGTATCTTTAAACGATTGCATGATGAATGGTCCCAAATTACAAGATGACCTAACGGATATATTATTGCGATGGCGAAAATACAAAATCGTAATGACGGCGGACATAGAGAAAATGTATCGCCAAATCTGGATAAACGAACAAGACCAGAATTACCAACGAATATTATGGAGAACTCAACCGTCTAAACCAATAAGAACTTATAAACTCAAGACAGTCACATATGGGACAACAGCAGCCAGTTTCTTGGCGATAAGAACATTGAGACAGTTAGCTCTTGATGGAGCCAATGAGTATCCAATAGCAGCACACATCATATTGAAAGATTTTTATGTAGACGATTTGCTGACCGGATGCCACAATATAAGGGAGGCATGTCAATCAGTTCGCGAATTAAAATTGCTAACAGATCGAGGTGGATTTAACTTACGAAAATGGTTCTCTAACTCAAGTGAATTATTAAAACATATACCAAGAGAGCTGCACGGTAAGGGTAATATGGAAATCAAGTTAAACGATTGCATCAAGACCCTAGGCATTTTGTACGATCCACAAGAAGACAACTTTAAATTTGATGTTGCAAAACTTCAGTTATCCAGCAACCAAGCTACAAAGCGTTCATTATTATCCGAATCATCGAAACTATTTGATCCAGTTGGATGGCTCTCTCCACTAACAATTACAGCAAAAATTATGATGCAACAATTATGGCTAAGCGGAATAAAATGGGATGAACATCTACCAGAACATATCAACACAAAATGGATAAAATATAAGGCAGAACTAAGTGATATCAAAAACATAAAGATTCAAAGGTGGATCAATACAACTGAAAGTACCGACATAGAGCTTCACGGTTTCGCTGATGCTTCGGAATACGCATATGCCGCTGCTATATACTGTCGAACAGTAAACGAAGATGGAACAATTACAACACAACTTTTAACATCGAAGACAAGAGTCGCTCCAACTAAAGTGAGGTTGTCAATTCCTCGACTAGAGCTAAGTGCAGCTTTATTATTATCAAAACTGCTCAAACACGTCCAAGAAGCCTTAAATCTAAACAACTGCAGGATGTATGCGTGGTCAGACTCAACCATTGCACTATGTTGGATCACAGGCGAGCCAAACAAATTTAAGGCATTCGTGGCAAACAGAATTTCTGCTATAAAATCCTTCATACCGACCACAACATGGCATCACGTAAAATCTGGCGACAACCCAGCTGATATAGCTTCACGAGGCATACCACCATCCGCATTAACAAACAACAAATTATGGTGGGAAGGACCGGACTTTCTGGGACAAAATATAACTAGTTGGAAGGAAATCTATAGTTCCTCACTTACTCATACACATCATCGTGAAGAATTAGAAGAAAAACATTCAAAACTAATGACAATAAGCAGAGAAGAGCACGTATTTAATGAATTATTTGAGCGATGTTCGAATTACAACAGATTAAAACGCATAGTTGCGTACTGTAAACGATTTATCAACAATGCCAAGCATGGCAACAATAATCATAAGCAGCTAACAGGTATAGAACTCCGGGATGCGGAAACAACAATTCTCAAGGCACTACAAAAGCAAGATTTTTCTAATGAAATTAGCTGTCTTAACCAGGCTAAACAAATTAGCAAAAGAAGCAAGCTACTATCATTGAATCCAACTTTAGATGAAAATGGCTTGTTACGACTAAATGGACGACTTCAAAATTCAACATTATCAAGGTCCAGCAAAAACCCCATCATCCTGGATAAACACAACCTTGTAACACAAAGAATTATAGAAAATGCTCATGTCAGTACCTTACATGGGGGTGCTCAACTAACATTATCGCATTTGAGAAATAAATATTGGATTATTGACGGTAAACGTGCCGTACGTCGAGTAATTCAAAAATGCATTATTTGCTTTCGTAACAAAAAGCATCTTGCACAACAACAAATGGGAAACTTACCATCTGCTAGAGTACGGCCGGGAAGACCGTTCGCAAAAACGGGTATCGATTATGCTGGCCCCATTCAAGTGAGAACAACCAAGGGAAGAGGTCACAAAATTCACAAAGGTTACATTGCACTGTTCATCTGCATGGTAACAAAAGCTATACATATTGAAATTGTAAGCGATTTAACAACCGAATCATTTATTGCTGCTTACAAGCGATTTACATCCAGGAGAGGATTATGCACGGATATCTACTCTGACAATGGGACATACTTTGTTGGAGCGAACAAGGTAATGTTAAAAGAACACCATCGCGCAATAACCACATTACCGGACGAGATCGCCACTATGATAGCCAACGACGAAACCAATTGGCATTTCATACCGCCCATGACACCCCATTTCGGTGGCATATGGGAAGCGGGCATTAAATCTATCAAGTTCCATTTAAAACGAATCATAGGAGAAGCAACCCTCACCTTTGAGGAGCTTTACACAGTAGTTACACAAATCGAGGCGTGTCTAAATTCTCGACCGCTAACTCCACTGACCAATAATCCAACAGATTTATCAGCTTTAACACCAGGACATTTTTTGATAGGTGATTCTCTCAAGTCACTGCCGGTCGCTGATACAGATAACATCTCTTTAAAAACAAGATGGCACCTTGTTGAGAAAATGGTGCAAGGCTTTTGGAAAAGATGGTCCTGTGAATATCTCCATCAATTACAACAACGAACTAAATGGAAACGTAGCCAAGCGAACCTAAAAATCAACGACTTGGTGTTACTAAAGGATGACCAACAACCAACCACACGTTGGAAACTAGGGCGAATTATCGAGACACATGCCGGAAGCGATGATTTAGTTAGAGTAGCTACAGTGAAATGCGAGAACAATATCTTCAAGCGGCCAATTGTGAAATTGTGCAAACTACCAATTGAGGAAAATTTAAAGGATCTAATGCCCATGGAAGCCAACAAGAGTGAAGAGGAGAAGGAGTCGCAAATATCCAAGAATTCCGAAAGGTTTCTGCGGCAGCAACCTCATCGACAAGTGAAAAACCAGAGCAAATTGAAACATCTGATGCTTGCGACGTTGTCCATATGTTGCATTTTGGGACTTGCTCAGGCCAACATAGACATTACTCCATTCAACCATTCTACAGGCATACACTTTGAATCAATAGGTAGACTCGAGGTAGTAGCCATGAAATGGTCACTAATAATCTATTATAATATGAGTAATTACTGGGAGGAAATTGAAGCATTCAAGACCGCGCAAAGTCAACTGAAGAAGTCCTGCATAGACGTTGTTGAAATAAATTGCGAATTAATTCTTCAACAAATTCAATGGCAGTTCAATAATTTGGAAGCAGATAATGAATTATTATTAGCCAGCAACAAGGAAGTGCGCAGACCAAAACGAGGTTTAGGCGACACAATAGGCGTTGTGTTAGGCGACATGTTTGGGATTCTTACAGAGCGTGAAGCAAGAGAATATGAAAATCAATTTGAAGCCATAAACGATGATCAGCATCAATTAGAGGCACTGATAAGGAATCATACCACAATAATAGACAACACAGTTAAGCTAATAAAGCACAACTCAATTCTTACTATGAAATCATTAAATAAACTGATAAATGATCATGGAATGCTAAAGGCTGAACTTGAACAATTGAACGAGTACTTCATACGAGAAAAACAAATTCGTTTAATATTAACTTCAAGTATTGAATTGATATTAATATTGAAAAATTTGGAGGACACGCAACAAGCCTTACTTGACGTAATCCATAATGCACACAAGAACATTTTGCATCCTTCATTACTCTCCCCGGCTCAATTGGATCAAGAGCTGGAAATTATTAAAAGACATATACCATCAACGATCACCATACCTGGGCATGGCATTCCGGATCTTCTTCACATATATCATAGCATGAAAATACGCAGTAGAGTAACTCCAAGGAACATTATAGTAGAACTCACCATTCCATTATCTTTTACGCGGGAGTACACACTGTTAGCCGTTTTTCCAGTGCCTAATATCGAACACAGGAATTCGCAGTCTTACATCGACACCAAGGCAGAATTTTTAGCAATAGATGCTCACCGGGATCAGCTCGCATTAATGACTAGAGAGCAAGTAAAAAATTGTCAATCATTTCAAGGAAGAAGATTTTTGTGTGAAATATCGCCAATATATAACATCATGAGCAGCCAAGCTCAGTGCGAGGTGGCAATCCTACAACGGAAAAGGAATCTTGAGGAATTATGTTCCATCGGAACCGTAAATGCATCAAATCACTGGATAAAACTTAATGCCAACAATCAGTGGGTATATGCCATTCACAATGAAACAACAATCGATGTAATATGCGGTCATGAAAGCAAATCGTATAACCTTCAAGGATCAGGCATAGTAAAAATCAAAACTGGTTGTGTGCTACGGGATGCAAATTTTTATATCGTTGCAATCGGATCCTATTCTAACCATTTGGAAAAGGGATTCAATAGATCGGTTAATACGTTAGCTGAATCTATTCACTTAAAGAAGTTCATCACCCGGATCAAAGATAGCCCAGTCCGACATAATCATCCACAGTATGTAACGCTTCAAGATACCAACAAATTGGAACAAGAGATAAAGACGCTCGAAAATATGAAGATCCAAATACATGAGGGAAAGAATCATCATATCCACCATTATACCATGACTCATGTCATTTCTGGGATCCTTTTAGTTTTAGGTGTCATTTGGGGCATCAAATGTTTAAGACAAAGACGAGCGAATCCTCGCCGACCACCTACGCCACTTCAACATGCAGAAGTCTAATCATCCCAAGTAGGCGGCCCGGAATATGTTGAGTTCAACAACAACAGGGCATCGATCTGCACAAATATTATAATTGTAATGTAATATGTACGAGTATATAAGTAAGCATGCTTGTAGCATACATAATGTATAAGCTTACTCATCAAATTATCGTGTGAATTGTCTAGTGACATATAATACAACATTTTTTGCACTAACATAAATTGTAATGATAAGCACTTATTTTTGTATATAAAGAACTAAATTCTCAATAATAAAGCAGAACGAAATTATATCAGTAACGTTTTAGTTTTGTTTTCAAAAATAATTTTAATTCATAAATAGTGAGCCCTCACCAGCGGTAAGCTCGCTATCATTTGAAATTAAACAGTAATATACAAATATTATTAAACTTTCCAAGATCACTTTTCAAAAATAATTCATAGAAAAAGCCGCGTAAACTCTTTTTCGTAGTAATAAATTTTTCCGCGAGAGCACAGGGATACAAGTCTCAATTGACGACTGTTAAAGTTGGGAATGAGACATAGAGCACAGTAAAAATAAGCTAATTGATGCTTTTTTCCATGAAATTTTAACACGGCATACTTTATGAAAATAAAAATAAACATACAAAAATAAACCCCATAATGGTGCGTTCACGGGATAAAAAGCTGATTTTTTACCAACTTTTGGTCAAAAAATTTGTTTACGGTTGTAATTCAAGTCATATCGCACATCCTCTAAAAAAATGTGATAGCACAAAAAAACAGTTTTGAGATAAATGCATTGTAAATTGCTAACGCTACTGTGATGCTGAGATTATTTATTTTATAAAGCTAATAATGAATAATCTCAGCATCACAGTAGCGTTTTCAATTTAAAAAAAAATTTAAGTACATTAATCTCAAAACTATTTTTTTGTGTTGACAGTTTTTAAGAGGACGTGCGATATGTTTTCTTTTGTTTAGTATTTTTTGTTTACAATTTCTGCTTTGTTTACGATTAGTTGGGGCTTTATTTTAATTTAATCGAATAAAAGTATGTCTGGGGATTACAAATACACAATATTCGGTTTTATACAAACAACACAATTTATAAATTATCAAATAATTTATAGCACAACAGTTGTAGCAAAATAAAATTTTTGATTCTCATATGAGATTTTTTTCATTTTTTTTTTTTCAACTTTTTTGTATGAAGAAAAGCGTGTGTGTTATATAATTTACGTGATGTAATTGGTTAAAACGATGTGATAGAAAAATCCCGGATAAAAATCCGGGAAAAATCGTGAGAGCGATTCTTTCGACTAAATTGCCGACTAAACTAAATTAATGACTGATTCATATCATTCTTTCAAAGGTGGAACTACCTAGTATCTTTTAAATATGCTGTGCCTCCGATTGTCAACTAAATTGTAAACTAAAATAAATTATGACTTGTCATATGTCATATTGTTTTCAACAACACCGATATGCTATTTTTTAAAATCAAGGAAATAGAAAAAAAGAAATATGGATATGGAAATCGCATTATTCATGACTGTGATTATAACGGAATTTAAGAATGAGATATTTCCGTTTAGACATTTTTACTCGTATTATGCACACGATAAAAAAATAATAAAAACAGAAAATGAAAATGACAACTAAATAGTCAAGCAACCTCAGCAAGAGTCTAAATCAGTGATTCTTAACAGGGGGGCCGCGGCCCCCTTGGGGAAGTTTGCAGGGGGGCCGCCAAAGTTTGCAAAATTTCCTTTGAAAAGTTAAAAAAGGAAGATAAAGTTTTCTTATTTAGTTATTTTACTAGGTGCGCAACTAAATTTCCGGGTTTTTTTTTCTGAAAAATGGTAAATTTCAATAGAAATATAAAAAATGGTTTATTCAAAGTATTGTCGTTCGCTATCTATACATTTTTGCCATCTCTCTGGCAATACATGAATACATTAACGATAAAACGACGCGTCTTTGGACCGAAACCATTCATCCAACCAATTTTTGCCCTTCTTCGAAACTGGCCAATTGTAGCCCTGCCAAGCCATGCACCATCGACCGGAACAAGTGATAATCCTAGGGGCCAGGTCTGGCGAAGAAGGCGTTTGCGGTAGCAGATCCTATCTCAGTGTTTTGATGGTGTCCTGGACGATGGGACTGCATGGCATGGAGCGTTGTGGGGCTGCAATATCGCTCGTTCGTGTCTCGTGTCCCATCCTAACCGTTTATCTTTAGTTTGCGTATCATCTTCAACGAATAACGCTTGCAGCTCGGTGTCTGCAAATGTTTCTGGTCTTCCGGAGCTCTTATTGTCCTCAATGTCGAAATCGCCACTTCTGAAGTATTTAAACCAATCTTCACAGGTAGTTTTTGATAGTGCATTATCGCCGTAGGCCTTCTCAAGCAAATGACTTGCTTCAGCTGCATTTTTTTTTTTTTTGTTGAGTTGAAGCAGAAAAGCAAAGCTTCCCACAAATGCTGTTTGTTTGGCACAAAACTCGACATTTTCGAAAAAATCTTTTGGCGTTGCGATATGTGCTGGTATTACCACTGGTCATCGTTAATAACTGACCACGCTATGAACAAAACACAAATTCTGATATAAATGACAATTAGATGTGTCGCAAGCACCATCTATGTGTGAAACTCGGAAATTTAGTTGTGCACCTAATGTTTATTTCTTATTTCTTCCTACACACAAGTTTGTTGGTACAGAAGAAATAAATGCAAATATGCTAATCCTAACACCAAATTGTGAAGTATGAAAGATAAAATAGATAATGAACAAGTTCTCATGAATAGTTATTTTTTATATTTATTATATTATATAAAAAAAGGATTAATAAAAAAAATTACGGCCTGTAAATATGAAACCGGAATTTTTTAGTAAAAAGTACACGTTCATCGTATGATAATGATTAACGCGGCTTTTACATCAAGTAAACTTTTTATTTGATATACATTTTTGTTATTCAAAAATCATATTTGTAAGTGTTTTTAATATGAACAGAGGCCATTTTTAACAACTTTTTATCTTGTGTAAGCTATTAAAAATAACTAGAAATTTAAAGCAATGGAAATTATGAATGTATAGCGAATTTAATTTTCTACAAAAAGTTCGATAAAGAATTAACTTATCGAACTCAAAAGTTTATTAAAGAAACGCCAAATCGACAAAAAGGTTGCGGTTGTCGATAAAACTAATTACTTCTACCAGGCTATTTCACTTTTAATGTGAGTAAATCGAGTAACCCGCGCTTCTTAGAGCGTGTTTCAATTGGTTTAAATACCGCATAAAAAGTTAAAAAGTTAAAAATTGTGGTGAATAAAAATGTCAAACTTTTTATCCGCTTCAAGAGCTGATAAAATTTTTATATAGAAAACATTTGGCTAACAAAAATATTTATTTGTAACCAGAAATTTGTCAAGTACAAATTTTGAGAAAAATCGTAATGATTTAGATGTAAACTAACCATAATTAACTAATATACATTTAAATAGTATTTATTTTAAATATTTTCATATTTAAATTTGCTATATACGTTCATAATTACACATAAAATAAGCAACCATATTATTGTCAAAATTTTAACCAATTGAAACAGATAAAAAGTTAAAAAGTTAAAAAAAAATTACCACGAATTTTTTTTTAACTTTTTAACTTTTTATGTGGCATTTAAACCAATTGAAACACGACCTTAGATTGTATTAGATAGATATGTCAAAATATTGAAATAGGATGGCGAAGAAATTATATTTATTTAATTTTATTATTTTTCACAGATTTTTAGCAATAAGGTGGTATTGTATAATTTAATTTAACAATTTACGCAATTGTTATTTTAATCTAAGAGTGTTAATTTGTTGGTTTTTAATTGTTATCTTTCTATTTGAAAAAACAAAAAAATCTATTCAAATTTAAGTGGATCCGCTTAGTCCAGCCATTAATATGACATATACAGTTTCCGTGTCTTATAAAAATTTAAAATCGAGTCAAACGAATCTCTGAATTTTCCGTTTATTCAAAGTATATGAAATTATCATTTTTGTTTTATTTATTAACTTTCAATAGACATAAATGTATTGCATTGTTTTACAATTCAAAATTCTGACAGTTTTACAGTATTCACAATGTCTAATAGATGTCGCAAGAATCAGAAAAAAATCTATCAAATATATTTAATGCATGTTCGTTTGATGTAAAAGCCGCGTAAGAGTATTTTATTCAAAGTATTGCCCATTATTAGTTATACATTTTTCCCATCTTTCTAGCAATGCGTGGATGCCACGCCAAAAACTGTTCTTCTTCTGAGGCAAACCATAGGTATCGAGCCATTTTTGTAGGAAGTAGAGTGCTCCTCAGCAATCCCATCGATGCAAAGAAGTGGTAATCCGATGGAGCCAAGTCTGGCAAGTAAGCCGGGTTTGCTTTGTGTGATGGTGCATTACCATGAAGCAAAATCACTTTGTGTTGCCTTTTATCATATTCTGGTCGTTTTTCACCAAAGCTCGATTCAAATTGAGCATCTGTTGTTGGTAGCGTTCAATATTTACGGTTTAGCTAGGTTTTAGCAGCTCAATATAAATCATACTCTTCTAATCCCACCAAACACATTGTCTTCCGTACGAAGCCATTTGACCTTGCAGTCGATGTCGAAGGTTGTCCTCGATCAACCCAAGAATTGTTATGCTTTGAATTCTCAAAATAGATCCATTTTTCGTCGCCAGTCACAATCGATGGAGAAATGACTTTCTTTTGTATCTAACGAGCAACATTTCACAATTGGTTTTTCGATTTTCCTGTTGCCTCTTAGTTTATGCGGATTCTGTTTATGTTGAACTAATTTTCTCAGCTTTTGGATGTTTCCCATTCCCGCGGCTTTTAAACGTATGAAGACGGCTTCACGTGACACATTCAATTGATCCGCGAGTTGTTTTTGCGTTTGAGCGTCACACTCATCCAACAATGCTTACAATTCACTGCCTTCAAACTTTTTTGGTGGTATTCCAGCTTCTTCGTTTCTCGCGCAAAATCACCACTTTTGACTTTATTAATCCACTCATGTGATTTATTTACCAAGAGCATACTCACCGTAAGTTTTGACAAGCATTCGATGTGATTCTGGAGCAGATTTCTTCAAATGATAACAAAAAATCAATGATGTCTCCAAATCGGAATATGTAGGCACAAAACTCGACATTTTTAACACGTAAAAACATGAATTATTGCATGAAACTTGTATGGTTATGAATTAGGTGTTGTTGACAGATGTCAAAATGAACATTCGCGCCGATGACGTGGTTTGTCGAAAGGTACATTGACAGGTGGCGCCATTTATTGGTAAATGCCGGTTTCATATTTACACATCTGGTATTATAGATATCTTAACAAATATAAATTATTATTAAAAAAAATGGGGGCCACAAAAAAATTATGAGTTATTTGGTGGGCCGCGAGTAAAAAAAGGTTAAGAACCACTGGTTTAAATGATAAAACCTTGTGACTAATAGCATAACTACTAATTAATTTAGTTTAGTCGGCAATTTAGACGAAAAAAACGCTCTTAGGCACACAGTCTTAGACTGTGTGCCTGAGAGCGATTTTTTCGACTAAATTGCCGACTAAACTAAATTAATGACAGATTCATGTCATTCATTCAAAGGTGGCACTAGTATCTTTTAAATATGCTGTGCCTCCGATTGTAAACTAAACTAAATTATGACTTTTCATACGTCATATTGTTTTCAACAATACCGATTTTTTATTATTTAAAATCAAGAAAATAGCCAAAATAAAACAAATATGGATATGGAAATCGCATTATTCATGAGTGTGATTATAAATTACAACCGAAATTTAAGAATGAGATATTTCCTTTTAGACATTTTTACTCGTATGTATTCGATAAAAAAATAATAAAAACAAGAAATGAAAATGACAACTAAATAGTCAAGCAACCTCAGCAGGAGTCTAAATGATAGAAACTGGTGGGTAATAGCATAACTACAGATTAATTTAGTTTAGTCGGCAATTTAGTCGAAAAAATCGCTCTCAGGCACACAGTCTTAAATGCATCTCGAATATTTATTCCATTTATTTTATATATTAAGTTCAAATTAAATTATTTAAGGCGATAAACAAATTCATTCGAAAAATGTCAAAAATAAACAACAACAACTATACCGTGTATGTTGGAGGTTGAACCCAGGATCAACCTGGATTGAACCTCCAATATAAACACCAAAAGTTGGCTTGGAGTTAACTCCTAATAAAGTAAAAAATAAAAATGGCGTTTTCTTATTTTGCATGTACGAGCGCGTCTGTGTCTAAACTGGGCAGCATATTTTTGTGATTTTTTTCGATTTTTTATTTTTCGAAAGTTCGAAAGAAAAAGTTAGAATGATTTTGACATTTAAGCACAAGACACACCAAACACGGCGCGTCAAATTACAAAGGCGCGGCGTCTTTTTTGTTTTGGATAGTTTTGAGAATTTTAGACTTTTGTTTTATTAGTCTTTAATATTGGTAAATAATATGAGTGCATACGTGAATGACGAATGAGACATGTATGGACCACAATTGAAGTATGATTATTTTTAGGTTATATTCGGCGGCGATGGACGAATTTTTTTGGCCGCTTGGTGTGAGACATAATTTCGTGGCGGCGGATGCAACTTCATTCGATAAAATTTCTTAAAATTACAATTTTTATATTAAAAATCCCACATTTGTAATGTTTTTTTATAAATAATTGGCATATAATTGTTTATACTATCGTTTCTATACAATACATAAATAAATTAATGCATATTTAAATTCGCCGCTCGCCGTCGACGCTTGGTGTGTCTAGTCCTTTATAACCTGTGGTAACATGTTGTAACTTCACTTCGCTTCGTTTCGATAAAAATCATCACAACGGAAAAAACGATAAATGGTATGTTATGCCTTTTTCGATGGATATTAAATATTTACAGTTGGCAGCACTTTTTCGGAAAGTTTTCGGAAATAAAATGACGTTTAGAATCCATTTGTTTACTTGTCAAACAAATAAAACAAATTTAAGTGCTTTGTTTTTTTATAATTTAACTTCATCTCGCGATGTTGTTGCAGACGAGAAAGAGGTAAATTTAGAATATGTTGTCGAGAAGAAGTATCTTAGAGATAGATGAATGTGATGAATATTCATATATGATGAATATAGAAGACAAAAACTGAGTTATTTAAATTGTTTATTTATTTTATAGTCTAATGGAATTTTATATTTATTTTAGATTTATTGAATCATTTAGAATTAATAAAGAAATATTTAATTGACGAATTAAGGCCGCATACTTCGCATGGCGAATGGACAACGAAAATCCCGCTGGAAATCAAATTGGCGGCAGTTTTACATTTTTTATGAACTGGATCGTACCGGCGAATAGTCGGTGATTTCATGCTTCACACAATGAATTAATCTATTGTATCATGAGCCATAACTGAAATTATTGAAATTTTACAAAATTCAATATGCCGAAAATTTATAACATTTCCAGATGGCAGGAAAAAACAAGAATACAAACAAATATACATTGACTAAACAAGTCACTCTGGCATAATTGAATGCGTCGATGGCACGCAAGTTCTTAATACCTAATTGGACCGCACAACGAGGACCACATATCAATCGGAAAGGGAACCATTCACTAAACGTACAATTGGTAAATTAATTATATTCGATCAATTAACCGTTATTTTTAATGTATAGTAATTATAGGCTAATTATAGGCTTGTGTAACCTAACCTTGGATCCGCGCATGATTCTGCGATTTGGACGCTAAGCACGGATAGACAAGTAATGAATCGAAATTACGAGAATGGGGAACGAAACACTTGGCTCTTAGGTAATTCGGGGTACCCGTTTGAGCCATGGCTTTTGACACCTTGTCGTAATCCAAAGCTAACTCAACAAAGATATAATTATCTACACGCGGAGACTCGGAACCCATTCGAACGGTGTAATGGAATATGAAAAACACGTTTAGATGTCTTCTACGTGAACGAGTTTTAAAATACGAGCCTCTAAAAGCAATTCAAATTGTTACCGTTGTTGTGCTTTATTCAATATATTTCTACTACATAAAATTGATATGGCAGTCGAAACATTATTTACAAATTCAAAAGATCAACAGGAAGCACAGTTTGAACATAATTCGAAAGAAAATGATACCGCTGCCCTTATTAGAAATGGACTTACGGATTGTTTTTAATAAACGCAAAATTGTATTTAAATATATTTAATTATATTTAGAAGTACAAAAAAAAAATATTCATATTTTTAATTCAATAAAAAATTAAAATTACAACACAATTTCATTTTTAGTTATGTCAAAAATTGTGTATCACTGAGTATCGATGAGAAAAAATATAGCGATAAAATATCGAGAAAAATGATGGTCGAAAATGATGTAACATACCAATTTAACGATACCATCGACATTTTCGATAGTATCGAAAATTCCGAAGTTACAACATGTCACCACTGGTTTCGGCTCAAGCCGCAGCCACACGAATGCAAATATCGACCAACGCTGGTGTATTTTATGTTTGGCAAATACATATTGGTAAAATATGACAAATGACAAACTATACTGTCTGCACAATTTGTAGTATTTGTTTTTTTCCTTTGATATTTTTTGAAAAACCGCCTATTGAGCGAATGTGCGCCAATGTTGGACAAATATAACCTTGATTTGAATTTGCCATTTGTTTTGTTTCTACACGATTTGTTATTTGGACAAATACGCCAATGTTGGTATGTGTTTGCATTCGTGTGGCTGCGGCTTTAACCTTAAGATAACTCTTCAATATAAAGACTAGAAGTTACCTTTAACCCTCATGTGAGTGAAGAGAAAATATCTTAGTTTGAGTGATTAGTACCTAAATGCATTTTGTATGGAAACTTATTTTTTCCATGTTCGTCCAAGTTGTAACATTTCTCATTTTTAAGTATGATCGTAATCTAAAAATTGAACTAGAAGTTCTCATAAAAATTAGTTTTTATTGGGAGTAAAGCATACAAAAATAAACGTCTAAAAATGCAAAAGGTACCCGGGTACCACGTCACTCACATTAGGGTTAAGGTAGACCTGAAGATAACTACAAGTTGACTCGACCCCCAATATAAACAGTACATTAAAGCCAATTCGGCTTTAATACAATGCAATTGTTGTTGTAATCTTTTAAAAGCAACTAATATTAAGTTATTAACACTAACTAATATTAACATGATGTTTGTGATTGTTCCGTATATTGGTCTATTTTCAGTACTCTCGAATTCAATACACAACCGTAGGAAATTCTTCCATTTAGCGTCAATCTGTTATGACAACGACTACGATAATCGACACTTAACGCGCATCCTCTATAGAATTCCTTTAACCTTGTCCTTACAGAAAGGTATGAAAAAAAACTTGAGAATTTTTTTTTGTCAAGTTTTTTTTTCATACTTCTCTGTAAGGAAAAAGTTAAAGGAATTATATTGGGGATGCGCTGTAAGACCGCAAAAGTAACAACCAAAGATATTTTTTAATTTATTTTTGTTAGTTGGTAACAATTACATTTTGAATTTGAAAACAACGTAAAAATTCAAATAAATATACTCAATTACTATTTAATGTGCTGGAACATTATTGAATAGTATTACAAATCGTAACTAATTTCTCGTCTTGTTTAGAAAAATGCGATGTCAAAATAACAAAAATCACTTTTATATTTTTATTGCCAACATTTAAAAATAAAATTATTCAATAAAACTATCCTGTGGCCCTATTCTGGTTTTCCCCGGGAATAGGGAAATTGGAATTAGTGACGTGTATTCTGGCGTTTGGGAATTTTTTTTATTGTGATAAAAAAATCCTATATAAAAAATGGATATCCATTGTTATTTGGTTGGCGCCGTGGCTTTTATCACAATATTATACTTTAGTTTTGTAATATAATTAAATTTGTTGTAAAAACAGAAATATATATGTATATTACATTAATATTTATTATTACTCGTTAATAAAGTCTTTTTATAAAATATTATTTATATAAATTAACATAAAAACGACAACATAAATAAAACTTTCTTAATGTGATAACAAAAATTGTTTATTATTTAAACTATCTGGAAGACCAGTTTCGGACATTCGACAATCTTCAGTTCCTTAACAAAACTAATTTGATATAACCTAATTGCTAATATACATATAAATGTTATACATACAGACGTGATCTATTGTCGTTTTTGTACTTGTTTCCCATACCGTACAAAATGAGATCATATATTTTGTTGGTTTTTGTGTTTCTCTTATCGTTAAGTAATAATGGGTTGTGTCTGTTTTTGTATATTTCAATAGGTTAGAAGAGATCGAAATATACAAAAACAGACACAACCCATTATTACTTAACGATAAGAGAAACACAAAAACCAACAAAATATATGATCTCATTTTGTACGGTATGGGAAACAAGTACAAAAACGACAATAGATCACGTCTGTATGTATAACATTTATATGTATATTAGCAATTAGGTTATATCAAATTAGTTTTGTTAAGGAACTGAAGATGGACGAATGTTCGAAACTGGTCTTCCAGATAGTTTAAATAATAAACAATTTTTGTTATCACATTAAGAAAGTTTTATTTATGTTGTCGTTTTTATGTTAATTTATATAAATAATATTTTATAAAAAGACTTTATTAACGAGTAATAATAAATATTAATATAATATACATATATATTTCTGTTTTTACAACAAATTTAATTATATTACAAAACTAAAGTATAAAAAAATCCATTTTATAGCAGTTTTGACGTTAATTTTTCCCCATTATTTTTTGGGGAATTGTAATTCGTACATTTTAAAATTTTTAAACAATATTTTATCTAATAAATATATATTTAAAAATAAATTAAACTTGTAATAGGAAGGTCGCAATACATGTTTTAGTTTATAAAAACTTTCATAAAAAAAATTGTCCCGAAAAATTATTCCCAGTCTAGAATATACATTTGGGAAAGGGAAATAAAAATTTGGGAATTAGTGCAATTTGTAATTATAGCAAAATATTTTCCCAATACCCCGGGAAAGCCAGAATAAGACCACTGTGGCCCTATTCTGGTAATTCCAGGGGAATGGAAATTTTAAATTGTCTAGCAGTTGTATTCCCTTTTGTGATACAAGTGTATTCTGGGTTTTGGGGAAAAAAAATTTTGGAAAAAATTATTCCCCATTATAGCAGTTTTGACGTTTATTATTCCATACCTGTTTTAGGAAAGAATTAACTGAGAATAGAATTTAACGGTAATTTGTTGTATTTACTTATAGCAATATTATGGCTGTAAATTTATACTGAAAACTGGTAGGTAATATCAATTGGAAATATCAATATCCAATTTTTTACTTTAAAAAACAAAATTTATTTTTTAAGTAAAATTCGATTAAAATATCAACAAAAAACTAATAAACAGAGTAAACTATTTTTAGACTTGTTTTTTTGTTTTATTGCGATCGCGTGTCGACCGCGAATAATTAAATTATTTCCCGTAAATTTATTCCCCATTCGCCAGAATTAACTTTTGGAAAACGGGGAATTGGGAAAAATGTCTGGGGAATAGCTGCTTAAAAAGAAATTATTCCCTATTCCCCGGGAATTACCAGAATAGGGCTACTGGTGGTGAACATTAAAACTACAGGTAGAACAAAATTATTCTATTCTATTATTGCGGTCTTACTTTGGTACAAGCTAATTCCATTCTGGTATAGAATTAATTTGTGCTCAAAGTAACAACCAAAGATATTTTTTAATTTATTTTTATTAGTTGGTAACAATTACATTTTGAATTTGAAAACGACGTAAAAACGCAACTAAATTTATTCAATTAAATAGTAATGTGCTAGAACATTATTGAATATTATTATAAATCATAACTAATTTTTCGTCTTGTTAAGAAAAATTCGATGTCAAAATAACCAAAATCACATTTAGATTTTTATTGCCAACATTTAAAAATAAAAGTATTCAATAAAACTTCCCTGGTGGTGAACATTAAAACTACATGTAGAATAGAATAATTCTATACCAGCAGAAAAGTTGGTTTAAAATAATTCCAATTTGGAATTACATTTATGGGATTGTTGTTGTAAATTTCTCAAAGTAAGACCGCATATACCACCAAAAACTTGGTTTAAAACAATTCCAATTTGGAATTACATATATGGGATTGTTGTTGTAAATTTCTCAAAATAAGACCGCAATTTGCTCAAAAGATGGAACTATATATTTCATCTAAACCGAAATCAAAATGGGCGGGACTTAGTTGCATATAAAAGCTGTGTTGCTTTCAAAAGATTACGACAACAATTGCATTGTATTCAAAACGATTGTCTTACATCAAATTCTTTGGGAAAAATGAAAAGAGATCAATTATTTTTTGTTCCAAAGAACACGAAAAAAGAAAAAATGGTTTGTTTACATTTGTTTAAAGGGAAATCAAAACAAACAACAACAAAAAATGTTTTACACGTAAAAATAAAAACTCTTTTAATTACACCAAATTCACTTTAAATTACAAAAAAATTAATATTATTTATAATATTTAGTTTAAAAAAACACTTATAACGCACGTTAAAATCTAAACACCAAATTATAATGCCGATAATGAAAATGGCGCGTCTTTAGTTTCTTTGTTTTTCTTGTACACGTAAAAACACTTTTTATTACACCAAATTCACTTTAAATTACACAAAAATAAATATTATTTATAATGTTTAATTTAAATAAACACTTATAGCGCACGAAAAAATATAAACACCAAATTATAATGCCGATAATGAAAATGTTTTTTTGTTTCTTTGTTTTGACATTGACGTTTTTCTTTTTTTTGATCACAAAACAAATCCTCCAAAAAATTAGGATTTCGAAATTTGATCACTCATCAAAAAAAAAAATCAATTATTTGCTCCCAAAGAACATGATCAGGTATTTCTGATCAAAATTTTTTGATCATGATCAATTTTTTCTGATCATTTTTTTCCCAAAGAATTCTGTATTAGAATTTTAATACTGTTTTCAGTGGCACAAAAATCCACATTTTTTTCTGATTGGAAATCAATTGGAAATGGATTTGTTTACATTTTTTGTCTTTTTTTTTGGAAAATGGATCAAAAAAAAATCAATACTCACACATATATAGTCAACGTCATGTCAATTGTCAAAATGACCACGCAATTTCTATTGGGCGGGAACTTTTTCAACCAATTTTTCGGCGTTAAAATACCACGTCGTTTAGATAAGGCGTCATTAAACTGGATTTTTTTGTCAAAACCTTTACATGTATACAGTAAACGCTCGATTTGAAGGACTAATTGGGGGTGTCCGTTAAATCCGAATGTCCGTTAAATCCGAATGGAAAATTTTTAAATTTAATCAACTTAATATTTTGCACTTGTTCTGGAATATGGTCACCTAGGACAGAACTCGTTTATCTTTTAACCGATTATGAAGGGATTTTATTTGTTGGATGGAAATGAGATTCATAAACAGGGGGGCTATTTGGGAATTCGATTCGATAACGAGAGTACTAGATTCGTATTGAAATTTAAATAAGAATCGTTCGAATCACATTCAAATCAAATATGAATCTTGTACTCTCGTTATCGAATCGAATTCCCAAATAGCACCCCAGTTTTTGGAAGAAGTTCTGGAATATGGCCATCTGAGACGGAACTCAGTACTTTCTTAACCGATTATGATGGGATTGGGTATGTTGTATGGAAATGGGATTATTAAATGATTTTTGGTAGAAGTTCTGGAATATCGCCATCTGGTGCAGAACTCGTTCAATTCTTAACCGATTATGATGGGATTGGGCATGCTGGATTGAAATGGGATTATTAAATGATTTTTGGAAGAAGTTCTGGAATATCGCCATCAGGGACGGAATTCGTTCAATTCTTAACCGATTACGATGGGATTGGGTATGTTGGATGGAAATGTGATTATTAAACGATTTTTGAAAGAAGTTCTGGAATATGGCCATCTGGGACGGAAATCAGTAGTTTCTTAACCGATTATGATGGGATTGGGTATGCTGGATTGAAATGGGATTATTAAATGATTTTTGGAAGAAGTTCTTGAATATGGCCATCTGAGACGGCCATCAAGAATTGAACGAGTTTTGTCCCAGATAGCCATATTCCAGAACCTCTTCCAAAAATCATTTAATAATCCCATTTCAATCCAACATACCCAATCCCATCATAATCGGTTAAGAATTGAACGAGTTCTGTCTCAGATGGCCATATTCCAGAACTTCTTCCAAAAATCGTTTAATAATCCCATTTAAATCCATCATACCCAATCCCATCATAATCAGTTAAAAATTGAACGAGTTCCGCACCACACCCAACTAACATTTTGCCTTATAAAATGTCTTTTAAGAATATTTTTCACTTAAAAGAGCCCTAGAATAACATTCTCCAAGAATGTTTAAAACTGAATACTTATTAGCTTCTTGTCAAAGAAATGTCGATTTATAAACTATATTATATTCTTACATGTCATTTTTACACCTTGCCAGATTCTGTTGTAAAGCTGTTTCTTACACCTCACTTAGTATACTCTTATTGTTTTTAGTGGAAATTTTTCTTAGCCAAGACATATTTAGTCTTACAGTGCTCTTAATTTCTTTCTTTATAAGTGTTCTGTAGGATTTCTATTGAACAAGAGTTTTATAAGATTAAAACATAAACAAATCTTTATGGGGAACGCTATAAGATTTATTGTTTAAATTCTTTAACAAGAGCCTTTAAAGTGTGTTTCTGTTAGAAAATATGACATTTGTTTGAGTACCGCAGAAAACAAAACTTAATGATCGACTTAACTCTAAAACTAATTAATGTTATAAATCGATTGTTAGATATACATATTACTGTTTTATTCAGTTTTTTTATTTCAATAATATAGTAAATATGTCTCTAAATATAAGCCAGTGGCAAAATATTCTCCTAATAGTCTTGGATAAGTTCTCTTAAGAAAAACTCATACCTCTCCCTTATTACATATTTACTTTATTCTTACATAGGATAAAGATAAAAATATTCTTTAAATACTCTTAGATGTTTTCTATAAGAAAAACTCATACTTTTCCCTTATTACATACTTACTATATTCTTACATAAGAAAATAATTAAAAATATTATTTTAGGTGACATTTCTGTCAGTGGCGAGCTCAGGGTAAACGCATTTAATTATTTGGTGATAAAGTATACAAATACACAGTATTGCAACAGTATAACCGAGTTGTTGTATCAGGTGAATCTGGCCAAGTCCAGGACATGGTGTAGAATTGTTTACATATTTTGCTGGTTAATTTATATTTATTTCTTCAATTTTACCGAAGTATATAAACTCAAGCCGACCCTGGAAACTAATTTAAACGTTTTCTTATAAGACACTTATAAGATATTTCACGTAGAATGTCATTTCGTGCATATTGGTTTAGGAATTTCCATTATGGAAAAAGCATCCATTTTATAATTTTTTAGAAATTTTTTTTTCAAATGGAAAATTTTTGTATATTTTGGCAATTTTAGGAACTTAGCAAGTGCTTTTATAGAGTTTCCTCTCATAACAAGTACTATGTACTATTTTAATTAGTTCATTTTATGATATTTGTTTTTTTTTATAATTTTTATTTTTTAAATAATAATAATTCTTTATTTTATTATTCGAATTTTTAAGAGCGAAAAAAAATTAGATCTGGTAGCTATTATTTTTAATTGAAAAATTTGAATTCGCAGCAAAATTCTATGCTAATTTCAATGTAAATTTTAATTATATAAAAAGCAATTAATTTTTCAAGCATTATCTGTTTTAATTTAATTTATCTGTTGTAATTGTCAATGATAATAACAAGTTTGTTATAAAACTGAATTAAGAATTATTAAAGTTGTATAATCCTATAACATAATTTCCAAAGATTATAACAATATAGGAATACAACGTCAGTCTTAAAACGCTCATACATAAGAATTTATATATTCTGATAACAAACTCACGAAAGACTACTCTCTGACTATTCTTATAACTTATATCATTCTTTCACAAGAAAGATAAGGCTTATATGATACTTATATACACCTTATATGTCACTTATTTTAACCTTATATGCCCAAAAAGTTCGCCAGAAGACTCTTAAAAGTTTAATATAAGATGCATTTTAACTCTTATATGACGCTCATAAATTTCAAAATTGTTAGTTGGGCATGGCCATATTCCAGAACTTCTACCAAAAATCATTTAATAATCCCATTTCAATCCAACATACCCAATCCCATCATAATCGGTTTAGAAACTACTGAGTTCCGTCTCAGATGGCCATATTCAAGAACTTCTTCCAAAAATCATTTAATAATCCCATTTCAATCCAGCATACCCAATCCCATCATAATCAGTTAAAAATTGAACGAGTTCCGCCCCAGATGGCCATATTCCAGAACTTCTACCAAAAATCATTTAATAATCCCATTTCAATCCAATATACCCAATCCCATCATAATCGGTTAAGAAACTACTGAGCTCCGTCTCAGATGGCCATATTCCAGAACTTCTTCCAAAAATCATTTAATAATCCCATTTCAATCCATCATACCCAATCCCATCATAATTGGTTAAGAATTGAACGAGTTCCGCCCCAGATGGCCATATTCCAGAACTTCTACCAAAAATCATTTAATAATCCCATTTCCATCCAACATCATAATCAGTTAAAAATTGATTGAGTTCCGTCCCAGAAGGCCATATTCCAGAATTTCTTCCCAAAATCGTTTTAGAATCCCATTTCCATCCGACATACTCAATCCCATCATAATCGAAAACCGAAAAATGGAAAATAAAAAAATTGTCCGTTAAATCGAGCGTTCGTTAAATCGGGGTCCGTTAAATCGAGCGTTTACTGTATGTTTTAAATTTCAAATCAAATAATTTAAAATGTATTAAGGACTAGACACACCAAGCGTCGACGGCGAGCGGCAAATTTAAAAATGCATTAATTTATTTATGTATTGTATAGAAACGATAGTATAAACAATTATATACCAAATATTTATAAAAAACATTACAAACTTTGAATTTTTAATAGAAATATTGTAATTTTAAGAAATTTTATCGAACGAAGTTGCATCCGCCGCCGCGAAATTATGTCCCACACCAAGCGGCCAAAAAAATTCGTCCATCGCCGCCGAACATAACCTAAACATAATCATACTTCAATTGTGGTCCATACATTCCTCATTCGTCATTCACGTATGCACTCATATTATTTACCAATATTAAAGACTAATAAAACAACAATCTAAAATTCTCAAAATTATCCAAAACAAAAAAGACGCCGCGCCGCTCTTGGTGTGAATGGATATGCGCGTCGAGTTGTATGGAACTTTTGGAATTTGACGCGCCGCGCTTGGTGTGTCTTGTCCTTTAAAAAACTGTAACTTTTAATCAAAAAAAATAAAATATTTAAAAAAAAAATATTTTTTACGCTATTTGCCGTAGGCACTTGGCGAAACACACTTATACTTAATAAACACATTTTTATTAATCACTTGTTTTTTGTTTCGCAGAATATTGTAACGAATTGTCTTTAGACAGATCGAAATCTCGTTACCACTTTCAACCTATCTAAACTTACCCGATACAATTGTATACATATTTGCAGTGTTAATCATGACCTGCACAATATTCCTTAAAATCTAATGTAATTTTCTAAATGTATACAAATTGTTTATGTTACTCAAATAACATAATAAATGTATTTACATTTTACCTGAATAAACCATTTTTATATGAGTTTATTCAGTGTGTCTATTACAACAACGTTGAAGGTCGTTGTTCGTAAATATTGCTTATAAGTAAGTACACTGCACTCAATTTCCCACGTTTGCAGTAAATATAATGGTAATGTCGTTCAACTAATAATCGCATGGAAATTTCTGATTTTTGGCACATGTTGCTTAATCAACAAAATATATGTATGCGATTATTGGTGATATCCGAAACCCTGAATTTCTATGTGGTTTATTAATGGAAATGGGGGGGGGGGCTATTTAGAGGTGATTTCAATCATTTAAATAGTCTGATTTTTGTTTGAGAAGGAGATTATGTTTTGGAAAGCAGACGGTGGCAGTCTTCATAAAATCGTTTGAGATCATTGTTGGACTAAGTCGTATTGTATTTGAACATAAAAAAAGTTTAATTTGGGAGGACAATAAAGGCGCAAAATTTTAAGAAAAAATCCGTTTATTTTTATTTTTGGGAGTTGTATTAACGTGGTGAGTATGTACTAAACAATATTTTTATTCACAGGTATAAGTAAAAAAAAAAGGAACTAACATATAACTGGTCCAGGCTGTACTAGTGAACAAGGAATTTCGTGTGACGTTTTTCGTCGGAAATTCCCGCTGTTGACTAGTATAGTAACAAGGTGCATGGCCAAGCACCTTTCTTATTACTAACCCGCGGCCACGCGCCGTTACTTAAATATAGATATTTTTTTTTTTTTTGTTTTGATTAATCGGACACCTTGCCAATAATAATGTGGTAAGGGCCAAATAATCAGCGGATCTTGTGTGGCTCATGCCGAATGGGTAAGCCATCTGCTAGTGATGGTACTCACGGTTCCCCCTCCTTAGCTCCCTCGCGATTGGGCGAGACGTCTTTCTTTCAACATCAAAAATGTTAGCGGTATACTAGGCTCTGTTCACACCTCCATCCCCCACGACCATACATACCTCTACCCTTTGAGCTACGGGCTAATGCCGCTTGGAGGTAATGTGAACAGGGATATTATTTTTGAAACTGTTTGCCGACAGCAAACTGTTTCATTATGGCGCCCAAACTAGAAGCCCGACAATAATCGTATTTGTTAAATACAGGCTGTGCTTGGTTAGAAATATCAGACGCTATCATCTTGCTTTTAGTCTATAGGATTTTTTCTGAATGATCCATGTTTTGATTAACTTAATCTAGCTATTAAAGCTAGTTAGTTGAAACCAGTGGATACACACTCAATTACTTGTGCCAACCAGAAGAGGTTTATAGTGATTAATAGAATTCTTTCGAACCCATTTGGGTTGTTTAGTTCCCCATCAGCGCAAAATGATATTTCTTACTCTAAGTACAGTTTTTCCATATATATGGGAGAATAAAATTTTCCCAAACAAAATCATCCATTAAGATTGTTGTCTTCATACAGCTTTCTCAACTTGAGTTGTTTATGACCCAGTGAGGGAGAGTGTTATGCGCTCGCGGTAGTAATGTCAATCATTCCTTTCTTGCCTGCAAATGCAGGGGGTATAAAGGACTTGACATTCTATCGGCTTAGCCGTAACACTACATTAAACTGGTACAAACACCCAAGTTTCACATTTCCCCAAAAATAATTGTAATTTGTTTTGAGTTCTTCAAAACAGATTCTCCAAAGAAATTCGACTAAAAATATGAATTTCCTGGTGGTCAAACTACACAGTGCATAGTTAGGTTTCGCGTTCAAATCCGCTTTGTATATTTAAAATTTTAATCATCACCCTTTGGGGTGTAGGTCGTATATCGTCTACATTTAGTTAATCACGTCTAGATTTAAACCTATTCAGTTGTTCAGATATCTTTGCTCTGCTATTAGGCGAGTATGACTGCAGGCCTGGACATAAACTGAGTAAAGTTACGATACGCATTGTGGAAATTCTTAACGATAGCCGGCGAGTTACCGTTCCTTCTGGTAGTCCATTGTGGTATATACAGTTATAGAACTCAAAAACCACAGGTGATTTACAAGCATATCTTCGGTTAGCTACTCGCACAGTCGTGATCCTTTGCTCGCGAAGCTTGACTATCAACTGTGAGGATGAGGGCAATTGGAATATGCTTGGCCAGTAGGTACAATTTGTGGGATTGCTAATCCAATCCGAAAATAGCAATGAGAATCACTCAGGTGTACATACCGAGTTAGGACTCTCACTGCATGATTTAAATTGGATGTGCACTTTCGCCAAAAAAATTTTCATTCATATTTTAACCTATCCCATTCCTTTTTTCAACCATCACCAGAGCACCTGGACCTCGCTCGGCGGGGGCTGCACAGGATCCGCCACACCAAAGTTATTAGAAAGTTTATAAACAAAAATTGAATATAGGGTACCAACCCATCAGAAGATTAGAAGAAGTGAATTAAGACATAAGACGTATTTATTTTGAATTACCAGCTTAAAAGTGATAGTAAAAAGTAGAGGGTGTAGGAGTTTGATAGCGATATAAGTTGGGTTAATGAGAGGACGAAAATTATATAGGTTATAAGTACTACGGAAGATAAGTGAATTTACAATTTAGGAATAAGCCGTTATTAGGTAGTTAGTAGATTTTTAGGGTTTGCTAAATAATAGAATGTCGGAGAAGAAATTGTTTAAGGTAGACCATCTGGATGAGGATGAGTTGCGCATCGAGTTTGAAGTGCGTAACCTGGTGGACAAAATCACTCCAGGGAACGTAACCGAGACTCTAAAATTGGAGTTAACGCGCAAAATAGAGAATGAGTCCAATAATTCGTTTTTGGTCCCTAAAATAGCACATGAAGCGGCGCGTAAACAACCCGCAAGGGAGATTACGTTGTGCTTAAAGAAATTGAGCCATCTACGTCAGTGCATGCTGGATGGAGTTATTAGTTTAAAACCAACAGCTGAATGGTTACCAAAACTGGCCACCAAGTTCGTGCACCTTCAAGGAAGAGTTGCACGAATTGGTAGGACGCCTAAGTTTGCAGCATTAGTAGGACCCCTTAGAGATGCTGTCGAGTTTGGTGGGGAATTAGTGTCCCGACTGTTGGCAGGTGAGTTAACTATTGAAGATGCCCGTACGCAGTTGGGCAGTTTAAAGGTCCCAGAAGAAGCACCAAAGCAAACAGAAATCAATGATGACGGCCAAGGTAAAGGTGCAGTATCTAAACTCAAGAATCCAGTACAAATGGCGGCTCGAAAGGATACTGAGCTATTTCACCAAAAATTAGACCAAATACGACTCGATGATGATATCCAAAGGGAGGAATCCTTCGAGTATGATAGTGATGAATACCAACTTATGCCGAATTCTACGCATCGGACAAGTAAAATTAATGAGGCAAAACTACGACAGGAGGTAAAAACATGGAAAATCAGTTTCTCTGGGTATAGTAGCGAATTGACAGTGCAACGTTTTCTAACCAGGATTGAATGGCATGCTAAACGATCCCAGATACCACTTGATAGTGTGGTGGGAGCTCTTGACTTGTGCTTAGTTGAGGAAGCTCTAGAGTGGTTCTGGAATTCAGTTGACCGCAACCCAGAGATAGACTGGAGCAGCGTGAAACAAGAAATGGCGTTACGCTTTGCTCCTAATATCACAGAGGATGATATACACCGAATGCTAAGTGATAGAAAGCAAAAATACCCCCGCGAAACTGTCCAGGAGTACTATCAGGCAATGCAAAAAATCGCATTACAATCCACAAGAACCATTTCTGAAGGCGTTATGTACACTTTTATAAGAAGAAACATGCGTCCAGGATTGCAAATGGCGATGCACAACGAACCAAGATTTGCAACCCTGGCCGACTTCATTCGTAGGTGTAGCACGCTGGAGCAAGTGTGGCGAAGATTTGGACATGTTCCGGAAGCCACCTTCGCACCACCCAATGACTTGACACCTAGCAATTACGGCAACCAACCTTTTAGGCGAAGAGTTGCGTTCAACACACAAACTCCTAAGGTACATGAGTTTATGTTGGAGCAAGGGGAAGTGGACGAACCCTTATCCATGCTTAAAGCAACTTCTGGTTTTCAAGGCTACAATATCGATCCCGGAGAATACCCCACAAGGACTCTGAAGTCAAGTGGTCACTCAAGTCCAATAATCCGACCACGTCTGATGGATGAGCAAGAAGGGGATATGGGACAGTATGAAATGCCCGATACGACCCCATACTACTTAGCCAATTCCCAGCCACAAATATGTGCCATCAATCAACAGAATAGAGCCCAGTCCATCAGGGGAAACCCCATCTTTGACCCTGTGGGTCAGCAAAACTTCCAACAAGCCACAGCAGTTCAGAGAATTCACTCTCAGCCCCTGATGAGTGGTGCAAGGTTTAAGTGTTGGAACTGTGGGGATCCTAACCACACATTCATGGGTTGTCGCAAACCTGTCTCTCATGTTTTCTGTTTTGGTTGTGGAACAAGAGATGTATTCAAGCCAGATTGTACTCGCTGTACCCCATCAACGGAAAACTGGAGATCGGAGATGAGGGAGCCTCGCCAAACTCGTCTCCAGAACACACCTCCGAGGCCAAAGAATGCCACAGAAGAGGCAGCCAGCAATACGGACCCCGAATTGTACCGGCTGCACCGAGCTTAAATATTAAAAATAATAATACACACCGTTCGATATCTTGTCAAACAGACAACAGACAAAGGATTCGAGCGTTAAGATATTTTCGTTTGCGACGATGGTGGCGCAAGCAAATATTATCATCAATAATTCACCAAGGGTTAGATCATCGACCATATGTCAATATAACTTTAGACGGAGAAAATATTCGTGGTCTTCTCGATTCCGGAGCCAACATAAGTGTTTTGGGTAAAGGAAGCGAACAATTTCTACAAGACCATGGTTTAAAATACTTCCCCCGAAAAACTCAGGTGCTTACTGCCAGTGGTGCACCTGAATCAATACTCGGATACGTCACTATACCGATTACTTTTGGAGGACAAACTAAAAGTATGCGTCTCTACATCGCGCCCTCACTAGAGCAAAGGTTATACCTTGGTACTGATTTCTGGACCACATTCAATCTTCAGATAACAGTATCCGAGCTCAGTTTACCAGGTGATATCAGTGATGTAGCCTCCAAAGTAAATGCAGACAATAGCCAGCATGTGTTAACATCAGCACAGCTAGAAGAATTAGATAGAATTAAATCGGAATTTCCATCGTCTGAAAAGCTAGGTTTGGGAAAAACACACTTAGTGCAGCATGAGATAGACACTGGTGATGCCAAACCAATCAAGCAACGTTATTATGCCATTTCTCCTGCTAAGCAACGTGAAATGGATAAAGAATTGGAACGAATGCTGTCCTTGGGAGTGATTGAGGAGTCTTCAAGCTCGTGGAGTTCACCAGTTACTGTGGTTCCCAAGAGCAATGGTAAGGTTAGGTTGTGTTTAGATGCACGAAAACTGAACTCGGTCACGGTGCCAGAGGCATATCCACTGCCAATAATTGACGGTTTGCTCAGTCGCCTGGAAAACACTAAATATATTTCCAGTTTAGATTTGAAGGATGCATTTTGGCAAATCCCATTAGAACAATCTTCAAGATGCAAAACCGCCTTTACAGTGCCTGGCAGACCCCTCTATCAGTTTACCGTGATGCCGTTCGGTTTATGCAATGCGGCTCAGACGATGTGTAGACTAATGCACAAGGTAATACCACACGAACTGCATGATAGAGTATTCGTCTACCTAGATGATCTCCTCATTACTTCACCTACCTTCGAAGGTCACATGCAGTTACTCAGGGTTGTAGCAAAACATCTGACATTGGCCAATCTAACTATCAATATTGAGAAATCTAAGTTCGTCCTGACCCATTTAAAATATTTGGGCCATATAATCGGTGAAGGGTGTATTAGGGTAGACCCAGATAAGGTTAAGGCGATACAAGATTTCCCCGTTCCTAAAACTGTCAAGCATATTCGGCAATTTCTGGGAATGAGTGGGTGGTACCGCAAGTTTATGCCAAGATTCTCGGAAGTAGCGACCCCACTCACCGAGCTCCTAAAATGCAAAGGCATTATCCAGTGGAATGAGCAGGCACAAGAGGCATTCATTAAATTAAAGGAATGTCTTACAACTGCACCAGTGTTAACGCATCCAGACTACACTCGTACCTTCTTTATTCAGGTAGATGCGTCAAAGACAGGTGTAGGGGGCGTCCTCTTCCAGAAAGATAGTAAAAATGAGGAACATCCCATCGCTTTCTATTCTCATAAGCTGAACGGAGCGCAAAAGAATTATAGCATCACAGAGTTGGAATGCCTGGCCGCAGTTCTTAGCGTAAAGAAATTCCGAGCCTATGTTGAGGGATATGAATTTGTCATTATTACGGACCATGCCAGTCTGCAATGGCTGATGAACCAGACTGATCTGTCTGGGCGGTTAGCTCGTTGGAGTCTAAAGCTACAAGGTTACAACTTTAAAATCGAGTATCGTAAGGGGTCACAAAATGTAGTGCCGGACGCTCTTTCTCGAATACCCGAGGAGGAAGTAGCTGCTCTTACCATGCATGGAACGAATTTACAATTAGACCTACAGTCTGCTGAATTTACACGACCAGTATACTTGGACCTACTGAAAAATTTTCAAGGCCACAAACCAGAAAATATTAAAATCTCAGATGGGAAAATTTTGATTCACCTACCGAGTAGGAACCCTGATCATCAGACAGACATTCCAGATTGGAAACTATGGCTCCCAGTCAGCCTAGTCCCAACAATTCTCAGTCAAGCGCATGAACCACCTAATGCAGCCCACATGGGTATGGCTAAGATGATTGAGGTCATACGCAGAAGTTTCTACTGGCCAACGCTAGTAAAAGACGTGCAAAGATATGTACAACAATGTCAGGTTTGTAAGCAAACCAAAGCCCCAAACACCACTTTGAGACCCCAAATGGGCAAATACAAAGAATTCGAACGTCCTTTCCAGAAGTTGTATCTTGACTTCCTGGGGCCATATCCCAGGTCTAAGAGTGGTAACACCCACCTGCTAATAGTACTGGATCACTACTCGCGATTCGTGCTATTAAAACCTCTGCGAAATGTAGTGGCCAGTAGGGTCGTACAATACCTGGAGGAAGAAATATTCCCGGTATTCTCCGTGCCAGAGACCATCTTGACGGACAATGGACAACAATTCAAGTCCAAACTATTTCAGAGCCTCTTGGATAGACACGGAGTAAAACATGTTTTTACTCCAGTTTACTCACCCCAGGCTAATGCTTCAGAGCGCGTCAATCGCTCAATATTAGCTGCCATTAGGGCATACCTAGAGGAAGATCACCGGAATTGGGATCTCCATATCCCGCAGATTGCTAGTGCACTACGCAACACCGTGCATTCCTCTACATCTTATTCGCCAGCATATCTAGTCTTTGGACAACATTCCGTTCAACATGGCTCTCAGTACCCCCTATTGCGGTTATTGGGAGGAGGAGCTTTGATGAACCATTCAGTTCAAGGGAAAGACGACCGTTTAGCGTTAGCTCGAGAACTTGTATTATTCCACCTTGATCAAGCGTACAAGCGGAATGCATCCCAGTACAACTTGAGATCAGCAAGGAGGGAATTAGCAGTCGGACAAGAGGTCTGGGTGCGAAATTTTACCCAGAGCAACGCTAGTTCCAAATATACAGCTAAGTTAGCAAACAAATTTGTACCCGCCACAGTACAACGCCGAGTTGGGACAGTAGCCTATGAGCTAGTCACGAGGAATGGCAACCCACTCGGAATTTTCCACGCTAAAGATATTCGAGTGTAGTAACCCCACTGATTCTGTAAAATACTCCATCTTATGGTGGAACACTTGGATGCACTTAAGCGTAAGAGGAAGGAGTTGGAGAAGGAACGAAAATGTGACGGGAGGAGAGAGAAATAAAGAAGAAGGAGGTGACGGCTGATGGTAGCGCGGGTAATACAGAGCTCGTTGTCGCGGACCATTCTGTCGTTACACCATCTACGTAGAATTAGATATCTGAATAGATGATGTAAAGACAGAATGAAGAATGGTATATCGAATACCATTGCAAGTAGAGTTAAGAGAATAGGATAGGCTATATAGGATAGGTTAAAGAATAGTATAGGAATATGGTAATAATTAGCAATTAATATTATTAATTAAGTAATAAGAACCGCATATAAGACACAAAGTTAACATTATTTTCCATATTATGTGGCCAACAAACAACAAGGGAAACAATCATAATGAGGACATTCACAAAAGGTTATCCATGGATGGTAGAAATAGGAGTAGTGTTGGTTTTCGTGAAATCGCTGGGTGGTAGTGTGTACAACGAGTTTCCAAACAACCCAGGCATATTCATGGAGGAAATAGGAGGAGCATATTAATACCAAACTAGTTACCCCGACATAACTGAGTGAACAACTCCAAAAACTACAAGCGATGATGCCAAAAGATGTCAGTTGCGGAGTTAGCCTAGTGCACGCAGTGGGAGTCCGGGGTTCAACTATGAAGACAGCAACGCACGTTGTTTAATGCTTAGGTGGATAATAGGTCATGCAAGGACCATATATTACAAAGAGAAGAACAAGCATGGGGGAACACAACTAAGCCAGGAAAATCAGTGGCTGATTATCAATGCATAACCCGAAAGAATTACAGTCATATTCAACAATACCCCGGAGTACCAAAAAAATCCAAGGCAGTGGTATACTTCAGTTAAATGCAGGTTGCCAGAGGGCTACAATTAACCTCTTGCCTAGTTTCAATGTAAGCCAAGTTTGGTTGGACAAAAAAAAAATAATTCGGACCCCGGAGGTACTAGGGAATTTAGACCCGGAGCTGGAAGATTTGGCCGTTGCAGTAAACTCAATTCACGAAAAACAACATTGGCGACGAGTTAATGTACATGACCTCCACCACTATGCAAGTTCAGGGATAGTACTCATCATAGGGGGAATACTAGTCATTAGTTGGAGGCGGCGCCGTAACATCAGGAGAGTCTGGAAAGCCACTACTAAGCAGCGACGTAGCGAGAACCAACTACCAACCTTCACACAACCTCGCCGGCGTCACAGTCACTGACCAGATACTCGTACCTCAATGATGAATGGATATACGTTAATGTTTATAACTTTATAAGATATTAAGTTTAAAAATAAAAAAAAAGAAAAAAAAAAAAGGGGAATAAAGTTAATCTTAATTGAGCGTTTAAAAAAAAAAAAAAAAAAAAAAAAAACATGAATAAATACATAATAAGCTGTAATAAGTTTTAATATATAGTTAAAATATAAGAAATAGTTAAAATTACTTAATAATATTATCAAGAAATGTGTATTTAGGTTATAAAAATTAGATTAGTTTGCCCGGCTGAGACTTACTCAGGGTGTGGGGCGTCCGCCACGTTGATCGCCTTTCAATCAGTTCTCGACTCTATCTACTTTTCATAAGAGCATGAGATCTCTTTTAATCTCAGGATGGGTTTCCCCACGGTGTAACGAATTGTCTTTAGACAGATCGAAATCTCGTTACCACTTTCAACCTATCTAAACTTACCCGATACAATTGTATACATATTTGCAGTGTTAATCATGACCTGCACAATATTCCTTAAAATCTAATGTAATTTTCTAAATGTATACAAATTGTTTATGTTACTCAAATAACATAATAAATGTATTTACATTTTACCTGAATAAACCATTTTTATATGAGTTTATTCAGTGTGTCTATTACAACAACGTTGAAGGTCGTTGTTCGTAAATATTGCTTATAAGTAAGTACACTGCACTCAATTTCCCACGTTTGCAGTAAATATAATGGTAATGTCGTTCAACTAATAATCGCATGGAAATTTCTGATTTTTGGCACATGTTGCTTAATCAACAAAATATATGTATGCGATTATTGGTGATATCCGAAACCCTGAATTTCTATGTGGTTTATTAATGGAAATGGGGGGGGGGGGCTATTTAGAGGTGATTTCAATCATTTAAATAGTCTGATTTTTGTTTGAGAAGGAGATTATGTTTTGGAAAGCAGACGGTGGCAGTCTTCATAAAATCGTTTGAGATCATTGTTGGACTAAGTCGTATTGTATTTGAACATAAAAAAAGTTTAATTTGGGAGGACAATAAAGGCGCAAAATTTTAAGAAAAAATCCGTTTATTTTTATTTTTGGGAGTTGTATTAACGTGGTGAGTATGTACTAAACAATATTTTTATTCACAGGTATAAGTAAAAAAAAAAGGAACTAACATATAACTGGTCCAGGCTGTACTAGTGAACAAGGAATTTCGTGTGACGTTTTTCGTCGGAAATTCCCGCTGTTGACTAGTATAGTAACAAGGTGCATGGCCAAGCACCTTTCTTATTACTAACCCGCGGCCACGCGCCGTTACTTAAATATAGATATTTTTTTTTTTTTGTTTTGATTAATCGGACACCTTGCCAATAATAATGTGGTAAGGGCCAAATAATCAGCGGATCTTGTGTGGCTCATGCCGAATGGGTAAGCCATCTGCTAGTGATGGTACTCACGGTTCCCCCTCCTTAGCTCCCTCGCGATTGGGCGAGACGTCTTTCTTTCAACATCAAAAATGTTAGCGGTATACTAGGCTCTGTTCACACCTCCATCCCCCACGACCATACATACCTCTACCCTTTGAGCTACGGGCTAATGCCGCTTGGAGGTAATGTGAACAGGGATATTATTTTTGAAACTGTTTGCCGACAGCAAACTGTTTCAATATTTTGAATATTTTTTCAAAAAGTTTAGCAACGGAGTGCTTGGAGTGCTTTGCTTAGCAACGGAGTGAATTTTGCCCCTACGCCAAACAAAATCGACCTTCGATCATTCGAGAATCTTGCTGTAGATGCCGAAACAGCCTTATCTGGCCAGATAACCCAAATAAAATCAGTGTGTGCGTTACAAATAAAGAAAGGTATTGATAACTCTTCTTCTCCGACAAACTGTTCTTCTTCTGCTGCTTCTAATACTAACCTCAAAGTGATTGGTGCGATAAAGAAAAAACTACGTGACCATGACCTGATAGCGTGTAAAGCGGATAAAGGCAATACAATTACCGTGCTCACAAAAGTCGATTACTGCAATAAAATCTCTGATTTTATTACAGAAACCAAAGCAATAGAGCTTGGCAGAGATCCAACTAAGTCTTTTAAGACTTCGGTTAGTAAGTGTATCAACCAATGCCAGAAGTTATTTGATGGAACTGGTTGGAAGTACTCTGTCATGAGTCCATCTGCCCCGATCCTTTATGGTTTACCAAAAATCCATAAGGAAGGCATTCCGATTAGACCAATAGTAGCGTATTGCAATGCTCCTGCCTACAAGCTATGTAAGGGTTTCATAAATTTTTTCAATTGTCATACTAATTTCTTTTCGGCTTACTCGGTTAAGAACTCGGTAGAATTGATTAACAAAATTCAAGACGTCGACATTCCGTTACATTCAAAACTAGTTTCATTTGACGTTGCCAGTCTTTTCACTTCTATTCCAATTAATACTTTGTCCCAAATAGTTTGTAATTACTTAGATAGGGATGTTGTAGATGAGAGCTTACGTCGTGAACTGAAATTATTTTTTGAGACTTGTATTAAACAAAATTATTTCTGTTTTGATAATACATATTTCAAATTCGCTGATGGTCTACCCATGGGCTCCCCTCTGTCACCTTTGTTGGCTGAAATTTTCATGAATTTCTTCGAACAAATGATCATATCAAATAACAATCCTTATTTTCGTCATATAATCTTTTGGTATAGATATGTTGATGACATATTATATCTATGGAATGGAACTGATAGACTGTTAGACTCTTTCCTTACTTGGTTAAATTCTCAATATCCCACCATTGATTTTATCGTACGTTAGAAAAAGAAGAAAATAAATGTATTAATTTTCTGGATATAACAATAACCAGGATTAATTCATCTTTAGACTTCAAAATTTATCGGAAACCCACGTATGCAGACGCTGTTATCCCTAGTTCTTCAAACCATCCTCATAATATTAAAATGTCAGCTTTCCACTCACTCATAGACAGACTAATAAACATCCCTTTGACAAATTCAAATTACAACACTGAGCCTAACATAATTCTTCAAATAGCAACGAATAACGGATATGCAACTAGGACTATATTAAAGTTATTAAATAAAAAGCTAAAGCGTAAAACTCTAACGGGTATTTATCCACCGGATAGTCCAACGCGGGAAAATTGGTGTTGCTTAGAGTATATAGGAAAAACGAGCCAACGGATTAGCAACATCGTGTCCAATTATACCAATATTAGTTTTGCTTTTTATAATAATAACACAATAAAGAAAATGATTTTTAACAATAAACCTAGAGTTGATCGCCTTTCCAAATCTGGTGTCTATAGGATCAATTGCAATGATTGTAGTTTCTCCTATATTGGTCAGACTGGGCGCAATTTTGGAGTTAGAGCTAAAGAACATTTATCTGGTTGCAATCAATCAACTTTCCATAACCATTTAACTTCAGAAAATCACAAAGCTAGCTGGAACAATTTAGACATATTACATATATGTACAACCCAAAGGCAGACGTTTAGATACCTTAGAATCTTACGAAATTAGAAAATCAATATTTCTTAACCAAAATATCCTTAACGAACAGAGAGAAATCCGGTTCTCATCAATTACAGACCCCGCCCTTTTCTATTCTCACGTACGCAATAATATACCTTGAATTTTGTTACTCAACCTATGACTCATCGCCTACCTGCGCGATACGTAGATTAATTTTTATTGCTTATTTTTTGTCCCTTCTTCTTTTATTTATATTTTACTTTTTTCTACTATATAACAAAATTTTTACTAATACAAATCAGTAAATACTCCCGATGATGACCTACCAAGTCGAAATCGATCGAGTGATTTTTTAAACTTTTTGAAAATTATTCAAAATAATTCTGCGAAACAAAAAACAAGTGATTAATAAAAATGTGTTTATTACCATGCCAGACGAGCATTTTTTGTATTTTGGCATTTTTTTTCTACCAATGTTTTGTTCTGCTCTCTCTTAAATAAAATTTTAACTAAAATGAGTCAAAAATGTCCTTGAAATATTTTTTATTTCATTTATGTTTGAGTTGTGTGGTAGAACAGAAAATTAGTTAAGTCGCAATTAAAACTTGTATCATCGGTAAACGGGGAAAGAAACGAAGAAAAATGCCGCATTTTTTTTTACGTGTGGCATGGGCCAAGTAAAAAAATTATTCTTATTTTCGCTTGTAACACTGCATCCCCAATGAAATTCCTTTAACTTTTTCCTTACAGAAAAGTATGAAAAAAATTTTGAGAAAAAATTTTTTTTTCAAACTTTTAACTTTTTCCTTATGAGACATACAATGAAGTAAACCGCATTTGCAAAATTGGTTGTTGTTGTTGTTTTTCTGCTTGTCACAAATTAAAAAATATTGAATGCATATTTGTATTTTAACAATTAGTGTTGTATTTTGTGTCCTGTGAAAAAGTAATAAATAATATATAATATAATAATATAAAATAACAGGTAAACAAAAAATAATTTTGTAAAATGAAGTTGGCTTTACTTTGACTTTTCCCTATTCATTGGGTATGCTCTTCATAAGGAAAAAGTTAAAGGAAAAAGTTTTTTGCATTGGGGATGCGCTGTAAGTCCCATGACACACGAGCATTTTTTCTATTTTGGCAGTTTTTTTCTACCAATGTTTTGTTTTCTGCTCTCTCTTAAATAAAATTTTAACTAAACTGAGTCAAAAATGTCCTTGAAATATTTTTTATTTCATTTATGTTTGAGTTGTGTGGTAGAACAGAAAATTAGTTAAGTCGCAATTAAAACTTGTATCATAGGTAAACGGGGAAAGAAACGAAGAAAATGCAGCATTTTTTTTTACGTGTGGCATGGGCCTCACCAAAAACCAACACCAACAACTCACCAACACCAAAAAACAAAACTAAAAATAAAAAAATATGAAAACATTGGCCCATGCCACACGTAAAAAAAAAAATCGGCATTTTTCTTCGTTTATTTCCCCGTTTACCTATGACACAAGTTTTAATTGCGACTTAACTAATTTTCTGTTCTACCACACAACTCAAACATAAATGAAATAAAAAATATTTCAAGGACATTTTTGACTCATTTTAGTTAAAATTTTATTTAAGAGAGAGCAGAACAAAACATTGGTAGAAAAAAAATGCCAAAATACAAAAAATGCTCGTCTGGCATGGTACATTGACGAGTTTTTATTTATTTATTTTTTTTTTCGTTTGTATTAGTGAAAAAAATCCAAGAAACCACCAAAATTTAGGCTGAAAAAAATCCACAAACATTTTGTCTCACAACCGTTTTGTATGGAAAACATAAAAAAATCCAACAAAAAAGTCTTCGTGTAAACACACGAATTTAGATTTTTTATTATATTTGTGATTGGTTAACCAATTTGTGTTTAATAAAATAAAAATTGTTTTATTCAAAGTGTTGTTTTATAAAGATTATTGCGTGTGCACCGAAAATAATCTTACAACAAATAACCTTACAACTTTTGCATTTCATCAGCTGTAAATTATAGTAAATAACGCAAACTTGAAAGCCGTGTTTTTTTCTTGTTTTTATTATAGATTTTACTATATTTTATTAAATAATTCATTTATAATAATGTCTGACGAATCAAATGAAAGCAAATATGGTTAAAATGGATAATAATCGAACTAAAAGTATCAACAAGCCCCGAAGAATATGAAAGTTTGCAAAAATTATTTAGACAGGCTGTTCGTGACTACTACAGCACGAATATTGCTATCGAATATGCTAAATTAACCGTTTTATGGGATAACGATGAAATCTGGGATGAAATATTATCAAAATATGCCTTTAACTGTCTTAATGACTCTCAGCAGTTTCAAGAGCGACTTAATAATTTTCAAATTAAATTAGATGAGTAAGAGAGATGCATTTGCATTCATTTGAGGTATTCACTAAATTGTCTTCTAATTTCAGCTCTCCAGAAATTATAAAAAAATTGTTAAAGATTTACCAAGCCGAATGTAAACTATCTCTTATAGAAGTTGAAACAGTATACAAAGAATTCGCTAAAAAACACGAAACGATAAGTGCAACGGAGATTGACTGGGAAGGGAAACGGTGGATCGTAGTTATAATCGTGCGATTAATATACTCCGTAAAATTCTTCCATTTGAATTAAAATTAAAAAATCTTGACGCAAAAAAATATGGGGAGAAGGAGCGCTTATACGTGTAGTACATAAATGACTGTGAATATCTCCTGAAAGATAATTTTCTACAGGCGATATACGAGCGTATGATGACCGACTATTGTTTATGTACGAATGTTTGGTTCGAGTACATGGAATTTATTGATTCATTATTAAATGATAGCGAAGAAGAGGAGGATGATTTAAAGCAGTCGGTGTTACAAAACTGGATGTAATTGAACGAGCCTTGCGAAATATTATATGGAGTTCTGAGTTTTATATAGAAAAAATTCGTATTAAATTCAAAATCGTTTGACAAATCTAAATATAATGAGACATTCGAAGCAGCTGTTGCGGTAGGTTTCGAAACACCTGAATATCAGGTACAAGTTTGGCTAGATTATTTAACTTATTTGCGTCGCCAGACTGATTTTAAAAATGAAAAAGATATCGAGATTTTACGAAAAAATTTTGACTTGACATGGAGTACTCTCGACCAACAATGTGAAATACTTCAGTTTTGGATCAAATAAAATAAATGAATTTTGAATAAAACAATTTTTATTTTATTAAAGGCAAATTGCTTAAACAATCACAAATACAATAAAATATAAATGGCGAGACGTCTTTTTTGATAACTTTACATGACGTTTAGTTTTTTTTATGTGTGAGTAAACGTCAACAAAAAAATCCAAAATTGTGTTCTCTGGCAAAAAATAATAAATCCAAAAATTTGAATCAAGATTTTTTTTTACCGACCAAATGGCACAGTGGTTAAAGCTTTGGCGTTTGGATCGGGAGGTACCGGATTCGAATCCCGATAGGGGCAGGATGCAAAGTGAAATTTCATCAACAGATTTCGATCTGTGGTGAAATGTAACATATCTATGACCCCTGTCGGTGTGCAAAACCCATAGGCCGACCCATCTTCCATGCCGGTATAGGCTGGCATGCAGCTTGCAATGTGCAGATGGTCTTAAATCGGTCCTATAGCCGTACGTCCTCGAGTTGGCCGGAAGGCGTAAAGTAACGACGTAAAAGCTTACCCGCGGAAGAGCAGGGTGAGCCTTGAGCCCCAAAACGATCGCATAGTTACCAATAAAAAAAAAAAAAAGATTTTTTTTGCCACTGAAAATCATGTAAGAAATTTTTTTTTAGGATTATGGGGCATTTACATGTAGAAAATTGTTTTCTTCTACAAATTTTTGCAGGTAAATAAGAAGGATCCGCTATATAAAAATATTCAATGTGCCAGAAAGAAATAAACATATATAGTAATGGCGTAATTTTTTTATAGGATCATTATTAATTTATTTTTAATGAATTCAAATGCGAAATTTAAATTTTTATCTATGGCGTCAGTTTTTATGGTACGATTCCACCTGAAAACAAAAAAAATTTACAAATTTTTTGCAGAAAATGTGACTAAGACAAGTACTGAAATTTACATTAGAGCGACAGAGATACAACATTTTTATTTTATGGGACAAAAAGTTGGGGAAATTTTGACATCAAAAAAATCTAACCTATAAATTATTTAAAGAATATGAAAAATCTTTATTTTTAATGTTTGACAATAATTGTATATCCTAAAAATTACTAAAAAAAATAAAGATTATTATTGCGATGAAAAAATAATATGATGTTTGATTAATTTGGATAATTTACGATACTATATAAAAGTTGTTTTGCAATAAATTATGTGAGGGGAAAACATAAAAAAATCATTCAGCAGGCGAAAAAAAATAAAAAGAGCGTGTTGTGCCAACGCACCAAGCGCATAAAAACTAACTAAACTTACTACACACCATAAAAATATCAAAAAAATAAAAGTTTGCTGGAAGTGGGGGAATTTTTTCTGTTTTGTTGCCATAAAAAATAGTTTGCTTGATATTTTTTATTTATAATTATGGCAACAAAACAAAAATTTTAAAAAAAAAAAATATTGATGTGCGGGTCACACATAGAGAGAATCTATATTTTTATCTCGGTCTAGTTTTCTGCAAAATAAAACGCTGTGTAGTGGGATAGGCCCATTATTATGAATCCTCAACATTTATAAATGCGAAATAATTTTTTTTCTTGTTGATTTTAAAAATGTTGCCATAAAAATACTCGGATCGAATATATTTTATGGCAACATTTTATAGTGGTTTACAGTGTAGTGGCTTAAAAATCTTCTGCAAAATTTTGTTGGGATTTACTTCTTTTCTTGTCTCTCATGTGCAAAAAGTCAATGTTATTTCTTTTTCATTTTGCAGAAGAAAAATGTTGGTCGCATGTAAATTGGGCATTAGGGGAAATAAAATCATTTTATGGTTATGGTGTTTACCGCAAGGCCTTAATTTTTCTATTTTTCTCGAGAAATTTATCTTGTAGAATAATTTAGCATTTGTTATTTGATAGTAAAATACCGAATTTAATTTGTCCTATTTCATAAAATAAAAAAAAATAAAATAAATATTAATAAAATGAACCAACACAGAAACATTAAAACGCATTAAAAAATTAAAGCCAAAAGTTGTTGCTTTCACATTTCTTAGCTAAAGTAGTGTTGCTTTCGCTAATCCGCTTAGCTTAGCTAAGAAATGTGAAAGCAACAACTTTTGGATTTAATTTTTTAATGCGTTTTAATGTTTCTGTGTTGGTTCATTTTCTTAATATTTATTTTATTTTTTTTTATTTTATGAAATAGAACAAATTAAATTCGGTATTTTGCTATCAAATAACAAATGCTAAATTATTCTATAAGATAAATTTTTCGAGAAAAATAGAAAAAATAACGCCTTGCGGTAAACACCATAACCATAAAATGATTTTATTTCCCCTAATCCTAAAAATTTTTTTCTTAACATTCTAAGACAATCGGCTTGAATACAATGCAATTGCTGGTGTAATCTTTTGAAAGCAACACAGCTTCAGCTAAGCGGATTAGCGAAAGCAACACTGATTTGATTGTATGTTTTGTATGTTTTTTGAACCAACTTACACATTTGTGAATTCCTTTTTAACTTATTTTCGTCCGAAAAAAACACTATATCTATACACACAATTGTGTTGGTTTTACTTCAAATCAAGCGAAATTTTTATCAACAACGCCATTACATACTATGGTTTTTACTCACACATTTGTGTGGGTTGGAGTAAAACTGAGCCAATTTTTTTGTTTTCTTGGTTGAAAAAGGGCTATACTAGCAAAAAGGCTTAAAACAATTCCAATTTGGAATTACAAATATGGGATTGTGTTGTAAATTTCCCAAAGTAAAAGCGTTGCCACATACACATCTAATTACAGATGATTCGTGCGTAAATTTAGTTTGCCTCGCCACATACAAAAAAAATACAGACGATTTTTACAAAAACAATTCTTTATATATTTTGTTTTGAGCTGAATCCGCGGTTCCACACTTTAACTCTTTCAGCTTGATTCTTTCTTCGTTTCTGTCCCCTTCACCAACAAACTAATTTTTTGGCGGGGAAATTGATTCTTTTTTTCGTCAATATTTTTTTTTGTTTCACTGATTTCTTCGCACTATTACGTAATAAATATTTCAAGGACATCTTCTTTATTTGTCGTTTTTGGGTTAATTTTTGTTTAATGTTTGCTTTGAGTGCAAAAAATATATATTTTCAACCAAGGAAGCAATTTTCGCAGCAAATAATAAATATTTTTTACTACATATACGAAATAAATCAAAAAACATAATTTTACGCACATATGTACTTAAAAAAGAAATGCGCAAAGAAATCAAATGTGGACGTCGATTGATTTTTTGAAATCAGAGAATCACGACGAAAGAATTAAAGTGTGGAGAGGCCCAATATGTTTATACCGCCATTTCTATTAAAAATGTCCAAGTGAAAAATTGTAATAATACGTTTAATACCATATTCATGATGACTGATGAGCTTTTAAAAAAAATATTAAATTAATGGAAAATAAATTTTTCTTTGAAATTTTTGACATTTGTTTTGATGTAATCAAAGAAAAAACAATAGAGAAAAAAAATCGTAAATTTTTTGATGAGTTAAGGCGATGCCACATACACATTTCTACGGACGACATCTAAAAACAGATTTCGCATTTACGAATTAATTAGAGCATATTTTTGACTCAAATCAATGAGATAATATGTAAAATATCTCAAGTTAGTAGCTAAAATAATAAATTTGGAATTATTTAATAATTTTAATTGAAAAATTATCAATTTTCTATTTACCCGTTCCTACCCTCTAAATAAATTTTCGAGGCCTCAACAAAGCGAATCGAAAACAAAACGCAGGTAAATCGTTTTTTTTATAAGACACCAACATTACGTTCATATATAAGTTGTTTTTTTGCTATAGATATGTATAATTTTTATATTCTTTTACTTATGTAGCCATTTTGCTTTTAAAAAATTAAAATAATTCGTGTTTAATAACATTAATAAGAGTACAGTGGTAAAAATAGTGGATATTAATTATTATATAGTAATTCATAACAATAATAATATTTATTAAAACTGATAATATTACATATTATATAATAGATTGTAGTGCATTATAAGTCATTGTAAGTATATTCGAAGTAACTACGTGATAAAAAGTAGTTCGGTAGTGATACATTTTCATATCACCTGCATTTCCTTTCTGATTCCAAAACGTTTCGTAAATGAATCGAATACGAAGAGAAATGCGAACTACTAATACATACAAATCTGTTCGCTTTCATTTTAATTTTCATACGCCAAACGAAATACTAACGAATCGCTTTCGCTTCGCTAAGGCGATACGTTTGCGAAGTGTTTCATATATAAATTTGCTCGCTTGCGATTCGTTTTCGATTCGCCAAGTTTAAAGGCGATGCCACATACCCATTTCTACGGACGACATCTAAAAACAGATTTCGCATTTACGAATTAATTAGAGCATATTTTTGACTCAAATCAATGAGATAATATGTAAAATATCTCAAGTTAGTAGCTAAAATAATAAATTTGGAATTATTTAATAATTTTAATTGGTAAATTATCAATTTTCTATTTACCCGTTCCTAGAAACGATCTTTTCTCTGAATGGTCTAATTTTACACGTGAACGAATGCACAAAAACCTAAAACGATTTCCGAACTCATCAAAAAATTTTAAACGATTTTTTTCTCTGTTGTCTGTGAACTTCAACAAATGTCAAAAAATTCCAAAACAAAATATATATTAATATAAATATATACACTTATATAAATATATACACTTTGGACAGAAATGGCGGTATAAACATTCAGCTCAAAACAAAATATAAAGAATTGTTGTTGTAAAAATCGTCTGTATTTTTTTTTGGTATGTGGCGAGGCAAAATAAATTTACGCACGAATCGTCTGTTATTAGATGTGTATGTGGCAACGCTTTAAAGGCGATGCCACATATACATTTCTACGGACGACATCTAAAAACAGATTTCGCATTTACGAATTAATTAGAGCATATTTTTGACTCAAATCAATGAGATAATATGTAAAATATCTCAAGTTAGTAGCTAAAATAATAAATTTGGAATTATTTAATAATTTTAATTGAAAAATTATCAATTTTCTATTTACCCGTTCCTAGAAACGATTTTGTCTCTGAATGGTATAATTTTACACGTGAACGAACGCACAAAAATCTAAAACGATTTCCGAACTCATCAAAAAATTTTAAACGATTTTTTTCTTTGTTGTCTGTGAACTTCAACAAATGTCAAAAAATTCTAAAACAAAATTTACATTAATATAAATACATATATACACTTTGGATAGAAATGGCGGTATAAACATTCAGCTCAAAACAAAATATAAAGAATTGTTGTTGTAAAAATCATCTGTTATTAGATGTGTATGTGGCAACGCTTTTAGGAAATCGTTTTTAAAGGCGATGCCACATACACATTTCTACGGACGACATCTAAAAACAGATTTCGCATTTACGAATTAATTAGAGAAAAATTTTGACTCAAATCAATGAGATAATATGTAAAATATCTCAAGTTAGTAGCTAAAATAATAAATTTGGAATTATTTAATAATTTTAATTGAAAAATTATCAATTTTCTATTTACCCGTTCCTAGAAACGATTTTTTCTCTGAATGGTATAATTTTACACGTGAACGAACGCACAAAAATCTAAAACGATTTCCGAACTCATCAAAAAATTTTAAACGATTTTTTTCTCTGTTGTCTGTGAACTTCAACAAATGTCAAAAAATTCCAAAACAAAATATATATTAATATAAATATATACACTTATATAAAAATATACACTTTGGATAGAAATGGCGCTATAAACATTCAGCTCAAAACAAAATATAAAGAATTGTTGTTGTAAAAATCGTCTGTATTTTTTTTTTGGTAATTGGCGAGGCAAAATAAAAAGCACGAATCGTCTGTTATTAGATGTGTATGTGGCAACGCTTTTAGATTTTTGTACGTTCGTTCACGTGTAAAATTATACCATTCAGAGCAAAAATCGTTTCTAGAAACGGCTAAATAGAAAAATGATTATTTTTCAAATAAAATTATTAAATAATTGCAATTTTATTATTTTGGCTACTACCATGCCATCTGTTTTGGGGCCGACGCACTTCCTGCTCTTTCGTGGTTTATTTATTATCTGCCAAATCGAAGACGTACGGCTATAGGACCGATTTAAGTTACCATCTGCGCATTGCATAGCTCCATCCCAGCCTATACTGGACATGGAAGATGAGTTTTGCACGCTCATGAGTTTTGCACGCCGATAGGGGGTCGTGTGTTCCTTTTAATCACAGATCGTGATCTGTTGATGAAAATTTCCTTTTGCATAAAAACCCCTATCGGGATTCGAACCCGGTACCTCCCGATCCAAACGCCAAAGCTTTAACCACTGTGCCATTTGGTCGGTAAATTATTGTTATGTTAATGCAATTGTTGTTGTACCGCCGATCACACATTTTTAACTTTAGCTGTGTTCCAATGGAGAAAGCAAACTACTCACAAGTTCTTGTAACTACTCGCAGCTACCCATGCTCAAATGGTGGTGTAGATGTTGAAAGTAGTTACTCATAAATTTGACGGTAGGTATATTAGTTTCAAAAAATCTAACAGATGGCTTTGTGATGGTTTGATTATGTTGAAATGTCAGATTTATTACAATTTTTTGTTTGTTTATATTCGATTGATTGACAATAAGGGATTTTTGTGGAAAATTACTTATCAAATTGCAATAAAATTTGTAAAATTACAATTAGCTACTAATTATAATTATTAAATTGAACCAATTATAAATATCCTAATATATATATTTAAAATTATTAAACTGATGGAATTGATTCGACTATTAAAGCGGTGGATTTTTATAATAAATATATATAAATTAATTTTATTTACATTTTCACTATTAGAACCTCAATACTCCTCTTTCCTGCCCGCGTACGCACAGATTAAGGCTTTACCTTCATGGTATGTCCAATTTTTGACATTATTTAATTACCAAATTGTCTGAAAATATTCAAACAAATTTGATTTTGTACAACAAAATATGTTGCTGTCATAATTTTGCCCGTTCCTTTGGTTATCTACTCACAAGTACTTGTGAGTAGCAAATTGTTTCCATTGGAACACAGCTTTTGTCTAGCTCGAGACAATTTTCATGCGGCAGCCTTGAAATAAAAATGTGCTTGTATTATTTATGGACACTTATTTTTTAAATTTTTTATTTATTTTCTCAATAATTTTTTAGAGAGAATCTATATTTTTATCTCGGTCTAGTTTTCTGCAAAATAAAACGCTGTGTAGTGGGATAGGCCCATTATTATGAATCCTCAACATTTATAAATGCGAAATAATTTTTTTTCTTGTTGATTTTAAAAATGTTGCCATAAAAATACTCGGATCGAATATATTTTATGGCAACATTTTATAGTGGTTTACAGTGTAGTGGCTTAAAAATCTTCTGCAAAATTTTGTTGGGATTTACTTCTTTTCTTGTCTCTCATGTGCAAAAAGTCAAAGTTATTTCTTTTTCATTTTGCAGAAGAAAAATGTTGGTCGCATGTAAATTGGGCATTAGGGGAAATAAAATCATTTTATGGTTATGGTGTTTACCGCAAGGCCTTAATTTTTCTATTTTTCTCGAGAAATTTATCTTGTAGAATAATTTAGCATTTGTTATTTGATAGTAAAATACCGAATTTAATTTGTCCTATTTCATAAAATAAAAAAAAATAAAATAAATATTAATAAAATGAACCAACACAGAAACATTAAAACGCATTAAAAAATTAAAGCCAAAAGTTGTTGCTTTCACATTTCTTAGCTAAAGTAGTGTTGCTTTCGCTAATCCGGTTAGCTTAGCTAAGAAATGTGAAAGCAACAACTTTTGGATTTAATTTTTTAATGCGTTTTAATGTTTCTGTGTTGGTTCATTTTCTTAATATTTATTTTATTTTTTTTTATTTTATGAAATAGAACAAATTAAATTCGGTATTTTGCTATCAAATAACAAATGCTAAATTATTCTATAAGATAAATTTTTCGAGAAAAATAGAAAAAATAACGCCTTGCGGTAAACACCATAACCATAAAATGATTTTATTTCCCCTAATCCTAAAAATTTTTTTCTTAACATTCTAAGACAATCGGCTTGAATACAATGCAATTGCTGGTGTAATCTTTTGAAAGCAACACAGCTTCAGCTAAGCGGATTAGCGAAAGCAACACTGATTTGATTGTATGTTTTGTATGTTTTTTGAACCAACTTACACATTTGTGAATTCCTTTTTAACTTATTTTCGTCCGAAAAAAACACTATATCTATACACACAATTGTGTTGGTTTTACTTCAAATCAAGCGAAATTTTTATCAACAACGCCATTACATACTATGGTTTTTTACTCACACATTTGTGTGGGTTGGAGTAAAACTGAGCCAATTTTTTTGTTTTCTTGGTTGAAAAAGGGCTATACTAGCAAAAAGGCTTAAAACAATTCCAATTTGGAATTACAAATATGGGATTGTGTTGTAAATTTCCCAAAGTAAAAGCGTTGCCACATACACATCTAATTACAGATGATTCGTGCGTAAATTTAGTTTGCCTCGCCACATACAAAAAAAATACAGACGATTTTTACAAAAACAATTCTTTATATATTTTGTTTTGAGCTGAATCCGCGGTTCCACACTTTAACTCTTTCAGCTTGATTCTTTCTTCGTTTCTGTCCCCTTCACCAACAAACTAATTTTTTGGCGGGGAAATTGATTCTTTTTTTCGTCAATATTTTTTTTTGTTTCACTGATTTCTTCGCACTATTACGTAATAAATATTTCAAGGACATCTTCTTTATTTGTCGTTTTTGGGTTAATTTTTGTTTAATGTTTGCTTTGAGTGCAAAAAATATATATTTTCAACCAAGGAAGCAACTTTCGCAGCAAATAATAAATATTTTTTACTACATATACGAAATAAATCAAAAAACATAATTTTACGCACATATGTACTTAAAAAAGAAATGCGCAAAGAAATCAAATGTGGACGTCGATTGATTTTTTGAAATCAGAGAATCACGACGAAAGAATTAAAGTGTGGAGAGGCCCAATATGTTTATACCGCCATTTCTATTAAAAATGTCCAAGTGAAAAATTGTAATAATACGTTTAATACCATATTCATGATGACTGATGAGCTTTTAAAAAAAATATTAAATTAATGGAAAATAAATTTTTCTTTGAAATTTTTGACATTTGTTTTGATGTAATCAAAGAAAAAACAATAGAGAAAAAAAATCGTAAATTTTTTGATGAGTTAAGGCGATGCCACATACACATTTCTACGGACGACATCTAAAAACAGATTTCGCATTTACGAATTAATTAGAGCATATTTTTGACTCAAATCAATGAGATAATATGTAAAATATCTCAAGTTAGTAGCTAAAATAATAAATTTGGAATTATTTAATAATTTTAATTGAAAAATTATCAATTTTCTATTTACCCGTTCCTACCCTCTAAATAAATTTTCGAGGCCTCAACAAAGCGAATCGAAAACAAAACGCAGGTAAATCGTTTTTTTTATAAGACACCAACATTACGTTCATATATAAGTTGTTTTTTTGCTATAGATATGTATAATTTTTATATTCTTTTACTTATGTAGCCATTTTGCATTTAAAAAATTAAAATAATTCGTGTTTAATAACAATAATAAGAGTACAGTGGTAAAAATAGTGGATATTAATTATTATATAGTAATTCATAACAATAATAATATTTATTAAAACTGATAATATTACATATTATATAATAGATTGTAGTGCATTATAAGTCATTGTAAGTATATTCGAAGTAACTACGTGATAAAAAGTAGTTCGGTAGTGATACATTTTCATATCACCTGCATTTCCTTTCTGATTCCAAAATGTTTCGTAAATGAATCGAATACGAAGAGAAATGCGAACTACTAATACATACAAATCTGTTCGCTTTCATTTTAATTTTCATACGCCAAACGAAATACTAACGAATCGCTTTCGCTTCGCTAAGGCGATACGTTTGCGAAGTGTTTCATATATAAATTTGCTCGCTTGCGATTCGTTTTCGATTCGCCAAGTTTAAAGGGTAGAAACGATTTTTTCTCTGAATGGTATAATTTTACACGTGAACGAACGCACAAAAATCTAAAACGATTTCCGAACTCATCAAAAAATTTTAAACGATTTTTTTCTTTGTTGTCTGTGAACTTCAACAAATGTCAAAAAATTCTAAAACAAAATTTACATTAATATAAATACATATATACACTTTGGATAGAAATGGCGGTATAAACATTCAGCTCAAAACAAAATATAAAGAATTGTTGTTGTAAAAATCATCTGTTATTAGATGTGTATGTGGCAACGCTTTTAGGAAATCGTTTTTAAAGGCGATGCCACATACACATTTCTACGGACGACATCTAAAAACAGATTTCGCATTTACGAATTAATTAGAGAAAAATTTTGACTCAAATCAATGAGATAATATGTAAAATATCTCAAGTTAGTAGCTAAAATAATAAATTTGGAATTATTTAATAATTTTAATTGAAAAATTATCAATTTTCTATTTACCCGTTCCTAGAAACGATTTTTTCTCTGAATGGTATAATTTTACACGTGAACGAACGCACAAAAATCTAAAACGATTTCCGAACTCATCAAAAAATTTTAAACGATTTTTTTCTCTGTTGTCTGTGAACTTCAACAAATGTCAAAAAATTCCAAAACAAAATATATATTAATATAAATATATACACTTATATAAAAATATACACTTTGGATAGAAATGGCGCTATAAACATTCAGCTCAAAACAAAATATAAAGAATTGTTGTTGTAAAAATCGTCTGTATTTTTTTTTTGGTATGTGGCGAGGCAAAATAAAAAGCACGAATCGTCTGTTATTAGATGTGTATGTGGCAACGCTTTTAGATTTTTGTACGTTCGTTCACGTGTAAAATTATACCATTCAGAGCAAAAATCGTTTCTAGAAACGGCTAAATAGAAAAATGATTATTTTTCAAATAAAATTATTAAATAATTGCAATTTTATTATTTTGGCTACTACCATGCCATCTGTTTTGGGGCCGACGCACTTCCTGCTCTTTCGTGGTTTATTTATTATCTGCCAAATCGAAGACGTACGGCTATAGGTCCGATTTAAGTTACCATCTGCGCATTGCATAGCTCCATCCCAGCCTATACTGGACATGGAAGATGAGTTTTGCACGCTCATGAGTTTTGCACGCCGATAGGGGGTCGTGTGTTCCTTTTAATCACAGATCGTGATCTGTTGATGAAAATTTCCTTTTGCATAAAACCCCTATCGGGATTCGAACCCGGTACCTCCCGATCCAAACGCCAAAGCTTTAACCACTGTGCCATTTGGTCGGTAAATTATTGTTATGTTAATGCAATTGTTGTTGTACCGCCGATCACACATTTTTAACTTTAGCTGTGTTCCAATGGAGAAAGCAAACTACTCACAAGTACTTGTAACTACTCGCAGCTACCCATGCTCAAATGGTGGTGTAGATGTTGAAAGTAGTTACTCATAAATTTGACGGTAGGTATATTAGTTTCAAAAAATCTAACAGATGGCTTTGTGATGGTTTGATTATGTTGAAATGTCAGATTTATTACAATTTTTTGTTTGTTTATATTCGATTGATTGACAATAAGGGATTTTTGTGGAAAATTACTTATCAAATTGCAATAAAATTTGTAAAATTACAATTAGCTACTAATTATAATTATTAAATTGAACCAATTATAAATATCCTAATATATATATTTAAAATTATTAAACTGATGGAATTGATTCGACTATTAAAGCGGTGGATTTTTATAATAAATATATATAAATTAATTTTATTTACATTTTCACTATTAGAACCTCAATACTCCTCTTTCCTGCCCGCGTACGCACAGATTAAGGCTTTACCTTCATGGTATGTCCAATTTTTGACATTATTTAATTACCAAATTGTCTGAAAATATTCAAACAAATTTGATTTTGTACAACAAAATATGTTGCTGTCATAATTTTGCCCGTTCCTTTGGTTATCTACTCACAAGTACTTGTGAGTAGCAAATTGTTTCCATTGGAACACAGCTTTTGTCTAGCTCGAGACAATTTTCATGCGGCAGCCTTGAAATAAAAATGTGCTTGTATTATTTATGGACACTTATTTTTTAAATTTTTTATTTATTTTCTCAATAATTTTTTAGAGAGAATCTATATTTTTATCTCGGTCTAGTTTTCTGCAAAATAAAACGCTGTGTAGTGGGATAGGCCCATTATTATGAATCCTCAACATTTATAAATGCGAAATAATTTTTTTTCTTGTTGATTTTAAAAATGTTGCCATAAAAATACTCGGATCGAATATATTTTATGGCAACATTTTATAGTGGTTTACAGTGTAGTGGCTTAAAAATCTTCTGCAAAATTTTGTTGGGATTTACTTCTTTTCTTGTCTCTCATGTGCAAAAAGTCAATGTTATTTCTTTTTCATTTTGCAGAAGAAAAATGTTGGTCGCATGTAAATTGGGCATTAGGGGAAATAAAATCATTTTATGGTTATGGTGTTTACCGCAAGGCCTTAATTTTTCTATTTTTCTCGAGAAATTTATCTTGTAGAATAATTTAGCATTTGTTATTTGATAGTAAAATACCGAATTTAATTTGTCCTATTTCATAAAATAAAAAAAAATAAAATAAATATTAATAAAATGAACCAACACAGAAACATTAAAACGCATTAAAAAATTAAAGCCAAAAGTTGTTGCTTTCACATTTCTTAGCTAAAGTAGTGTTGCTTTCGCTAATCCGGTTAGCTTAGCTAAGAAATGTGAAAGCAACAACTTTTGGATTTAATTTTTTAATGCGTTTTAATGTTTCTGTGTTGGTTCATTTTCTTAATATTTATTTTATTTTTTTTTATTTTATGAAATAGAACAAATTAAATTCGGTATTTTGCTATCAAATAACAAATGCTAAATTATTCTATAAGATAAATTTTTCGAGAAAAATAGAAAAAATAACGCCTTGCGGTAAACACCATAACCATAAAATGATTTTATTTCCCCTAATCCTAAAAATTTTTTTCTTAACATTCTAAGACAATCGGCTTGAATACAATGCAATTGCTGGTGTAATCTTTTGAAAGCAACACAGCTTCAGCTAAGCGGATTAGCGAAAGCAACACTGATTTGATTGTATGTTTTGTATGTTTTTTGAACCAACTTACACATTTGTGAATTCCTTTTTAACTTATTTTCGTCCGAAAAAAACACTATATCTATACACACAATTGTGTTGGTTTTACTTCAAATCAAGCGAAATTTTTATCAACAACGCCATTACATACTATGGTTTTTTACTCACACATTTGTGTGGGTTGGAGTAAAACTGAGCCAATTTTTTTGTTTTCTTGGTTGAAAAAGGGCTATACTAGCAAAAAGGCTTAAAACAATTCCAATTTGGAATTACAAATATGGGATTGTGTTGTAAATTTCCCAAAGTAAAAGCGTTGCCACATACACATCTAATTACAGATGATTCGTGCGTAAATTTAGTTTGCCTCGCCACATACAAAAAAAATACAGACGATTTTTACAAAAACAATTCTTTATATATTTTGTTTTGAGCTGAATCCGCGGTTCCACACTTTAACTCTTTCAGCTTGATTCTTTCTTCGTTTCTGTCCCCTTCACCAACAAACTAATTTTTTGGCGGGGAAATTGATTCTTTTTTTCGTCAATATTTTTTTTTGTTTCACTGATTTCTTCGCACTATTACGTAATAAATATTTCAAGGACATCTTCTTTATTTGTCGTTTTTGGGTTAATTTTTGTTTAATGTTTGCTTTGAGTGCAAAAAATATATATTTTCAACCAAGGAAGCAACTTTCGCAGCAAATAATAAATATTTTTTACTACATATACGAAATAAATCAAAAAACATAATTTTACGCACATATGTACTTAAAAAAGAAATGCGCAAAGAAATCAAATGTGGACGTCGATTGATTTTTTGAAATCAGAGAATCACGACGAAAGAATTAAAGTGTGGAGAGGCCCAATATGTTTATACCGCCATTTCTATTAAAAATGTCCAAGTGAAAAATTGTAATAATACGTTTAATACCATATTCATGATGACTGATGAGCTTTTAAAAAAAATATTAAATTAATGGAAAATAAATTTTTCTTTGAAATTTTTGACATTTGTTTTGATGTAATCAAAGAAAAAACAATAGAGAAAAAAAATCGTAAATTTTTTGATGAGTTAAGGCGATGCCACATACACATTTCTACGGACGACATCTAAAAACAGATTTCGCATTTACGAATTAATTAGAGCATATTTTTGACTCAAATCAATGAGATAATATGTAAAATATCTCAAGTTAGTAGCTAAAATAATAAATTTGGAATTATTTAATAATTTTAATTGAAAAATTATCAATTTTCTATTTACCCGTTCCTACCCTCTAAATAAATTTTCGAGGCCTCAACAAAGCGAATCGAAAACAAAACGCAGGTAAATCGTTTTTTTTATAAGACACCAACATTACGTTCATATATAAGTTGTTTTTTTGCTATAGATATGTATAATTTTTATATTCTTTTACTTATGTAGCCATTTTGCATTTAAAAAATTAAAATAATTCGTGTTTAATAACAATAATAAGAGTACAGTGGTAAAAATAGTGGATATTAATTATTATATAGTAATTCATAACAATAATAATATTTATTAAAACTGATAATATTACATATTATATAATAGATTGTAGTGCATTATAAGTCATTGTAAGTATATTCGAAGTAACTACGTGATAAAAAGTAGTTCGGTAGTGATACATTTTCATATCACCTGCATTTCCTTTCTGATTCCAAAATGTTTCGTAAATGAATCGAATACGAAGAGAAATGCGAACTACTAATACATACAAATCTGTTCGCTTTCATTTTAATTTTCATACGCCAAACGAAATACTAACGAATCGCTTTCGCTTCGCTAAGGCGATACGTTTGCGAAGTGTTTCATATATAAATTTGCTCGCTTGCGATTCGTTTTCGATTCGCCAAGTTTAAAGGGTAGAAATGATTTTTTCTCTGAATGGTATAATTTTACACGTGAACGAACGCACAAAAATCTAAAACGATTTCCGAACTCATCAAAAAATTTTAAACGATTTTTTTCTTTGTTGTCTGTGAACTTCAACAAATGTCAAAAAATTCTAAAACAAAATTTACATTAATATAAATACATATATACACTTTGGATAGAAATGGCGGTATAAACATTCAGCTCAAAACAAAATATAAAGAATTGTTGTTGTAAAAATCATCTGTTATTAGATGTGTATGTGGCAACGCTTTTAGGAAATCGTTTTTAAAGGCGATGCCACATACACATTTCTACGGACGACATCTAAAAACAGATTTCGCATTTACGAATTAATTAGAGAAAAATTTTGACTCAAATCAATGAGATAATATGTAAAATATCTCAAGTTAGTAGCTAAAATAATAAATTTGGAATTATTTAATAATTTTAATTGAAAAATTATCAATTTTCTATTTACCCGTTCCTAGAAACGATTTTTTCTCTGAATGGTATAATTTTACACGTGAACGAACGCACAAAAATCTAAAACGATTTCCGAACTCATCAAAAAATTTTAAACGATTTTTTTCTCTGTTGTCTGTGAACTTCAACAAATGTCAAAAAATTCCAAAACAAAATATATATTAATATAAATATATACACTTATATAAAAATATACACTTTGGATAGAAATGGCGCTATAAACATTCAGCTCAAAACAAAATATAAAGAATTGTTGTTGTAAAAATCGTCTGTATTTTTTTTTTGGTATGTGGCGAGGCAAAATAAAAAGCACGAATCGTCTGTTATTAGATGTGTATGTGGCAACGCTTTTAGATTTTTGTACGTTCGTTCACGTGTAAAATTATACCATTCAGAGCAAAAATCGTTTCTAGAAACGGCTAAATAGAAAAATGATTATTTTTCAAATAAAATTATTAAATAATTGCAATTTTATTATTTTGGCTACTACCATGCCATCTGTTTTGGGGCCGACGCACTTCCTGCTCTTTCGTGGTTTATTTATTATCTGCCAAATCGAAGACGTACGGCTATAGGTCCGATTTAAGTTACCATCTGCGCATTGCATAGCTCCATCCCAGCCTATACTGGACATGGAAGATGAGTTTTGCACGCTCATGAGTTTTGCACGCCGATAGGGGGTCGTGTGTTCCTTTTAATCACAGATCGTGATCTGTTGATGAAAATTTCCTTTTGCATAAAACCCCTATCGGGATTCGAACCCGGTACCTCCCGATCCAAACGCCAAAGCTTTAACCACTGTGCCATTTGGTCGGTAAATTATTGTTATGTTAATGCAATTGTTGTTGTACCGCCGATCACACATTTTTAACTTTAGCTGTGTTCCAATGGAGAAAGCAAACTACTCACAAGTACTTGTAACTACTCGCAGCTACCCATGCTCAAATGGTGGTGTAGATGTTGAAAGTAGTTACTCATAAATTTGACGGTAGGTATATTAGTTTCAAAAAATCTAACAGATGGCTTTGTGATGGTTTGATTATGTTGAAATGTCAGATTTATTACAATTTTTTGTTTGTTTATATTCGATTGATTGACAATAAGGGATTTTTGTGGAAAATTACTTATCAAATTGCAATAAAATTTGTAAAATTACAATTAGCTACTAATTATAATTATTAAATTGAACCAATTATAAATATCCTAATATATATATTTAAAATTATTAAACTGATGGAATTGATTCGACTATTAAAGCGGTGGATTTTTATAATAAATATATATAAATTAATTTTATTTACATTTTCACTATTAGAACCTCAATACTCCTCTTTCCTGCCCGCGTACGCACAGATTAAGGCTTTACCTTCATGGTATGTCCAATTTTTGACATTATTTAATTACCAAATTGTCTGAAAATATTCAAACAAATTTGATTTTGTACAACAAAATATGTTGCTGTCATAATTTTGCCCGTTCCTTTGGTTATCTACTCACAAGTACTTGTGAGTAGCAAATTGTTTCCATTGGAACACAGCTTTTGTCTAGCTCGAGACAATTTTCATGCGGCAGCCTTGAAATAAAAATGTGCTTGTATTATTTATGGACACTTATTTTTTAAATTTTTTATTTATTTTCTCAATAATTTTTTAGAGAGAATCTATATTTTTATCTCGGTCTAGTTTTCTGCAAAATAAAACGCTGTGTAGTGGGGTAGGCCCATTATTATGAATCCTCAACATTTATAAATGCGAAATAATTTTTTTTCTTGTTGATTTTAAAAATGTTGCCATAAAAATACTCGGATCGAATATATTTTATGGCAACATTTTATAGTGGTTTACAGTGTAGTGGCTTAAAAATCTTCTGCAAAATTTTGTTGGGATTTACTTCTTTTCTTGTCTCTCATGTGCAAAAAGTCAATGTTATTTCTTTTTCATTTTGCAGAAGAAAAATGTTGGTCGCATGTAAATTGGGCATTAGGGGAAATAAAATTATTTTATGGTTATGGTGTTGACCGCAAGGCCTTAATTTTTCTATTTTTCTCGAGAAATTTATCTTGTAGAATAATTTAGCATTTGTTATTTGATAGTAAAATACCGAATTTAATTTGTCCTATTTCATAAAATAAAAAAAAATAAAATAAATATTAATAAAATGAACCAACACAGAAACATTAAAACGCATTAAAAAATTAAAGCCAAAAGTTGTTTCTTTCACATTTCTTAGCTAAAGTAGTGTTGCTTTCGCTAATCCGCTTAGCTTAGCTAAGAAATGTGAAAGCAACAACTTTTGGATTTAATTTTTTAATGCGTTTTAATGTTTCTGTGTTGGTTCATTTTCTTAATATTTATTTTATTTTTTTTTATTTTATGAAATAGAACAAATTAAATTCGGTATTTTGCTATCAAATAACAAATGCTAAATTATTCTATAAGATAAATTTTTCGAGAAAAATAGAAAAAATAACGCCTTGCGGTAAACACCATAACCATAAAATGATTTTATTTCCCCTAATCCTAAAAATTTTTTTCTTAACATTCTAAGACAATCGGCTTGAATACAATGCAATTGCTGGTGTAATCTTTTGAAAGCAACACAGCTTCAGCTAAGCGGATTAGCGAAAGCAACACTGATTTGATTGTATGTTTTGTATGTTTTTTGAACCAACTTACACATTTGTGAATTCCTTTTTAACTTATTTTCGTCCGAAAAAAACACTATATCTATACACACAATTGTGTTGGTTTTACTTCAAATCAAGCGAAATTTTTATCAACAACGCCATTACATACTATGGTTTTTACTCACACATTTGTGTGGGTTGGAGTAAAACTGAGCCAATTTTTTTGTTTTCTTGGTTGAAAAAGGGCTATACTAGCAAAAAGGCTTAAAACAATTCCAATTTGGAATTACAAATATGGGATTGTGTTGTAAATTTCCCAAAGTAAAAGCGTTGCCACATACACATCTAATTACAGATGATTCGTGCGTAAATTTAGTTTGCCTCGCCACATACAAAAAAAATACAGACGATTTTTACAAAAACAATTCTTTATATATTTTGTTTTGAGCTGAATCCGCGGTTCCACACTTTAACTCTTTCAGCTTGATTCTTTCTTCGTTTCTGTCCCCTTCACCAACAAACTAATTTTTTGGCGGGGAAATTGATTCTTTTTTTCGTCAATATTTTTTTTTGTTTCACTGATTTCTTCGCACTATTACGTAATAAATATTTCAAGGACATCTTCTTTATTTGTCGTTTTTGGGTTAATTTTTGTTTAATGTTTGCTTTGAGTGCAAAAAATATATATTTTCAACCAAGGAAGCAATTTTCGCAGCAAATAATAAATATTTTTTACTACATATACGAAATAAATCAAAAAACATAATTTTACGCACATATGTACTTAAAAAAGAAATGCGCAAAGAAATCAAATGTGGACGTCGATTGATTTTTTGAAATCAGAGAATCACGACGAAAGAATTAAAGTGTGGAGAGGCCCAATATGTTTATACCGCCATTTCTATTAAAAATGTCCAAGTGAAAAATTGTAATAATACGTTTAATACCATATTCATGATGACTGATGAGCTTTTAAAAAAAATATTAAATTAATGGAAAATAAATTTTTCTTTGAAATTTTTGACATTTGTTTTGATGTAATCAAAGAAAAAACAATAGAGAAAAAAAATCGTAAATTTTTTGATGAGTTAAGGCGATGCCACATACACATTTCTACGGACGACATCTAAAAACAGATTTCGCATTTACGAATTAATTAGAGCATATTTTTGACTCAAATCAATGAGATAATATGTAAAATATCTCAAGTTAGTAGCTAAAATAATAAATTTGGAATTATTTAATAATTTTAATTGAAAAATTATCAATTTTCTATTTACCCGTTCCTACCCTCTAAATAAATTTTCGAGGCCTCAACAAAGCGAATCGAAAATAAAACGCAGGTAAATCGTTTTTTTTATAAGACACCAACATTACGTTCATATATAAGTTGTTTTTTTGCTATAGATATGTATAATTTTTATATTCTTTTACTTATGTAGCCATTTTGCTTTTAAAAAATTAAAATAATTCGTGTTTAATAACAATAATAAGAGTACAGTGGTAAAAATAGTGGATATTAATTATTATATAGTAATTCATAACAATAATAATATTTATTAAAACTGATAATATTACATATTATATAATAGATTGTAGTGCATTATAAGTCATTGTAAGTATATTCGAAGTAACTACGTGATAAAAAGTAGTTCGGTAGTGATACATTTTCATATCACCTGCATTTCCTTTCTGATTCCAAAACGTTTCGTAAATGAATCGAATACGAAGAGAAATGCGAACTACTAATACATACAAATCTGTTCGCTTTCATTTTAATTTTCATACGCCAAACGAAATACTAACGAATCGCTTTCGCTTCGCTAAGGCGATACGTTTGCGAAGTGTTTCATATATAAATTTGCTCGCTTGCGATTCGTTTTCGATTCGCCAAGTTTAAAGGGTAGAAACGATTTTTTCTCTGAATGGTATAATTTTACACGTGAACGAACGCACAAAAATCTAAAACGATTTCCGAACTCATCAAAAAATTTTAAACGATTTTTTTCTTTGTTGTCTGTGAACTTCAACAAATGTCAAAAAATTCTAAAACAAAATTTACATTAATATAAATACATATATACACTTTGGATAGAAATGGCGGTATAAACATTCAGCTCAAAACAAAATATAAAGAATTGTTGTTGTAAAAATCATCTGTTATTAGATGTGTATGTGGCAACGCTTTTAGGAAATCGTTTTTAAAGGCGATGCCACATACACATTTCTACGGACGACATCTAAAAACAGATTTCGCATTTACGAATTAATTAGAGAAAAATTTTGACTCAAATCAATGAGATAATATGTAAAATATCTCAAGTTAGTAGCTAAAATAATAAATTTGGAATTATTTAATAATTTTAATTGAAAAATTATCAATTTTCTATTTACCCGTTCCTAGAAACGATTTTTTCTCTGAATGGTATAATTTTACACGTGAACGAACGCACAAAAATCTAAAACGATTTCCGAACTCATCAAAAAATTTTAAACGATTTTTTTCTCTGTTGTCTGTGAACTTCAACAAATGTCAAAAAATTCCAAAACAAAATATATATTAATATAAATATATACACTTAAAGCGATGCCACATACACATTTCTACGGATCACATCTAAAAACAGATTTCGCATTTACGAATTAATTAGAGCATATTTTTGACTCAAATCAATGAGATAATATGTAAAATATCTCAAGTTAGTAGCTAAAATAATAAATTTGGAATTATTTAATAATTTTAATTGATAAATTATCAATTTTCTATTTACCCGTTCCTAGAAACGATTTTTTCTCTGAATGGTATAATTTTACACGTGAACGAACGCACAAAAATCTAAAACGATTTCCGAACTCATCAAAAAATTGTAAACGATTTTTTTCTCTGTTGTCTGTGAACTTCAACAAATGTCAAAAAATTCCAAAACAAAATATATATTAATATAAATATATACACTTATATAAATATATACACTTTGGATAGAAATGGCGGTATAAACATTCAGCTCAAAACAAAATATAAAGAATTGTTGTTGTAAAAATCGTCTGTATTTTTTTTTGGTATGTGGCGAGGCAAAATAAATTTACGCACGAATCGTCTGTTATTAGATGTGTATGTGGCAACGCTTTTATATAAAAATATACACTTTGGATAGAAATGGCGGTATAAACATTCAGCTCAAAACAAAATATAAAGAATTGTTGTTGTAAAAATCGTCTGTATTTTTTTTTTGGTATGTGGCGAGGCAAAATAAAAAGCACGAATCGTCTGTTATTAGATGTGTATGTGGCAACGCTTTTAGATTTTTGTACGTTCGTTCACGTGTAAAATTATACCATTCAGAGCAAAAATCGTTTCTAGAAACGGCTAAATAGAAAAATGATTATTTTTCAAATAAAATTATTAAATAATTGCAATTTTATTATTTTGGCTACTACCATGCCATCTGTTTTGGGGCCGACGCACTTCCTGCTCTTTCGTGGTTTATTTATTATCTGCCAAATCGAAGACGTACGGCTATAGGTCCGATTTAAGTTACCATCTGCGCATTGCATAGCTCCATCCCAGCCTATACTGGACATGGAAGATGAGTTTTGCACGCTCATGAGTTTTGCACGCCGATAGGGGGTCGTGTGTTCCTTTTAATCACAGATCGTGATCTGTTGATGAAAATTTCCTTTTGCATAAAACCCCTATCGGGATTCGAACCCGGTACCTCCCGATCCAAACGCCAAAGCTTTAACCACTGTGCCATTTGGTCGGTAAATTATTGTTATGTTAATGCAATTGTTGTTGTACCGCCGATCACACATTTTTAACTTTAGCTGTGTTCCAATGGAGAAAGCAAACTACTCACAAGTACTTGTAACTACTCGCAGCTACCCATGCTCAAATGGTGGTGTAGATGTTGAAAGTAGTTACTCATAAATTTGACGGTAGGTATATTAGTTTCAAAAAATCTAACAGATGGCTTTGTGATGGTTTGATTATGTTGAAATGTCAGATTTATTACAATTTTTTGTTTGTTTATATTCGATTGATTGACAATAAGGGATTTTTGTGGAAAATTACTTATCAAATTGCAATAAAATTTGTAAAATTACAATTAGCTACTAATTATAATTATTAAATTGAACCAATTATAAATATCCTAATATATATATTTAAAATTATTAAACTGATGGAATTGATTCGACTATTAAAGCGGTGGATTTTTATAATAAATATATATAAATTAATTTTATTTACATTTTCACTATTAGAACCTCAATACTCCTCTTTCCTGCCCGCGTACGCACAGATTAAGGCTTTACCTTCATGGTATGTCCAATTTTTGACATTATTTAATTACCAAATTGTCTGAAAATATTCAAACAAATTTGATTTTGTACAACAAAATATGTTGCTGTCATAATTTTGCCCGTTCCTTTGGTTATCTACTCACAAATACTTGTGAGTAGCAAATTGTTTCCATTGGAACACAGCTTTTGTCTAGCTCGAGACAATTTTCATGCGGCAGCCTTGAAATAAAAATGTGCTTGTATTATTTATGGACACTTATTTTTTAAATTTTTTATTTATTTTCTCAATAATTTTTTTGTGTGTATTACACAAAAAATCTGAAAAATATATAAACAATAAGATATAAATAATACGAATAAATGGAACAACAATAAAATTTCTGACATAAGATCGTGTACACCTACGTGCCAATTGTAGTATATTCCTAGGAACCCTTTGTCTCTTTAAGCCGCATTTACCTAATTTTACTAGAGAATTGGTACGATGCAATTTACCGTACTAATCGATTTACCTGAGAATTGGCCCGCAGCCCATGAATAGTTTCTGTTAAAGCTGGAATTCCATTACTGCGGCATTTGTTTTTGTGCAGAAAACTAGAAAGAGATAATATCAAAAATCCGACAGAGACAGACTATTTTTATTTTATAGCGAAATTTTAAGGGGAATATTTGACAACTACGAAATTATAACAAAAATTAGTTGAAAAATGAAAATTATTGTTAAATCAATTTCATTTATATCTCTACATTACTAAAAAACTTAAATATTATTTGTAGGCATCATTTTATTATGTTTTTTGATTATTTCCTTTCAATGATTAAAAACTAAGAAAACGCTTTCCTATAAAAAAAGTTAGGGGAATATTTGACCGCGTTTGTAACATAACCTAAAAAATATCACATGCATTAAAATTATGTAATACGCAATAAATAATAAAAATTAAATATTGTAAAATATTTTAGTTTGAACATTAATACAAATTTATAATGAAAACGCGATTTATATCACACTCCACCAAACATATAAAATGTATGATCCAAGTGCTCACCATAAAAATATTACTAAACTAAAATTTGCTGAGAGTGAGGGGTATTTTTCATAATGGTTGCCATAAAAAATACTTCGATTTGTATTTTTTATTTATATTTATGGCAAATTGGCAACCAAATCGCGCCAACAACAAAAAAATTAAGTATAATAAATTTTCCTGTTGCGCCGCTCACACACATAGAGATTTTTGATTGCATCTCTTTCTGGTTTTCTGCACAAAAAAATGTCGCAGTAGTGGAATTGCAGCTTATAAACAAAACAAAATTACGTACAACTAAATTATTTTTATTTTCAGAAATTGTCAATAAACGAAATAATAAATAAAATCGAAAAATAATAAATAATTTTGAAAAATAATTGAAATAAAATTTTCGAATTTTAGTCAAAACCACACAAATGTGTGAGTAAAAAGTTCGAGTTAAAAAAAAAATTGTTTTGCTTCAATTTAAGTTCATTATACACAAATGTGTATGCCAATAAAGACAGTTTGTAATGTCTTCCGGATTTTAATAGATTTTAGTTAAATCGGAATTCTTTTTGAAAAAACATAAATTATTAATTGTTTTTGATAACATATTTATTATTTTATTATTAGTATAGTTACAGTGTTATTTTTTGGAAAAAAACAAAATTACAACAATGTACAAATGTGTATGCTGGTCTTTAATTTACACATTATTCTATGTTTGACATATTCGTTTGTCGTAAACGAATCACAATTGTGTAGGCGGGTTAGCAAACGGATAGTATGTAATGGCGCTTTGAAGTAGAATCAACACAATTGTGTGTATAGTTATAGTGTTTTTTTCGGATGAAAATAAGTCAGAAAGAAAAGCATACATTTTCCAGCCTTTTCCATTGGGTCTCGCCACACTAAATGGAAACGAGGAAAGAATCACGCTGAAAGAATTAAAGTGTGGAACCGCGGATTCCCACACAATTGTGATGCCAGGCAGGAAAAGGGATATTTTCAATCCAATTAGAACATGTAATAATATTATCTAACCTACGTTAATATTTTAAGGTTTGTAAATTTTGACAGATGTTTTAGAGCATTTTCTTTGTACACGTGCTAACGCTAAGTACTGTAGTGTTGAACTGTGTGTAGAAATTGTTTATTCTTTAATATTAAGCAAGTTATTTATTAATATAACATGGATTACGCTAATAGTGAAAATGAAAGTTTTAGCGAAGATGACATGTCCGATGAAGATGTAAAGGTAATAAAAGTTAAAAGGATGTAATATGAAATAGTACAAACATTTTGTTTTAATTTGTAGTTTGCTGATGCGCTAACAAAAGGAAAAATCAAGCCTGGACTATATTTAGAGGAACATTTGAAGAAGCCAATAATAAATAATACTGCTAGATTACGCAATAAATTAGATGAAATAACATTGAAAACTGATTGGATCGAACGACTTGATTTAATTTGTGATTTGGCTCCAGTTGCTCCAGAATTACTAGTTCAGCTAGAAAAACATGAGCAAAAACGTGAAAATTTATTTAAAGGTAACTTAAAGCTTGCTCGTATTCCAGCATCAGCCGATCCTGTTTTAAATGATTTCAAAAGAGAAATTTTATTCCATCGGCAAGCTCAAGCTGCGGTCATTGAAGGTATACATAAATTACATGAACTAGGAATTCCTACTAAACGTCCAGATGATTATTTTGCTGAAATGGCGAAAACTGATGAGCATATGCAGAAAGTTCGATCAAATTTGATAGCTAAACAGGAAGGTCAGGCCAAATCAGAGCGTATTAAACAGTTAAGAAAACAACGTAAGTTTGGCAAAATTATCGAAAAGCAGATCAAAGTTAAACGGCTAGATGACAAGAAACAGATGTCAGACCAGCTAAAAAAATTCCGTAAAGGCAAACTTAAGAATTTAGATTTCCTAGATGATGGTAAGTCATCAACTGGTTCTAAAAAGAAGGGTAGTATTACTCGCACAGCACGAGATAAAAAATTTGGGTTTGGAGGCAAAAAGCGGGGGCTAAAACGCAATACTAAACAGTCAAGTGGCGATATAGATAAATCCAATAAAAGCAAGCGACCAGCAAAGAATCGACGAGCTCAAAACAAAGGAAGGAAAAAGTAGAATTTATATTATTTTCAGTAGAAACTTAAATATCGATTTTTTATTCAAACAAAATGAAAATAATATTGAAACCTTATATCAAAATTGTTTTGTTTTTCATTATTTTCCATTATTGTGTTTCACTTAACATTAACAAACCTTAAAATTCAATTATACATATTAATATGTATGTAGGTAAAAGTACTGCATTAGGTATATACATATATTTATCCACGAAATTCTATCATGAAATAAATATGCATAAATGCTAATCATTTTATATTGTATTAAGAATTACGCTGTTAGTATCTCTGCTTGTAGTATGTAATACAGTACTTACTTGAAATGCTTCATCTTCGAGTGTGCTGATTTTATTTCCACGTAAATTTAATACTTTAAGAAAGTCCAAATCTAAAAATGAATGTTTCTCAATTTTGGAAATTTGATTATCATCCAAATGTATATATTTGATGGCCTGAAAAATATTAATATGTTTTGATTAGGGGACATTTGTTGTTACGTAGTTTCATTTGGTTTATTTACCTGCAGATCTGCGAATGAATTAGAGTCTATTGTTACCAAATTATTGAAAGTTAGCGAAATTTCTTCCAGTTTACTGTGAAGCTCTTGCTAAAGTAAAACAAAAAATATTCCATTAGTTTTAACATGTAATACATTGTCGGAAACACCACCAACAGTAGCATTATGCCTGTATACATACTTGCGGAAATTATTGTGGCACTAATACATCGCACTCGCTCCGCAGGCATAATATGCATACCTGCGGAGCGAGTGGATATATTAGTGCCGCAATAATTTCCGCAAGTATGTACATATACAGCATTAAGGCGACTATTCGAGTGCGAATATTTAGAATCACACTTCGACTACTCAAATTACGCCCATAAAAGCTAAATATTTTTAACTTTAAGCATAATTTTCGCAACCTAATCGTAAAAAAATAAAATTATGAGCTACATTGTGCCCAATAAATCGGCGGAACGGGAAATATTTTTCATTCTCGTTGGAATCGAGTTCCAAAAGATTACTTATACTGGGTTTACACCAGAGCTACTTTAATAGTATAATACTTTTTTGCAAATAAAGTATAATACCCGGCCAGTTTACATCACAAGCGGTGTAAACCCATACTATAATACTGGGGGGGGGCAAAGTCCTAGAGGGGGGCAAAGTCCTAGATTCATACCTCCTCGCCGGTGCTCCCTGGGTAACGCTAAATGAATCAGGCGGTGTAGTGGAGACGAGCAGACTAAATCCTGTTTATAGTCATGGACACTACATGTCAAGGCGGGCCATTGGCGCCTCAAAACCAATACCAAACCAGCAAACTGATCTCCATGTTAGGAGCGGCTGAAGCGGGCGTCTGTCTTGTATCAAGCGGCTCGCTATATAAATGTGTTTCAAGGTAGGACTGGATGCCTTAAGATTCTCACCAGTACGTGACCCACACACGTAATAAGCGGGTTGAGCGGCAGGCCAACAACCTTCTCTCATAAAAACATTTAAGTTATGAACCCTAAATAAAGGCCTCGGATTACCATATCGGATTCATCACAAACTCGACCTCGGAAATTGTACACGGACAACGCTTTAAAAATGGGAACATGGAACGTGCTTAGCCTCTTAAGACCTGGATCTCCGGAACCTTTCGAACCAATCAAAGAGTTACACATTAGACGTACTTGCATTACAAGAGCTTAGATGGTCTGGGAGTGGGATCCATGACACCACCAATGGTTACACTCTTCAATACAGCGGCCATCAGAACGGAGGAGAATTTGGAGTTGGCTTCCTCATCCATCGGCGCGTGAAGCACCATATCATCGATTTCCGCCCTATCAATATGCGGTTATGCACGGTCAGACTTCGCACTAAGAAATTTAACATCACGATCGTTAATGTGCATGCACCCACCGAAGATAAATCAGATGACATTAAAGATCTCTTCTTTGTCGGGCTCGAGGAAGTCATCAACAACATACCGCACCACGACATTAAAATCATCGTGGGCGACTTTAATGCAAAAATCGGTAGGAGTGCAGAAAATACATCGCACATCGGTCCCAACAGCCTGCATCTAACTAGTAACAACAACGGCCAACGCGTCACCGTCCTGGCAATAACGTACAACTTAGTTGTATCAAGTACGTTTTTCCCACATAAGAGAATCCACAAAGTAACGTGGAGATCGAATGATGGAAGAACTGAAAACCAAATCGATCACGTCATGGTGTCCAAGAGACACTCCACCAGCATATGTGACGTTAGATCCTACAGAGGTGCAGACATGGACAGCGATCACATGCTTGTCATATTTATGTATAAGTGCAAACTGTCATCTACGTTTAACAGACAAGCACAAAAGACCGTTCGATGGAATATCGATGCTCTAAAAGACCAAGCGTCACTGCAGAGTTACCAATCAGCTGTCACTAGTTATTTAGACCGGCCCCATAACAATGAAGAAGCTCCTCCTAACATCCAGGAGCAGTGGCACGCTATACAGTCAGCCATAACAACCGCGGCGCAAAATACCATCGGAAGAAGACCTCCGAGGCCCCGCAACGATTGGTTCGATGATCAATGCCGAAGGGTTGTCGAAAATAAACGAACGCTTCGTGAAAAATGGTTGGCTCGCAACACCAGAAGCACTCTAGCAGAATATCTCCGCGCTAGGAAATCCACGACTGAATTCCTTCGACAAAAGAAGCGCGAACATATGAGATTATGCATCGAAAACATCAGCTTCCAAGCGGAACTAGGAAACTCAAGGGACTGTTTTGCTAACGCCAGGAATCTCACTAAAGATTTCCACCTAAGAAGTACAGCCATCAAAGACGGGAACGGAGAGCTGAGAACAAACGTGGCTGATGTTCTCTCAGTATGGCAAACCTACTTTCAAAATCTGCTAAATCGGAATGACGAAGTTACCCCTATTCGAGCAATAGCTCCGCCAGGTGAAGAGGTCTTTGTCGAATATCCCACAGTAGAGGAAGTAGACGCAGCTATTAGTCGATTGAAAAACGGCAAGGCACCCGGTCTCGATGGAATCCCCGCAGAACTAATTAAACTCGGAGGCGCTACTCTTGCAACAAGTTTATACGATCTCGTCGTTTGTATTTGGGACCAAGAAGAGTTGCCGGAGAATTGGAAGACCGCACTCATATGTCCGTTGCATAAAAAAGGCGACCGTCTTAAATGTGAAAACTTTCGTGGCATAGCTCTATTGAACACTGCTTACAAAGTGTTGGCTAATGTTGTACTTGCCAGACTCATCCCTTTCGCCGAAAACATCATTGGCGACTATCAGTGTGGTTTTCGTCCCAACCGATCAACCACTGACCAGTGTTTCACCATGAGGATGATCTTGGAAAAATGTTGGAAGTATAACATAACCATTCATCAACTATATATAGATTTCAGACAGGCGTATGACAGTATAAACCGCGACAACCTATGGGCCGCGCTCATATGCCTGGGAATCCCAGAGAAACTCGTTTCTCTGTGTAAATTAACAACATCCGGGTCTGTATGTAGAATCGTAATTGAAGGATCTGTGTCAGACCCCTTTGAAATAACATCTGGTGTTCGACAGGGCGATGCAATCGCGCCTTTGCTGTTCAATCTGGCGCTTGTGTACGTAGTGAGGAAAAGCAACATCGAAACCTCGCGCTGTATATTTAATAAGTCAGGCCAAATTCTTGGATATGCAGATGATATCGTGCTTCTTGGCCGAAGACCTAGCGATATCAAAGACAGTTTCGTGCCGCTCGATCGCTGCGCAAGAAGACTTGGTTTGGAGGTGAACAGCAGTAAAACCAAATATTTAGTAACACCCAGAAACATCTCTACGGCAAATCTCGGAATTGGCGACCACAACTTTGATAGCGTCGAAAACTTTAAATACCTCGGGTCAGTTATAACATCGTCGAATGATATGCAGACAGAAATAAAAGCCCGAATCGCTGCCGGACAACGAGTTTTCTACGCCAAATCAAAATTATTGCGATCGAAACATCTATCGCAGTCGTGCAAGCTCGCATTTTATAAAGCACTTATAAGACCTGTGCTGGTTTTCGGAAGCGAGAGCTGGACCATGACCACTAACGATTGTAGATTATTATCTACCTTCGAAAGGAAGGTTGTCCGTTCAATCTTTGGTCCAATTAAAGTTGCGAACAACGAATATCGGATTCGTATAAATCACGAAATAAAGCAACTCCTCGGAGGCAGCGATATTATCGGATTCATCAAATCCAATCGAGTGAGATGGCTCGGCCACGTTACAAGGTCTCCCCAACAACGGATGATAAATAAAGTGTTCCACCAACAACCAGCCGGAGTACGTCGTAGAGGAAGACCCCGACTACGCTGACGCGACGACATCGAACAAGATCTACGAACATTAGGATGTCGAAACTGGAGGACGAGAGCGGTGGATCGAGATGGATGGAGGGCCTTAGTGCAGGCGGCGAAATCCCTTCATGGGATGTGAAGGCCAGAGAGAGAGAGAGTTTACATCACAAGCGGTGTAAACCCATACTATAATACTATATTACTTTTTTGTTTAACAAATATAATTTTTTTTTGTTTAATACCACAAATGGAAATGTACATCCAAACAAAAATGTCTTTACCGGCCACTTGAAAAAAAAAATAAACGAAATTAAAGTATTATAATATTAAAGTAGAGTTTAAACCACGACTATAATACCAATATTTATTTGATAGCTTTTATACTTTAATAGCAAAATTAATAATTTTACTCAAAAGTACGTGATAAAGTATTAAAGTATTTTAGTTTGAGTTTACACCAACATACTTTTTTGCTACATACTTTTATTCTACTGGTGTAAACGGGGTATTAGAATTAGGAATTTCGCTAATACAAACACACTTTAATCGGTGTAGTGCTCCAGAGTATCCTCAAGCCATTATACATTCTTTGTATATTTGCATTTACATAGGCCGACCAATTAAGAGTACCTTCTAATGTTAGCACCAAACTTTTAACGGTTCTTGACCAACTTCTCAGTGCAAATATAATGGCCTATGACTTCTACGAATTAATTAACAGTTGATTGTTTGCCGGCCATGTAATAAATGTATAATTAATGTCCCTATACATACAGGAGATTATTTCGTTTATTGCTTATACAATAATCTGCCCCTTCCTCTTATATTTACTTTACAATAAATTTGGAGATCATCTGCAAGAGGATGGTAGATTGTATGCCGTGTTGAATTCCCAATGTCATTAACGTACATTGCAAATATTATAGATCCTAATATTGAACCTTGCGGAACTCCAGCAGCTAAGGGTAAGTAAGCATATTTACCTCCAGTAACATCAACGAACGGTCAGTAAGTAAGATAACATTAGCTCTGAAGCATTTTTGGAAAAATTAAATATGGTTTGCAACTTATTATAAAATTTCATGAAAGGTATAGAATTAAAAGCTTTACTGAAATCGCGCGGGCATATTACAGCACATTTGCCTTTATCTAAGCTCTCTCTAATATCAACCAAAACAGTTGTGGTACCCTAAAACCTTGCTGAAGGGGGGGTATTTTTCTCATTGTTTAATCCGCTCCGATATAGTTCTTTCAAAAACTTTTGATGGGTCCGGGTTGAAGCATATTTCAAAACGGAATATGGTACAAAACGGCATTTTTCAAAACTGCATTTTCCAAAACGATATATTTCAAAACGACGTTTCGGTACAAAACGACATTTCTCATAACGATACACTGAAAATCTTGAGCATTATAATTATGAATCTCGTTTATTAAATCAAATTCAAACTATTTATGTCAAATTCATCACATTAATGCACAAAATCAAATAAATAAAATTGTTCGTAAAGATTATTGCGTTAATTATGAATCCAAATCATTAACTTTTATTAAATTTATTTTACGTAGATAAAGTTGCCATTAAAATTCACACTGTATGAATTTGTTCATTATACTTACGTATGAACAAGTTCATAGTTTAAAGATTTACTATTAAATGTTTTAATATTACGAAAGTAATTTAGTAAACAAGAAATAAGTTTTAATCTATGTGAAAAGAAGAATAGAATTTACAATTTTTACATTTTATTGAAGTTTCCAATTACAAAATTCTTTAAAATCAGAATCACAAGTAATTCCAATTTTATCAGGAAAAGCTGAATTTTAACTAAATTAAATCATTATTCAAACTTCCTTCAACCTTAATATAATGGAAATTAAAATAATACATTTTATTTGTGAGTAAGTATTTCATTTTACGTCCTGTTGACATAAAATTCCTTGCACTTTTTATAATAAAATACATATATATATACATGTGTTATTTTATAACTTTTTGGTGAAGGAATATTTTTTGAAGAAAAAATTCTTCAAATTAATTTATTTTGTAGGCGGAATATATTAAATCATATTCCATATACAAGTTTCAAAATATATAGCTTTGTTAGCTTTCATCGTCACTACAATTTTGATTAGGGGTTTTTCCTTTTTTAATGGTCTTGTCCAAGATCAGCCAGTCAGACTAGAACTTCGAAGCTCTATATAAAAATTTAGGTGAAGGAGAATATTACATGCATACTAAATCTTCTAATAATTTGTAATTCCAATGAAGGTAAATACCTTTCTTATAACATACTTAATAAAGCTTTTATATAAAACATAAAAAAATTTCACAATCAATTTCCTATCTTCAATTTTATTCTAAATTTTTTCATTAATTTCTAGAATATGTTGGTCATATTCCAGAAATTAATGAAAAGCTAATTCTAGATTCATAATCGATTAAAATGTTTCATTCTATCTTGTACAAATTTTAAAATTTCATTTTGAAAATGCAGTTTTGAAAAATACCGTTCTGAAAAATAAATGCCGTTTTGAAATAAACAGTTTTAAAAAATGCCGTTTTGGAAAATGCTGTTTTGAAAAATGCTGTTTTATACCTATGCCGCTTTGAAATATGCAGTTTTGGAAAATGCAATTCTGAAAAATGCCGTTTTGAAAACTGCCGTTTTAACCCCTATGCCGTTTTGAACTATGCAGTTTTGAACGGATCCTCTTTTGATAACACAGACAAATTGGTAATGGGTCTTACAACGGCCGCTGATCTGAATCATCTCAATCGGCCCATAACCGTAAGTAATCCTATAACTTTGCAGTCTTAGGATAATATTTACATTTTATTTTGTAAAACAATATTTTGTCTGGTATAGTATAATCACAGGAGATAATAGTTTTATAAATTTAAGAGGTAAATTATCAGCGCCTACAACATTCGAGGATATAGAGTTAATCGCTTTAGAATTTCATCATCTGAAACAAAAGTAAATTTATTTATTTAAAGAAATCGATTTACTAAAATTAGAGTTTTGTGTTCAAAATCAAAAACATGAAAACAAAACGTTTAAAAATAAAAAAAATAAAAAAGTATGGCCAAGGAAGCTAAAGCAAAAACTAAAGCTATATTTTGTTGAGAAATAAAGCATTTTTGATTTAGCTGTTTCAGCGCTATTCAGGACGCGGTAAATTATTATCTAGTTTGAATCGAATGAATCATTTACATAGGTACAATTTACATAAATGTTTTTTTGCGTTAATTTCGTTATTAATTAATTTGCTGGCTTCTTTATAGACTATTTTATTTAAATAATTTTATTTTATTAAAACATTAATTTGCGTTGTATATCGTACCAATATTTCGACTTTTCGGGTCATCTGGGGGAACATTTGATAAATGTAAGCAAACCAGTATAATGTTACGAAAAATGTGATAAAAAAGTCGATTAATTGTATGAAAATATTGTTTTTTAGGATATAATAAAAAATAGTAATGTACGTACCCTGAAGATGACCCGAAAGGTCAAAATATTGGTACGATATACAACGCAAACTAATGTTTCAATAAAATAAAATTATTTAAATAAAATAGTCTATAAAGAAGCCAGCAAATTAATTAATAAAGATTAATATAAAGACTATAGCGGAATCAAGAAGTTGTTTTCGTTGTTGTTTTCGTTGTATTTTTATAACATGCCACAACAACGAAAACTTTATTGTTATCCTTTCGTCCGACATTTCGAATATTAGTTTTTCCATTTTGAAAATTATAAAATTACCCGATTTTATTGAAATACAAATCTTTCAAAATTCATGCATTAATCAATTTCAAGGAGGCCGCACGAAATTTGCTCGACTCTCGAACCGAGCCAACAAAGTTAAAAATGTGTGATATATATGTTACGGTCAAAGTGTATAATCCGGTGATTAATTATTAATTACCGGTTATTATATATAATTACCAATGGCGTCGGTTAAAGTGTATAATTTTTTAGAATTATTCACTTTGACCGGTTATTATAATTACCAAACCCCTTAGTTAAAGCAATGCTTCCTAAACTACAGACCTCTTGCTACCCTCATTTTTTGCACATGACGTCAATTTATGTCTAAACCGAGACTGCGCAATAATAATATTAAGATATTTACACTAACAAAACAACTAGAGAAAGCAACAACAACGTAGACATAGCGTGTCGTCATCATTTGATTTAAGTATTTTTTATAGTATTGCACATTGGAATTTGGAATAGTAGAGTCCAATTTACAATATATGTAATTTAATAAATTTCATTAAATTTAATTCTAAATTAGAAAAAACTATTTTATTTCTTCGAAATCTATTAAATGAGAGTCCCATATCTCAAAATGGTTCACCTTCTCTCTCAATCTCTCTCTCTCTTTCTCTCTCTTTCTCTCTCTCTCTCTTTCTCTCTCTCTCTCTCTCTCTCTCTCTCTCTCTCTCTCTCTCTCTCTCTCTCTCTCTCTCTCTCTCTGACACTTCCCATCAAGGGATTTGGTCGCCTCAAATGAGGTTTCATAATCGTATTTTCATTTCGGATAATCAGTGATTAATTCATTGATCGTAAACAAGCCGTGAAAATTTTTCCTTGTCACCACCGGTGACATCGTAGATAAATTGAATCGAGCCCGGGACCTCCGGTCGCTGGAGCAAGCATGCTGACCACTTTGCCACCAGGGCGGCTAATTGAAATTTGGAATAGCTGGGAATAGCAGCTTTATTATTGGTACAATTAGCTTGCGCGAGTTAGTAAAGCCATTAGTCTACTATTCCAAATTCCAATATGCACTAATACTATAAAAATACTTCGTGGGGTGAAGGGTGAACATTTCGAGAATACAGGACTCTCATTTCATAGATTTAATGAATACATCATAATGAATTATCATTATTATAGTTTTAAACTTTCATATTTAACACTTTAACCAAGGGGGTTTGGTAATTATATATAATAACCGGTCAAAGTGAATAATTCTAAAAAATTATACACTTTAACCGACGTCGTTGGTAATTATATATAATGACCGGTAATTATATATAATAATTGGTTATTATACACTTTGACCGTAACATATATAATGCAAATTGTTGTTGTAAATTATTGTTGTTGTAATGCAATTGTTGTTGTACCGCCGTTTCACACATTTTACACTTTGTTAGCCGGCTCAATAGGAAAAAATTTCATGCGGCCGCCAATCTCAAATATTTTTTAAAGCTCAAAAACATTTTTTAAATAAGATTGTTATCACAACGATATAAAATCTAATTTAGAGCGTACAACATTAACTATAATCTAGTAATATAATAGCAAAAAATAGTCTGCGTACAAGGGCCATTAAAAAATGTTCTCACAAGAATAAACAAACAACGTAACTTTTTCACATCAATTCTATTCCAAAATATATCAATATAACAAAAAACAAGCACACAAAAAACTAACTAATCACGTAACAAAAATTAGGCGGAAAAAGTCTGCGTAGAACAAATCTAGTTATAATGGGACATTTACATGTAGAAAAATGTTTTCTTCAACAAATTTTTGCAGGTAAATAAGAAGGATCCGCTATATAAAAATATTCAACATGCCAGAAAGAAATAAACATATATAATAATGGCGTATTTTTTTATAGGATCATTATTAATTTATTTTTAATGAATTTAAATGCGAAATTTACATTTTTTTGGTGTCTGTTTTTATTATGAATCCTCAACATTTATAAATACGAAATAATTTTTTTTTTGTTAATTTTAAAAATGTTGCCATAAAAATACTCGGATCGAATATATTTTATGGCAACATTTATTTTTATGGCAACATTTTATAGTGGTTTTTGCTGTATAGTGGCTTAAAAATCTTCTGCAAAATTTTGTTGGGGTGTATTTCTTTTCTTGTCTCATTTTCAATAAAAATGTTGGTCGCATGTAAATGGGACGTAAATAGTTTTATTATTACTTAATATTTTTCTTCTGCAAAATGAAGAAGGTATAACATTGATTTTATGCACATGAGAGACAAGAAAATCTATACATATATGTTTATTTCTTTCTGGCATAATGAATATTTTTATGTAGAAGATCCTTCTTATTTACCTGCAAAAATTTGAAGAAGAAAACAATTTTCTACATGTAAATGCCCCATTATTTAACATCTTCAACACAAAGTAAATTAATAACTAGTAGGGTATTCTTTTCTCTGAAGAACTTCTTTTAATGTTTTACTCATGGAACGGACGAGATTTGAGGTTTCCGCCTCACTGATTTTGGGCCACTCTTTTTGTAGTACATCCCTTTTTGAAGTACATATTATTTTTAGACGTTATGCTATGTTGGTGAATTCTACGTTCTAATAAATTCCATAGATGTTCTACTGGATTAATATCGGGTGATTGTGGTGGTGTCCGTTTGTCATTGTCACTTTACAATCCAAGCGGTGTCCGTTTGTCATTGTCATGTTGAAATATGTATTTGTCACGCAAGCACAACATTTCAGCACTACGTTTTAAATTTTGTTTTAGAATATTTAAATAGATCTCTTCAGTCATAGTAGATTCAATAAATTCTAAATGTCCCACACCTCTACTCGCTATACACCCCCAAACCATTACTCCGCTCCCAAAATGTTTTACAGTTGGTATTCTATTTTCATTATTTATTGCTGTACCTGTTTTTTTTCCATATAATGTTCCGTCCTTGGGACTCGTGGAATTTTCTTAACCGTTCGTTCATATCACATTTTTCGCGACATGATAATTTCGATGGATGACCAGGGCCACACATCGTGGTTTAGATGTAAGAACTCCTGTTTTTTTAAATTATTCACTACTCTTTGAATATATGAGATCTTTTCACTAATTTTCCAATTTCCCGAAAACTTTTGCATTCTTTCCATAAATCTGAAATTATTTAAGTTCACTTACAGCAATTTCCTTTCCTTTTGGTTCCATGATGAAAAACTTTTACTGTGTACATAACTAACTTGCTTCCACCAGCCTTCAAATCGAGACTGTGATTGAAATTTCCTAATTGTATAATCGTACGCAAATTTTTTCGCTCAAATGTAGTAGTTTTTAAGCATTTTTATTTAAAAAATGCTATATGGTTCGGTTTGCCATCTGTCCGTCTGTGTCCACGATAACTTGAGAAGGGATAGAGATATCAACTTAATTTCTTCACTAAAAGTTCAATCAATTCATGGGATAGAGCCCTATTGATTTGGACATTTCTGTGCTTCGGGTGTTCGGAGATATTTAGGGTTTTGTAAACCCCTCGTTAAAATTGATAGAATTTTTTTTTTATTTTCTATTCTATTTTGGTTTCATAAGCATGTGAATGTGGAATAAAAATATAACTCGTGTGGATGTGGATGTCGGTTTGTGTAGATGGTGTGGTTATGGGGGTGGTAGGAGTGCTGGTGTGGGAGGTGGAGGGGTGAGATGAGGTGTTTTGGGTTTGTGGTGTAGAAATTTGGGATTTGGTGGATGAAGGTTTGTGTGGGTGGTAGGCAACAAAAATACTTATAGAGTTCGGCTCCGAACCTAATTCCCGTCTTTTTTTCTATTTTATTATTTTTTTTTGTTTCTGTTGTTTTTATTTTTGTTTAACTGCGTATTTCAAAAGACTAAAGAACAATAAATGAACGCAGAATAAATTAAGAAAATATTTTTTTGTTTTAGATTTTCTTTAAAAAAGATATAACTATTGTAAAGTGTACGCAGACTTTTTCTTGCGAGTGTATAAGTATACTGTATGTATTTCTGTTGTCCTTTTGCTGTATTAGTTTTGAGAATTTATTATCGTGAGACCATTTTCTATACGTATTATACGGGAAAACAACAACACAAAATCAAAAAATAACCAAAATACAGTTTATTTAAATAGAACCCTAAGATTAAAACTCAAAAGATTTATACAAGTTCTACCTGTATCACTACATTTTTACAAATTAAATCTCGCAATAAGGTTTTGTTAAAGAAATGAATGTTCTTACCTGAAAGGTTCCCTTAGCAATTTTTTCAATTTGGTTATCATGCATTTTTAATGTTACCATATTTCGAAGAAAATAAAAACTGTTCTCAGGTATTACTTTTAATTTGTTATTACTTATATCTAATAATTCCAGTGATATTAACGCTCTTAAAGGTTCAGTCGGTAGTGTTGTAATTTGGGATGAAAATCCATGTGAAATGACCAAACAATTTAATGTATGTCCAATATCTATGAAAGCATCTTTGTCGATTGATGAAATATCATTTTCACTGAAATCCAATTCTTTTATTCCTCGCAAATGGGAAAATGTATGAGGACCTATTTTATTTAATGAACTCCGTGTTATTTTTAAACGCTCTAAATTTGACTCGTACCCGATAAAATCTTCAGACGATAAAAGTTTTGTTGGTAAATCAATTATTGACAGTGAATGCAAATTACGAAATCTGAAAATGAATTTTTCTTAACTATTTTATAACTTAATGTGAAAAAATACTTTCACCTTTTAATAATTTTTAAGGAATCCAAACCTAAAGCGTTCGCTTTGATCTGCAATTCATTGACTGACTCGTGAAGAACGGCAAACATTTCAAACGGGAATATCTGATGTATATTGTTATCATTGATATTTAACAAATTTATATTCGTGAAATTCATTAATAACTTTTCAGGAATCGATGTAAAGTTGTTATTTGATAAGTCGAGAATTTGCAAGAAATTCTCTAAACCGTCAAATGCGTTGGGAGATATATATTGTAATCCACAAGCTCTCATGTAAAGTTCTCTCATTTTTGCATTTTTAAACGCACTATCCTTGAATTAAAGATCATTAAAAGTTTTAAACTAATATTAGGTACATACATTGTAAATGAATGATTGGGAAGATTTAGAGCTCAAACTTGCGTACCCGTTGATAAACAATAAAATTTTAATAATTAATTTAACCTGCTAATGCCCGTAATACCGAAAGAAGGCACCTTCCATGTGTACAGATGATATACTGTAATTGTGAGTGTAGGGGAGTTGTTGTAAAGGGTGGTTAAATTTTAAGGGCCAACGTTGAATGTAAACCACACCCAAACGTCAAGGTGTTTTCTGCATTTAATTTGACATTTCTCAATTTCAGACTAACTCAATTTGAACCATGGAAAGATACACAATCGAGCAACGCGTTAAAGTTATTCAGGCATATTATGAAAATGGGCGTTCAAATCAAAATGCATATCGTGCACTTCGTGATTTTTTCGGTCAATTTAATCGTCCAAATGTGCGTACAATCGGAAAAATCGTGCAAAAATTTGAGCAAATCGGGTCTGTAGGAGATTTTAAAACACCAGTGCATGCTCGTACAGCTCGTACTGCAGAAAATATTGCTGCTTTTCGCAATAGTGTGGCTGAAGAGCCGTCCACCTCAACTCGTCGTCGTGCCCAACAATTGCACCTCTCACGCTCGTCGTTGATGAACATTATGCATAAAGACTTGCATTTACACGCTTATAAGGTGCAATTGACTCAAGAACTAAAGCCTCTTGACCATTCCAAACGTCGTCAATGGTCAGAATGGTGGCAAGAAATGGCAACAGTTGATGATCAATTTTCGAAGAAAATCATCTTCAGTGATGAGGCACATTTTCACCTCAGTGGATTCGTCCATGAGCAGAATTGCCGCGTTTGGGCGAATCATAATCCAAGAGTGATTGTCGAAAAACCAATGCACCCACAAAGAGTGACTGTTTGGTGTGGTTTATGGGCTGGCGGCAACATCGGGCCGTATTTTTCCAAAATGAGGCCGGTCATGCAGTTACTGTTAATGGTGTTCGCTATCGTGAGATGATAACGAACTTTTTATGGCCCGAATTGGAAGATATGGATGTGGACGATATGTGGTTTCAACAGGACGGTGCCAGTCGCCACACAGCTAACGACCGTGTTATCTCACGTGGTGGCGATGTCAATTGGCCGCCAAGATCATGTGATTTGACACCGTTGGACTTCTTTCTTTGGAGTTATTTGAAAGAAAAGGTATACGTCGATAAGCCAGCAACAATTCAAGAGCTGAAAGATGAGATAATTCGGCACATTAACGGCATAGAACCTCAATTATGCCTAAGCGTCATCGAAAATTTGGACCATCGGGTGGAGGAGTGCCGCCGAGGTCAGGCGGCCCTTTGGCCGATATTTTGCTCCATACATAATTGAACCATACCATATTATCATAATAAAAAGAATTGACAATAATTTCCTAAATAATTTGTGTTTTATTCAAAATCAACATCGGCCCTTAAAATTTAACCATCCTTTATGTGAGTAAATGAAAATACAAATTTTACCATTTAGAAAATCTTGTAGTGACATTTTTTAAAACAAAATTGGTTACTATAACATGACTTGTAGTAACGACTATAAATATGGCCCTTAGTTAAAACGCGGTACGCGGATGATTAAGCAAGTGTGCGATAAATTTTATTAATGATGTTTAATGTGAAAATAGTGGTGTGATTAAAAATAATTGTAAATGGTGTAAAATGAATCAAAAAAAAATTGTGAAAATTATTTGTTATTGTGGTTTATGCCCGATTGTATAGCTGATGCTAAATTAAAAGAATAATCGAGAGTAATGATTAATCATTAATCGATGATTTTACTTTTCGCGCATTGTATGATCGACACTAAATGGGAATCTATTTGTTTAAAACTATTGATTGATTGATTGATTAGAATGTACGGCCAAGACTAAGCAGGGACCCTGGATACGCTGGGCCTACCGTACACCTTTTTACATATAACAAGATGGAGGGATAGGAAAGATTGTTAGATATGATAGACTTGACCTGGTTACAGACACCTAAGTAGTCAATAGTTAGTAAACCACAAGACGGCACAATTATTTTTGTTTTTCGGGATATAAATAATCAGCAATTAACAACCTAAAAATTAATTGATTAATTAGTAAATATCCTGGAATAAAATTTCATTATTATGAGTGATTAAATTTTAAATACCATTTCCTCCATCCCTTCCCTAAAAAAAATAAAAAAAAAAAAAAAAAAAATTAAACAGTCAATGTTAATCTATGAGAATTGAGAGTCAATTAATATACATATCAATTTACAATAACTCGATGCCTGGCCCGTCACACACCTTTATTATAACATTTTAAAAAAATTGATAATTAATTATGTTGGCATCTTAATGGTAAATTCCCTGAAATAAAACCTCATTATTATGAGTTAGAGATTCGTTATTTTGTACGATATATGTAATTAAATTATTCTTGAATAGAATAAATGTAATGTAATGATTATTATAACTAAATTAATTATAATTTGATTATCGTAAAACAATTAAAATTAAATTAAATAAAATAAATCGAATCCAAATATTGTAGTATCAAACGGATGGATCACCTCTTCAACGGATAACCTTACTATCCTTGGGGGGGGAAGGGGGGGGGGGGGTAGGGTCTTGCAAATTTTTTTTTTTTATTTTTTTTTTATTCTCTTATTTGATTGTACAACTCTTTAAGAATATCCAGTTAAAATTTCAGATCGATCGGAGGAATATTGCCGGAGATACTTTATGGCCGATCGATGATTCTGTGTGAGTATACACAAAACATCGTTACTAAAACTTTAAACGCGTTTTTCTCGAAACTAATATTTTTAAAAGCGGTGGCCACTGCAACTCAAAATCTACTTCTCAGATCCTTTTCATGTTTTGCACCCTCTTTAAGTGCACAAAATATGAGGTCGTGACGTCGAGATACTTCCTTTTTTTACCTCACAAAAAGTTTTACAACCACGAAATTGATGACTTTCGACGTTTTTTTTTCAAACAATCCGATTTTTTGACTTCAAAGTGATGCCAAAAAAAAAACGTAAAAAAAATATATCTCGACGTCACTACCTCGAAAAACTCATAACCTATCCAAAACTTTTTGATTTTGTGCTTTTAGATGATCCAGTGATGACTTCTGATGGCCACCGCAAATCACCTTTTTTTCGAAGAGCTTCCGAGAATTTGCTGTCACGAGTTCAATTTTAATTATTTTAAGCTAAAAATTTAAGGGAATATTCTTGAAACAACTTCTAACCATGTGTATAATCTATGAATAAATTGAATTAACTATACTATGAAAAAAAAATTATCAAAAAAGGCTTAAAATAGAGCGTCAAGACCCTACCCCCCCCCCCCTTAATAAACAAATACAGTGGATCGCACTCGTATTCGTAAATCAAATATTTTCCAAAAAAAACTCGATTAAAAAATATACAAATCATATTATAATTTAATCATTTGCATAATGCTTAAGTTCACTCTCAATCTTCATTATAGAATGAATAACAGGTTTCGATAACGGTGCAATTCAGAGAAAAAATTAAAATCTGTACATGAGGGAAAATAAGCGTCACATTCATATTCGTAAAATTCCATTTGTGTTTGAATTTTACCGTTATTTATCATTATCCTTTTTTGTTTTTGCGGTTTCGCTTTGCACTCAATATCAGTATAGCATTTAGCTTCGAATTGACTGGAAGTTATCTTAATTTAATCCAAATTTTAGTCAAATGGGCCGTAAGCAAGGTGAAGCGTCAATTGAATTACGAAAATTAGTAATCTTATATCGGGAAGCAGGGAAAACATTTAAAGAAATCAGCCAAATAGTGCAAAGAAGTATTTCTACAATACAATACATCGTAAAACGACACCAAATTGAAAATCAAGTAGAAAAATTATCGCGAAACACAAACCGCAAAACGTTTACTGTTGCAGAGGAACGGTAAATTGTGCGCGAAATTAAAAGAAATCCTCGTTTAAGTGCTCCAAAGTTAACAGCGCAAATCAACACATCTTTTAATTAAAATGTACACCCAGATACTGTTCGGCGTGTGCTAAAGAGAGCTGGATATAACGGTAGAGTAGCCAGAAAAAAACATGGATCAGTAAGAAGAATCGGAAAATAAGATTAAATTTTGCACAGTATCATGTAAACAAGATTTTCGAGTTTTGGAAACAGGTTTTATTTACAGACGAAAGCAAATTTAACATGTTTGTGTCTGACGGGTGACAAATTGTATGGAGAAAACCAAATACCGAAATGAATATAGAGAATTTACGACCTACAGTAAAATATGGCGGAGGATCTGTAATGGTATGGGGTTGTTTCTCGGCATCTGGAGTGGGAAAATTGCACATAATAGAGGGAATAATGAATAAAACAAAGTACATCGAAATTTTACAGGTAAATTTACCTGAAAGTGTGATAAAATTGGGCATACGAGACGATTTTATGTTTTACCAGGGCAATGATCCAAAACATAAAGCGTACGATACAAAACAACGGTTATTATATAATTGCCCAAAAGTCATGGAAACCCACCCCACCGCAATCGCCCGATATCAATTCCATTGAGAATCTGTGACAAGAATTGCACAATAGAATTCGAAAATATTCGATATCTAATAAAAACGATTTAATATATCGATTGAGGACGGAGTGGAATACTATATTGATACGAAAATAATGGACATGTTGGTGCCATCAATGCCAAATCGGTTGTCAGAGGTGATCAAAACCAAGGGAAATCCAACTTAATATTAATTATTAAAAAGACTTAGCTTTTTTTTATTTAACTGGCTAATTTAGTAACCTTCTGTGATGAATTACGAATACGAAAGCGATATGAATTTTAGACTAAGTTCAATTTATTATAATTTTCTTAAAATATGTAACACATACCTCACATATTTTTATATTAAAATGAATTTAACTATAGTGTTTCTGATTTAAAAATAAAAAAATTAAATTTTTGATGCACTTAAGTGTTTTTTATTCATTTATCGTTTTTAAAACTGCAATTACGAATACGAGTGCGACTCACTGTATGTTTATTTATAAAAATAAAAATGGAACAAAGACATCTGCTTTCAAAAATAGGTAATCTGGAATCTATAAGGTAATATATCAATAATGAATGTGTCACAGGTTAAGAATCCCCAATACCTAAACAAATTAACACATTACAATTTATTCACAACCAGAATTAAATAAAACTATTAAGCTAATCAGGAATCAGTATGATGGAAGAATTAGTAATAAGTAGCTAGTTAGTAGAAAATAATCTAATTAAGGAAGTGCCATGATCCCAAAAATACAAAAAACATCTAAGTATGTACGTACATCAATACTTGTCTGAAATCTATTTAATTAAAATTATATACATAAATTTTTAAGTATATAAACAACAGTTATAAACAACATAATTTTTTGATAAGGTAATAATGCTGAATTAGATTTTTAAGTATATATTTTGTGTTTTTAAGATGGAAGAATCATATCATCATGATCGCCGGATTGCTATAAAAATAATTATTATTGATATAAAAATAAAAAACGAATTTTATTCTTGTTATGCTAAAAAATAAATCAACGATTAGTTTTCTTGATTATCGGCGTTTATACAATACAAACTATGATTAATCAGGCGATTAATCATTTAGCATCGACCATACAATTGGGCATTGCCCATAATAGTGGGAAATTATCGTGGGAGTATTTCTGATATTTTCGGGAGCATTTCAGTAGAGGTGTAAGTGTTACGGTAGTGCCTAAGTGTTTTTGAAATTATTTCTCATATATTTGTCAATATTCCAGTAACGATCTCAATTAAGGATTATACACACAAAGCAGGGCATGTCAAATTCCAAATAATATACACCATTCGACACGATTATCCGTTCATATCAAGAGTGGCGCGGCGAATTTGTTGTTTCGATTAAGGACTAGACACCAAGAGTCGACGGAAAGCAACGAATTTAAATGTGCATTATTTTATTTATGTCTTAGTATAGAAACGATAGTATAAACAATTAAATACCAATTATTTATAAAAAGCATTACAAATTTTAGATTTTTAATAGACAAATAATATTTTTAAGAAATTTTGTCGAATGAAGTTGCATCCGCCGCCCTGAAATTATGTTCCACACCAAGCGGCTAAAAATCCATCGCCACCGAACAATATACATTTCCCATTCGTCATTTACGTAAAATTCATTCATCATTCACGTATTAATTATTAAAATCGAAAGGAAAGACTACGAATTATTCTCGTTCTCAAAGAAAATATGTTCTTTCCTCCAAGAAAAATCACATAACATTTACATTTTAAAGAAGTTACAAGTACGTCTAATAATGTAATCCGCAGTGTATGTACTTAAATTATAATTGTGTGCATCTCTTTACACTTTATATGGTGCTGCTGTTCACTGAGCTGATGACTACACTCGTGTTTTACCTAAAGTCTACACTATGCAAATTCACTAATATCAGGGTATGTATGTGTGAGTATTTTATATAAATTTTGACACTATCAGCAAATTATCAGGAGGCTAGTTCACGATAAATTATCATGATATTATTACAAAATGTCCTCTTTTTGAGGTTATGTTTCATCACTAAAAATTTAATTTAAAGTGTGAGAGTGAGACATCAGTTTGTGTTAAATTCGTGTGTTGATTCGTGAAAAAAAATAATGGACAGACTTACACAACTATTGAAAAAATTAAATATACTAAAGAAAATTAAAATAAATATACTATAACAAAAATGTATGCCTTCACTCTGAAAAATAAATTTATAATGATGAAACATGACCTCAAAAGGATGACATTTCGTAATAATATCATGATAATTTATCGTGAAATAGCCTCCCGATAATTTGCTGATAGTGTCATAATTTCACATTGATTCATATCACACATTCATTGATACCCTGATAGAAAATATTAGTGATGTAGACTCTAGCCTCTAGGTTAGATGTTGTGATACGAATTACCAAATCCACTTAGACAGTTGAGTAAAAGCGCCAAAATAACTCTAAACCATTCCAAACATTCATTTATTTTTAATATAATTTTAATTATAATATTTACTTCAACTTGATTTATTATATTGCCGTCTAAGAATGTGCGATTTAAAATGTCAAAATGTACAAAAGAATTTGTTTCTAAAATTTTTATAAAATTGTATTCTAAGTGAAATGAATCTAATGATAATTTCACAGTAATATTAGAATTCAGTGATGTTATATTTTTTATCCGATTATAGGATAAATCTAAATTTTTTAATAGACGAAGAGGCGATAAAGCTGTATAAGGTATTCTCTCCAATAGGTTGTCAGCTAGTAAAAGCTGAAATAAATTATTTTTATATTACTAACACATTAGATTGTAACTAGGCCAGATTAAGTTACTTTAGAAATCCTTCCCATTCCACTTTTAAATATATTTGGGTCAATTTCGATAATATTATTTCCACTTAAATCTAAAGTTTCCAATAACGGCAATCCGCCAAATGTATCTCTTGGCATGGTTGATATAGAATTTTCTGATAAATCTAAAACTTTTATCGAATTACTAAATCCGATCCATGCATTTTGATCGATGTAACTGATTTTGTTGCCATGTAGATTTAAAATTTTTAAGTTGTGCAAATTACGTAATGCACGTGATGGTACTTCGGTCAAACAATTATTTTGTAGATATAATTCCCAAAGTGATCTTTCAAGACCATAAAATACATCATCGGGCATTGTGTTTAATTTATTATTTGTAATTTCCAGCTGATAAATACCTTTAGCAAACAATTTTTTTAATTTATAATAATTATACTTTTTTACAAAAAGTACTTTTTTATCTTACCTGTATTTTGCAGAAAATATGGTTCAATATGCATCAATCCGGTATTATCCATGGTAAGTGTGTACACCTTAGATATGTTTATTGCATTTGGTATATTAGGAAATGGAACATTTCGACATTTAACAATACCAAGGTCTGGCATCGTTTTTGAGCAAGAACATAATGGATTAAATATACATGGCGGGTAATTATTAATTTCGATCTCTTTTCCGTGTGACAGAGAAGCCCATATCATAAAAGTGATGGTTAGTATAACTAATGCGTATCCAAATTTTATGATTACATCAAGACCCTAAAAATATAGTGTTTTAAATTAAAAAATTTATTCAGTAATATATACTATATATTTCAGGATTACGATTTTGATTTTAAAATAATGGCGTGACTGGCGTTGGACAAATTCTAAAATGTTTGGTCTTTTCTTAAAGTTTGTAATAGATTTTTTAAACTTTATAAATGGAAGAGCGGTAGTTTTAATAACATGGCGCACCATGACACACCATGACAAGGACGTGTCCCAATCGATATTATTATTGAAAGAATCATTTGATGAATACATAATTTCGCTTAATGAACCTGTGAGTTGGCCTCCAAGATCGTGTGATTTAAAAACTTTCGATTGTTTTATGTGGGGTTAAGTGAAGTCTTTAGGTAGCCTGCACCGATCAGTCAGAGACGATCGACGACTTGGAACCCAACATTCGTTGTGTTATTGAGTCATTTTCAACCAAAATAACTAGACAAACTGTTATCGAGTTGTTGAACTATTCTGGTATTTCCCCGGGAATAGAGGATTGGGGAAAGAATTTATAAGTAATTTTTATTAAAACAATTTTTTCTGGCATATTGAGGTAAAAAGGTAGTGCTAATTTTCTTTTACTAAACTAAATGGGGAACAATTTTCCCCGCTAATTTAGATTTGGAAAAAATATTCCCAATTTATAAATATTTACATCAAACTTTTCCCCAGGCCGGAAAAAAAATATTTGAACAGAATTACTTATAAATTCTTTCTCCAGTTCCCTATTCCCGGGGAATAACCAGAATAGTGTCACAGGAAGAGTATACCTCTCCCATAAAGCTATTTTTATACACTACAATACATTCTGTCAAACGTTTTGTTTTTCAAAATTTTTAGATGGTTTTTAAGAGACGGGAAAACAGTGTACTATAGATAGTTGAAAAAGTATCAAAATAATATTCGACACTGAGGTAGATTTTAAAATGTTACCACGTATCGGAAATGTTATCCCATTTATTAATTAAAGTAAGTCGTGTTTATTATGAGTGCTAAAATAGGTGATTTGTCATGAAATAAAACAAAATGAAGTGTTAGATTATTCGTTACCGCATCTCACACTCGGTCTGATTATCTCTTTCATCCAGCTCTTCTTATAATCCCACAGAGAAGTATTTAAATGATTTAAATCGAGAGACCACGGTATCTTTGTAGAGATACATACGTCATGAAGTAGTTTACCCAATTCATTTTATAGAAACTTTGATAAACTTCCCCATTGATCTAATGTGGTAGTTCAAATAGGCCAAACAATTTTCGTTCGACTTTTCCCACCGACTCAACACGGGCTTAATAACGCAAATTATGGATGGTAAATATCTCGGCAGTATATCGACAAACTTGCATCCTTTTTTCATGGTCAGTGGATCAAAGATCTTGTACACGTTGCACATGATTAGGATGGAACTGATTTCTTTTATTATTTTATGTGCATTTTAATACGATGCCTAAATCTTCCAGTGGCACTATTCTAGTAATTCCCGGGGAATAGAAATTTTAAATTTTGTAGCAGTTTTATTCCCTTTTCCCCAAAGCGTATTCTGACTTTTGGGAAAAATGTTTCTTGGGAAAAAACTATTCCCAATTATAGCAGTTTTGACGTTTGTTTATTATCCCACACCTATTTTACGAAAGCATTACTGGGTATAGAATTTAACGGAAATTTATTATTGTACATACTTACTTATAGCTATATTATGGCTAAAAATTTATACTGAAGTTTGATAATATAAATTGGAAATATCAATATACAAAAAGAAATCAATCAATAATATACATATACAAACAAAATTTATTTTTTTAGTGAAATTCGATTAAAATACCAACAAAAAATAATTAGACGTAGTCAATTGCTTTTAGATATTTGTTTCCTTGTTTTATTGCGATCGTGTAACAGCCGCAAATAATTAAATTATTTTCCCTAAATATGTTCCTCAATCGACAGAATTAACTTTTGGAAAGCGGGCAATTGGGAAAAAATGTCTGGGGAATAGCAGCGATAAAAAATGACCAGAGAATTGGCCTTTGTTGTTCGTCGATATGTACGTTTTGAAAGACTCTGTAATTGGGAAAGCGTTTGGCTATCGTATCTGGTTTTCAGACTCTCTAATTGGGAAAGCGTTCGGCTATCGTATCCTAAAATTAACATGCTTGAATCGAGGGCAATGCAGTCTTTATAAATCTGGCAGGTCTAAATGATTCAGGCAAGTCTAAATTTTAAAAAGTATAACTTTGGGCAAAAGTGAATGTTGTTCACCAATTTTGGAAATAATAATAAAATCAATTGTGTGATTTATTACAATTGTATTAAATGAATTAATTACCAATTGAGAAATTATTATTGTTGTGGTGTAACAATGCACCTATAGTACCAGACAATACTGCTTGACACGACATTAAATTCATGTCGATTGTTTGTAGATAGCAGATATTTTCGTCAACAGTAATAAATAAAACACAATATTTTAATTTTGTATGAGTGACATTTTTAGTTCTGAATAATAACAGTACATGGATTAGGATTAGTGGAATTTTTTTAGAGGAGACATAATGATGTATTTTTCGGTTAAAACATCTAAAATTATTTTAAAAATGATAATATTCTAACATCTTAAATTGCTTCAAAAATTTTATTTGAAATAATAGATAGGTACATGTAATTAATTGAACGTCGAATCCTGTCTTATTATTATGTTTTTAATACGACACAATTATGATCCCCACACAAATTTATTTTAACTTTATTGGCATTAAGTTAACACGTAACAGACATTTTATGATTTAATTCAAATAAAGTTTCATAAATAATCTCGGTGTAAATCAAAATAAATATTTTGTACCTCGCCGATCTCCGGGAAGGTAGGTACCGTATGTGAACGTCTTTCATCCGTAAGATCCATGAGTTGCATTCATGAAAGTACTCTTGTTTTCGAGTCGACTCAGGAAAATTGCTCCAGGATATTAAATCCAATAAATTGTTACTTACCAATAATTATTGGTGGGTATTTTATAAAATCATTTAGATTTTTTTTTTTCAAAAAAATCGTTTTTAATATTTTATGATTAAAAATTATTTGTAGATACATAAAAATGTTTTTTTTATAAACGTCATAAAGTTTAACTGGAGTAGCATAGCATGGTGGTTTTTTTGGTGTTTAACACAAGATAAGATTTCCAAGAGACAAACAGAATTTTTCAAACCGTAGTATAGGTACACTTTTAAATTATTCAATGAATTTTATTGAAAATGAATTGTTGTGTATTGTGTTGTGTAATAGTCGAATGTAGATAATAAAATGCGAGCTAATAATATCGCTAGGAATTGAAATTATTAGATAATCTTTTACATATGTAGTTAGATATTATAAAAATTATTTTAACTTTCTTATTATTTTAACTTTAAATTTTTTAAATTATATTCATAAAATGTACGTATTATTTTTATAATTATTCTTATAGGTATTTGTTAAGATAAAATTTTGTTCTTTAATTATTATGAAAATGAACAAACTCGGTGTTTAATAAATAAGTTTCAATTTTGATTGATTTCTGAAATCGGACCCATAAATTATGCAAGACAATTTTTAAAAAACTAACCATTTCAAATTAAAATAAACTTTATTGTTTTAAACCACTTGAAACACAAAATATTTTTTTTGCTTAAACAAAAGCTTAGAAACCACCGTTAAATTTTATAAGATAAAAAAAAACTAAACTATTTTTTGGTAGGTAAACTTTTGATTCACAAACACTATTAATTTTTATACTATAACTGCTGTTTGGCACTCATTAATTTTAGTGTATTCAAAATATACGACTAGCCCGATCGACATTTCACTTGATTTTGATTTCATATACTAATTTATACCATGGAAAGAATAAGAAAATGACGTGTGTATCGTTATATACGAGTATTTTAAGTAAAGAAAGGAATAATTTAATTATAATATTTTTTTTTCTATCAATTTATTGTTTTCATATACACACATCTTTGTATATAAGTAAATATTTTCGATGTCGATGCTAGAAGAATCGATAAATTGTTAAATTATGTGCAATGTACCTTGCACATAATTAAAACAAACTCATAAAATTTAAAACTTTTGTATACCAAAAAAAATCTAACCCCTTAAAATAAAAGAAATTATCAATCAGCACTTCTGGTATCGAGACTTTTATTTAAAATTTCTAAATAATATTTTTAATATGATATTTATTATAATTTTGTTAGGAACACATTTAAAAACATTTTGAAATTTTTTTATGGGAATGATTGACGTGTTATACAGTGGTCAGAAATAACTCAAAGTATCCATTCATCAAATTCTAAAAACAGCAGGCTCAAATATTTGATTGAAATTTTATTAAATTTAATTGAATTCACTTTGATCTTCAAAGATTGGGCTATTCTACCTCGTTATACATAAGGGGTGAAACTTCCCTTATGTATGTATAGAGCTCGAAATTGTATAATGTATATAGCGTATAAGTTCCGATCTTTTAACGATTAAGTCGTACCCTGGTAACTTTTATATTTTTTTAAACTAATATTTGTTAATGATTTTGTGAAACATTAATTTAAAAAATGTCAGTTAAGAACGAACCTATATAGATGTGAAAGTTGAAAGAGTGTTGATACTTCATTTATGAATGACACACATGAGTAATGGATTACTCGAATACCCTCGCCTAATTTTCATAACTCCGCGCCAAAGTTAAGCTAAAAATTCAACAAAATGGTAATAATTTTTGTCAATACACCATGTTGAGTCCACGTTAAGTTATAGCGCCAAGCAAAAATGAGATTTCCGTTGATTCAGACCAAAAAAGATGTTTAGTAACATTTTAAATGAAATATTTTATTAAATAAATTCATCAAACCATTGTACCATCAACTCTACTTATCATAACTATTAGAACACTTGGGAAAAGCGAGGCAATATCACACGGAACCATTATTTCTCTATTTAATTGATATAAGAAGTTTGGGTTTTTAAATTTTACGTTACAGCCGAATGCCGTATTTACTATATCTAATACCCTTGTAGTATTTTCCACCTATACTAAATGGAGGTCTTAGAAACTATAAATAAGCCATTCATCTTTCAGTTTTTGCCTTTTGTTACACGTCTACAAAAGGCAAAAACTGAAAGATGAATTGTTATTTTTAACTTAGACTTATATTTTTTCAATTAAACCCAAAATCACTTTACTCCTTTGTCTTCGTCTTAGTCTTTATTGTTTAACATTTTTAGACCACTGAATTGACAAATCTATAATAAGTTAAAGTAATTAAATATAATAACAAATCATAAATTAGTAAAGAAAATAAAACTATAAGGCCAATTAGGCTTTATATTCCATGGAAACATGAATTGTGTAATTATGTCAATATTGATTTAAGGTTGTACAAGGTTGGTTTAAAACTCTTTGTACATGAACAAAAGTCGGCTTGGATTTTGTAATCGCTAGTTAAATATTTTTTAAATGTAGGTAGTATATAATATTGAATTCAATAATTGGGAAATTTCTATTTCCTCAGCTTCTAATTCCAGTATCATTTAATCTCGTGTTTTCACATGTTATAAGCTATCATCAAAAGTTATTACGATCCCACGTAATGGGTTGATGGACGAATAATTCGACGATGGTGAGACATTTATTAAAAATAAAAATACTCATTTAAGATTTAGAACTTTACAAACATTTTTTGTGAGATTGGTGACATCTGGGGTTTAGTAGTAGCACTAAAGGAGTTTTAGTGTGACATTTGGGAGATACGGTACGCGGAAAGATGAATAGCGGGAAAATAATAAAGTGGTGTTAAGTGAAAATAATGGTGTAATTAAAAATTGTAAATGGTGTATTAATTAAATTAATAAATAATTGTGGAAATTATCTGGTTTTATGATTTAGTGTATGTTAAATAAAAGTGAGAATATTACTGTCGGAATACTTCGGGAATATTCCAGTACGAAATGCTGCTTAATAAGGCATACATTCCTGCTGGGGTTGGGGAGGGCTGATCTCATTTCTTTCCATTTTACAATTACTTTTGGATGTTGTGCCCATGCGGTCACACAAAATTTGTACTAACGCAAGCAATGGTTTGCTGGACATGAACGGTGAAGTTGTTGTAGCATAACCTTTCCTCCCCGCGCCCCTCCTTTATTATACCTTACGTGATCATTTTTAAATAAATTTCTCCTTCAACACTTGCTATAACTTCTTTTTTCAAATGGATTTTTTATAAACCGTCACCTGAATATTACTTTGGTCCATACGCCAAATTTTGGGTTTTGTTAAATTAAGAATGTAGCGTAAGGTAAGGTGCTCTATCAGAATCTGCAACTCATTTTTAAAATTTCTAGCGGTTGCTGAGATATTGAGCACTTATTTGTTTTCAAATCCAAATTTTAATAATCTTTTAATTTTCAGTAGGGCCATATCTAATGTTTTTGCGTATGGAACAAAAATTTAGTGAATTAGATTGGGTCAAGCGCAAAATAAAATACTTTTTTTTTATAAATATAAACTTATTGTCAAGGTAGACCAATCGATGACTGAAGGTTATATGGTGGGCACTCTATTTTTCTTAAACGTTAAGAAACTGAAGGTTTTTTAAATCCCTACAATCTGTTCTGGGGCTGAAGTACTCCCAACTCTTTTCACGGTTTCTTTTTCCCGTCCTACCTTACGCACAGTTGCCTACTAAAGCGCAGACGTACGGCTATAGGTCCGATTTACATTACCATCTACGTGTTGCATAGCTCCATGCCAGCCTATAGTACTGGACATGGAAAATGGGTCGGGCCATGAGTTTTGCTCATCGATACGGGGTCGTAGTTGTGTTCCTTTTTATCGCAGATCGTAATCTGTTGATGAAAATTTCGTTTTGTATCCTGATCCTATCGCGATTTCAACCCGGTACCTCTCGATCCAAACGCCAAAGCTTTAACCACTGTGCCATTTGGTCGGAAAAACTAAAGGAATAGGATCATCCTGTGACGCCTAAAATATTTAATTTATATGGTGAAATTAAGAAATTTGTTTTAAATAACTAATTTACTTATGTCAGTTAGGCAAAAGATACTTGTGTTAATTGGAAATTTTGAAGATCTTGAATCAATTTTAATTTATTTGTTAAAGGAAGTTCGAAAATCCAATTTGGTCTAGCTGACTAATGGCCGGTTGAAAAAATGTTTTATATGAAATCTGTTTAAAACTCAACTCAAACTTGATTAATATATTTTATTCCATGAAAATATTTAACGATTAGTTAAAATGTTATTCAATCAAAATAAATGTGATGATACATGTACAGATTTCGCCTTTATTCCCGATTTTATGAACGCGGATAAACGATTAATCTAGGATTAATCCACTGTTTTCATTTTATGATCGTCGACAAAAAATAAAATCCGAGAATTTTTATTTATTATTAATTTGACTTATCTTTTCTTCTCTTTTTGGTGTTCAATGGCCCTATTCTGGCTTTCCCTGGGAATAGGGAATTGGGAAAAATATTTTCATAGCATTTTTGTCTAAATTGTATTTGTTTGGCCTACTGAAAGAATAAGTTTAGTGCTAAAATTTTCGAAACCAAGTGAATTGGGAAATTTTTGTTCCACAAAATTATTATAGAGAAAAATATTTTCCCATTTAACTTTGTTTCGAAAATATTAGCACCAAACATGTTCCCTCAGTAGGCCAGAAAAATACAAATTAGACAGAAATGCTATGAAAATATTTTTCCCAATTCCCTATCCCCAGAGAAAACCAGAATAGGGCCACAGAGGATAAAAGTACGATTTGTTGTTGTTTTATTATTTGACATGTACAATAAAAATTGTTTGGATATACGAACGTGGCATATCAATATTTAAAAAAAGACATAAACTATTTTATTGTTAATATACATATAATAATAATTTAATAATAATTTTGATAACACATAATTGATAATAATAATTATGATTTTTTAATATGGAGAAGCGCAAGAAAATGAGCTGTGAGGAAGTGGAAAACTTTTTCTTGTGAAAATAAATATAAAAGGGATGAAACTTTTTATTGTTGTACATATTTCGTTTTGCGGTGTTTGTTTGTTTCTATTATTTTATAAAACATATCATAAACATAACTAAAAAATTAAAATATGCAAATCAAACAAAATAATTATGGTATATTAAATTAGATGTGTGCTAATGGACACAGTTTATAGTTTCTTCAAATAAAATTTTGGTGTACAAATAAAATCTATTTGTTTAAAAAAAACTAAATGTTTTCCGACAAAAAAATTGTTTTTGAAAATTTCTGAAAATAAAAATAATTTAGTTGTACGTAATTTTGTTTTGTTTATCAATCCGGCAAACCCGTGATGAGGTGCCGATCTCCCATCGTGGAGCTTCCCCAAGTGGCGGGTAGGGGAATGCTCTTTAACTAGCTTCCCGGAGGGGTGGGAAATAAAATACCATCCGCTGACCAAATCTGGCTAGGGGAAGAAATCCCGAACATTAAACAAATCATTAAGGCAATGAGTCTACAACAAAACGGAATGTATACCCCAGGTGGTACGTCAACTGTACAATTGGCCAATCCACCCATCCTGCAAGAAATACTTCAGAAGCTAAATGCTATCAATTCATATCTGGCTAGGCAGAACCAAAGACTAGAACCTATGGGCGAGTTACTGAACAATCAAGAACAGAGACTAGGAACACTTGAAAATACATCGATGAGCCAAGATAAAAGAATAACGGATGCGTCAAGTAAACCTAGAGATGTTATTGACTACCTTCATTCTAGTCAATACAAGCTTAACAAGAAAAAATAATGACACACTATTTAAGAATTGCTACCTGGAATGCAAATGGCCCAGCGCAACGCATTTCAGAATTAGAAGTATTTTTAAACACAAAAAAATGATATATCCTAATCTCTGAAAGTTATTTTACCAGGACCCTGTATACCAAAATACGTGGATAACAGTGCTATTAAGCTTTACATCCAGCAGAAAGAGCTAGATGCGGGACAGCAATCTTTATTAAGAATAATATAAAACACCACGAAGAATTAAAGATAGAGGAAAAAGCTATGCAAGTAGCTACTCTATCTATTGAAATCAAAAATAACAAGAGCTATTATAGTATATCAACAATCTACCACCCAGATATAACCCAAAAAAAGAAGACTACATCAAAATTCTTAACCCTGCATTACTTCCTATGGGTGTAATCCACCCAATTAGAATTAACGTTGAATAAATAAACCGATTATGATTTTTACCAGCTGCAAACTTATTTGTATTTTATGTTTAGGTATTTCCCCGCAATTTAAAATATATTTCAGTATTGTTTTTTCATTCGAATGTTCACGTCGTAGAATATAAAAAGTGTCGGGGTCGATTACACCCAGGATAGGAGTTACGTTATGTAATTTTGGGTGTCTTACACCCACGTTAGCAATATTGTGTGCGAAATTTTTGAAATATCAATGCCAGTTTTGTAGCTCCAAAAGCAATCGGAAAACTAAATCAACTTGTTTCAAATGTGATAGATACAAGTGTGGTACCCGTACACTATCACTCTGCACCGATTGCTATCAAAAAGAGGACCACACGGTTACAGAAAACGCTACATCATGCGATGAATTATAAAATACGAAATGGACTCAACGAATGGACTGAATTGAATTTAGTGTGGTAGCTGCTAGGTTTTACAAAATCATTATTTTTTTTTTCTTTTTTGTTGCTGATATGAAGAGTATTGTTTATCGTTAGAAAAAATTATTGAATGAATAAATCTTTGTGTTTTTATTTTTGATGTTGTTACGACTGTGTTGTCTTAACAAGACATTTTTTTGTAAATTTGTTTCTATTCTCCACGGTATCTTGCGTCCGGGTTTTTGTTGTCTAAACGTGGTTTCTTGCGTCCGAGTTTTTCGCTGTGTGAACGTGGTGTCTTGGTGGATGGATTCTTGTGTGTTTTCTTCTGTTATGTTGGCAACGGAACAAGAATGGGAGAGAGAGAGATAACAGTGCGCATCGAGTGTGTGCAAAGTAAAACGTTTTGAAAAAAAATGTTTTTTCTTGTATGTCTCTCTTTTGTACCAACGAAAATTTGGTACAAAGGAGAGACAGAGAAGAGAGATGCATTTTCTTCTAAAACGTTTTATGTGCTGTGCGACGCTCGAATTTTTTTTGGTTGTCGCCAGTCGAGTTGTGATTTTTTGTAAGAATACATTCGAGTTTTGTTTTTTTGGTAAAGAGATAAATGGATGACTGTACGTATCCAAGCAAAAAAAAAAAAATAAGCAAAAATACAGAAGTTTTTTTTTGTAATTTTATTTTATAATCACAAAAATATTGTATCCATAAAAAGTCATAAAATAGATAAATTAAAAAGTTTGTTGAATTAAAAACTAGTGTTTTACTTATGGTGTGTTGTGTTAATATATAAAAATACAAAATCTAAAAAGTTCATGAAGGAAAAAAAAACATAAATAAAAAATATTGTATGTAGAAGTATATATTTTCTTCAGAAAAGTGATAAAAAGTCGCGTGTGTGTCATTTCGGTTTATTGGTTGGTACAAAAGTACCAAAGTACCACATTTTACGGTGTTTCGGCGAGCCAACGCCCAGTATTGTATTTTTGGCGGCCAGTCGAGGCCAAAGATTTTCGGCGGTACCACGCCCAACGTAACGGGTAGCCAACCGGCTATTCATATTTTCGGTTTAAGGCGGAAGTACGCCAACTAAGTGCCACAACAAATACAACGGTAAAAATTATTTACGGGTGGTCAGTTGAGGCCATCTCGTTAATCCAACGTTTACGGAGGCCAGTTGAGGCCAGCCGGGATATTTTATTTGATATCGGGGAGAGGCCCCGCAACGAGTTTCGGGTGGCCAGTTGAGGCCACTCTGTTTATTTTGGTATCGGGGAGAGGCCCCGCAACATTACGGTAGCCAACCGGCTATTGTATTTTTTATCGGTGGTCTGCCGCAACGCAACGGCACCAAGGCCGCAACCCAATTTTTTATCGGGAAGAGGCCCCGCAACAATAACGGTCGCGCAAGGCCGCATCAGTATTTTTTTTGTAATTTAAGGTACCATTTTTTATTTTTATTTTTAAATTTTTTTTTGATTTTAATTTTATATATATTTTAAATTTTTTGATTTTATTTTTATATATATTTTAAAATTTTTTTTTTGGGATATAATTTTTGAAAATTTTTGTAATCGAGCGCCGCACAGCGGGTGCGCGCTCGGTACGTATTGCTCTCTCTCTCTCTCTCGTTCTCGCGTATCTTGGTGTGGGTGGAGGGGGAAGTTGTTTCCTTTCGTTGTTTGTTTTTTTTTTTCGGCGAATAAAATGAATTACTAAATTTTTCGGTTGAGTATGATGGGAGCGGAGACTCCCTCTGTGTCGGTGCAGTGTTGATTGCGGTCCCTTGGTGCCCGCATCCAATTTCGTAACCAGGGCTCGACCTTGTTTGAGTTCGAATGGATGCGCGCACCAAGGCACCTCTCTCCCTTTTATAATTGTTAAGTTGTTCGTTCCTCAGGTTCCGGCCGACGAATTTCGGCGGAACATTCGGGTTATTATTATTTATTATTTGCGTTTTATTTTATTTAACTTTCTGTATGATCACGGTGTAAGCCAGGAGCCATGCATGCCTCAAACCCCACGACCCTTCGCACTTCTCCCTGAGAACGTAGCCGGCAAAAGATCACCGTGGAGGCCTCTGCATGCGCTTAGTGAATATCTGCAGGTTGGCAGTAGCCAGCCGGTAACAATGTAATAGTTCTATAATTAAATTTATTTATAAATAACAAATTTTACTATTTGGATGGTAAGATTTTTCCACGAGCGATTTTTGTGTTTTGCACTGATAATAGCGGATAGTAACGGAGGGTTAAATCGCTTGGAATAATTGTATTATTGGAGGCGACTTTAACGCAAAACACATATTATGGGGATCAAATTGAACTAGTTCCAAAGGAAGGGAGCTATTTGAAGCTGACAGGATATTAAAATGTGAATTTCACTCCAGTAGAAAGCCAACCTACTGGCTTACGGACCCAAATAACATTCCTGACCTTCTGGATTTCTATATATCAAGAGGTATCTCCGAAAATTACTTAGCAGTTGAAAATGAAGAAGGGCTATCGTCAGATCATACTCCAGTTTTAATGACAATAAGTGACACGGTAATAAGGAAAACAAGCCCACCAAGTAACAAATAACAAAACCAACTGGGAATACTTTCGACAGCTAGACGAAGAAAGCATCAACCTACAGGTGCAGATCTCGAACGCTTACACGATAGAAGAAGAACTAGAAAACCTCATTGTAAGTGTGCAAAAAGTGGCCTGGCAAAATACTCCTGATCAGCAAGGAATATTACAAAAAAGTATATACTATCCAGTTGAAGTGAGAGAGTTGGTTAACGAAAAAAGAAGAGCTCGTAAGACTTGGCAGAGAACCAGAGCCCCTGAAGACAAAACAATCCTAACCAACTTGTGCAACATACTTAAACTACTCATAAAGGAGATTAAGAATGAGTCAGTTGCAAGCTTACTAAGTAATCTGACAGGTAAACCTGACACAGACTATTCCCTGTGGAAAGCTACCAAAGGTTTTAAAAGGTCTGAAATGCAAGTGCCGCCCATTAGAATGGTTGATGGAATCTGAGCTCGCAATGAAAAATAAAAAGCTGATCTGGTGCCGAACACCTAGAAAATACCTTCAAACCACCAACTGGACAAGCGGATAATGAATATCTAAAACCTATAAGCAAAGTTACCGGACAAATGGTGCAGTGGTTAAAGCTTCGGCACTTGGCCCGGGAGGTACTGGGTTCGAATACTGGGTTCAGTTTACAGGTTGACTTGGAGCTTGCAATGTGCAGGTGGTATGGTAAAAAAAAAAAAAAAAAAAAAAAGTAAATGACGCATCTGTGCTACCACTTACTCTGAAAGAAATCAATGAAGAAGTAAAAAACCTCAAAGATAAAAAAGCCCCTGGATAGGACTTGATAACAGGGCAAATAATCAAAACTTTACCAGAAAAAGCACTAAGGAAACTACAGCAGATAATCAATGCTATCTTTAGACTACGTTATGTTCCCAGATAGTGGAAAGCAGTGTAAATCATAATGATTCCAAAGCCTAATAAATCACTAAACGACAAAACATCGTATAAACCTATTTTTTTGTTAACAATAACATCAAAAATTTCCGAGAGACTATTGCTCAAGACATTTAATGTAGAGCAATTATAGAGAGTAGAAATACTTTTTACGCTATTTGCCGTAGGCACTTGGCGAAACACACTTATACTTAATAAACACATTTTTATTAATCACTTGTTTTTTGTTTCGCAGAATATTTTGAATATTTTTCAAAAAGTTTAAAAAATCACTCGATCGATTTCGATTTGTTAGGTCATCATCGTAGATACTCCTGATGATGACCTAACAAGTCGAAATCTATCGAGTGATTTATTAAACTTTTTGAAAAATATTCAAAATATTCTGCGAAACAAAAAACAAGTGATTAATAAAAATGTATTTATTAAGTATGAGAGTAGAAATGTTATACCAGAACATCAATTTGGGTTTCGAGAAAGGCACTCATCTATAGAACAGGTACATATGATTACTGATACAATGAGGAGGCGCTGGAAGAAAAGAAAGTATGTTCAGCAATATTCTTAGACGTAGCCCAAGCATTTGATAAGGTTTGGCACCGTGGTTTAGAATTTAAGCTCCAACGAGATTTGCCAAAACAACGATTTTAATTGCTAAAGTCATACATCTACGACCATTACTTCCGGGTGAGACAAGAAGGGGAATACTCAAAACTAAAGAAAATATTGGCAGGGGTTCCACAAGGCAGTGTTCTAGGCCCCGTATTATACCTCCTGTATACAAATGATTTACTAAACATAGAAGAAGCTAGAATAGGAACGTTTGCTAATGACACAGCTGTTATGACCATCGATTTTTGAGTCCACAAGGAAAGTACAAAATGATATTAATATAGTGGATAACTGGACAAAACAATGGAGAATAACACTTAATGAATCGAAATCAACACATATCAACTTTACAAATAGGAAATTAGAATATATTCCGATTAGACTGAATTCACAACAAATTCCATATTCTGATAATAAGTACCTAGTCTAAGTACCTCGACATGACGCTTGACTCAGGTAGAAAGCGCATATTAAAAAGAAAAGGCAAGAACTGAATTTAAAATTCAGAAAAAATGCACTGGCTTATTGGAAGAAACTCAAAACTGACAACGCACAATAAACTGCTGTTATTTAAACAAATCCTAAGACCTATCTGGACGTATAGTATTCAGCTTTGGCTGTGCAAGGAAAACTACAGTGAAGATCATTCAAACATTTCAAAACAAAGTACAACGAGCATTGTGAATGCTCCTTGGTACATTAGAAATGACAATCTCGATCGAGACTTGGAATACATCAGCAATGAAATACAAAAATTTGCAAGTAGTCATGCACTGCGACGGCAGCAGCATGACAACGAGGAGCTGCGGAACCTATTGGATCGCATCAATGGGCCAAAGCACCTAAAAAGAACAAAACCTTTAGAATTAGTGGTTCCTTGAGCCGCTTAAATCAAAGGACTGGCAGAGCTGGGATGAACCAATAGGTCTCATCCCACAAGAATAGACTGCTAAACTAATAAAACAATTACTAGATAATCCATAAGATTAGTTGTAATATTATACAGAAATAAAGATTTCTTAAAAAAATAAAAGATTCGGCAAAACTCTTGAACTAACTTTGAACCACCGGTCGCAGGAGCAAGCATGCTGACCACTTTGCTACCGGGGCGGCTGTAGTATTTTCGGCTTCTGAATAATTAAACATTTAAAAATCACTTACAACAACCATAAAATACTGTTAACATATTAATTTATCGCATTAATTTTATCGTTATTAAATTTATTAGTACAAATTTAAGTAAATTTATTAGTTGTAAATCCATTATCACTCAACAATATCATGAAATCTTTGCAGTCAAGGTAAAATTAAAATATTATACATATTTATCATAAAATATTACTTTTCTAAGGTAAATATAAGGGTTTAAACGATAATATAAAAATAATCAAAGCCATTAGTTTAAATTAATCTAGCGGATATCCATACTAAATGTGTTCTAATCTGAAATCGCAATTTTGTTATTAATTAAAATACATCTAATTCTTTTTGAGTTAAATACGCATTATAAATCACATGATTAGATTTAAACTTAAATTAACTTCAAAAGCAAAACAAATTGTTAATCTAAAATACAATCAAAACTATTTGCAAAATAAAGGAAGTCCCAAAATTCTCTCTCTCTTTCTCTCTCTCTCTCTCTCTCTCTCTCTCTCTCTCTCTCTCGCATCGATCTCAAATTTATAATTCAATTTACTCGTTAGTATTATTTTATATTCTAGACTGTGTTTTTCTTTTTCTATTACATTTGTAATATTATGTTTTATCAATTATTGATCCGTTGAAATTGCTGTAATCAGAAATGATAATCAAGCCAAAGAAAATACTATAGCTATCTATGAAACAGATGAAGATGAATTGGCAGATGAAACGAGTTTTATACGAAGGCAAATTAAAACTAAACGTCAAAACAAAAAAAGAAAAGCAGAATGTTCGCCTGAAGTGGAACAATCAACACAGAGCGTAAGAAAACCACAACTCCTACGACCTGAACAGTCATCCACGGACCTATAGTGAAGGTACATAAGAACGTATCACAGATACCGGAAGAGGGACCACTGCAACCAGTTAATACATCCAACGTAATCAACCAAGGGGAAATGCAGGAAAATCAACCAACACATAAAGAGATAACACCTCCACCCATTAACATACTTAATGTTAGTGAATACGGAACAATTAAAAAAATAGTTAAGCTAATTCCAAACGATAAATATAAAGTCATTGCACTGAATAATAACGTTTAGAAAGTGAATGCACTTGACTCAGAAACCTATAGAATATTATCAAATACAATCACCGCTCAAAACATTGAAATGGTTCACCTATAAAAACAAAGCTGAGCAACCAATTAAAGCATGAAGAAATAATTGAGGAACTTAGCCAGAAAGAAATGTGTTCTAATCTGAAATCGCAATTTTGTTATTAATTAAAATACATCTAATTCTTTTTGTGTTAAATACGCATTATAAATCACATGATTAGATTTTAAACTTAAATTAACTTCAAAAGCAAAACAAATTGTTAATCGAAAATACAATCAAAACTATTTGCAAAATAAAGGAAGTCCCAAAATCCTATCTCTCTCTCTCTCTCTCTCTTTCTCTAGCTTTGACATCTCATGAAGGGATTTTGCCGTCCGCAATATGGTCCTTCGATCCATCTCGGACCTCAGTCCATCGCTTTTGTCCTCCAGTTTCGACATCCTAATACGAGTAGGTCTTGTTTGACGTGGTCGCGCCAGCGCAGTCGGGGTCTTTCTCTACGACGTACTCCGGGTGGTTGTTGATGGAACATTTTGCTTATCATTCGTTGTTTAATCCAACAAAGACTTATATTTTTTCATGATTGGTTAGAACTAAACAATCAAAAATCTGTATCTTTCATTTCACTCCTTGTCAATATACTCGCTTTAGCATATAACAGGTTGTAAACATTTGCTTATATTTAAGTTACCAAATAAACTTTTACATCGACCTCAAATTTATAATTCAATTTACTCGTTAGTATTATTTTATATTCTAGACTGTGTTTTTCTTTTTCTATTACATTTGTATATTATGTTTTATCAATTATTGATCCGTTGCAATTAGGTTTCTAAGAAGATTATGTATTAATTAAGTTCAAGTCGATATATTTCGTGACATAATAAATCTACATGAACTTAATTAATACATTCATTGTTCAAATAATCTGTGCTTTTAAAACAAATTAAAAACAAAACTGATTATTTTTTAAATTTTGTATTTTTATTCAGGATTTGAAAAGGATGTTTATAAATATAGTATCTCTGTAATTTTTTAATTTGAGTTGCGTAGATTTCAACTCCGATAATTGAAACTATGTGAAATTTTTTTTCTATCAACGTGCTGTCTAAGTTCTGAACAGTTTAAGTTGCTTTAATATTACACACAAAATTAAAACATGCACACATAACATGATGTATATCATAAATACGTGTATTTGAAATGGATTTAGGATTTTACTATATTTTAAAAAATTTGCGACATGGTGAGCTATCGGTAATTCATTATTTAATATTATTAAAGTAAAATCATTTATCACTATCACAATTGAAAGCAATAACAAAATCGTTAAATTCAATAAAGGAAATAACAAGGTTATATTAGAATGAAGGTTATAACATGGACTCTCCATCTGCTATTGCTATCTAGTTAAGCTACAAAATTTCGATCAAATAGCAATTGGAGACTCACAATAATATTTATATGCTATCTGAATGCTATGAATCCATGCTCTGTCGGCAGAACTAGATAGCATGTATATAGATAGCATGCATATTTTGACCTTTCTTTTATTTCAATATGACGTCTACCAAATTTTTTAATCGCTTTCATACAAAAAATGATGATAAAACACGACAAAAGAATGATTTTTTAACGTCAAGTTATAACAAGTTTACCACACGTGGCCCTATTCTGGTAATTCCCGGGGAATGGAAATTTTAAATTTTATAGCGGTTTTATTCCCTTTCCCCAAAAATGTATTCTGGTTTTTGGGGAAAAAATTTATTGGGAAAAACTTATTCCCATTATAGCAGTGTTGATGTTTATTATTGCATACCTATTTTAGGAAAGAATTAACTGGGAATAGAATTTAACGGAAATTTATTATATTGACCTATAGCAATATTGTTGCTGTAAATTTATAATTAAATCTGGTAATATATCAATATTCAATTTTTTTACTTGAATAATAACAAAATTTATTGTTTAAGTAAAATTCGATTAAAATATCAAAAAAAAAAAATTAAACGTAGTAAACTATTTTTAGACATTTGTTTTCTTGTTTTATTGCGATCTCGTGCCGCCGCAAATAATTAAACTATTTTCCCGTAAATTTATTCCCCAATCGCTACAAAATATCTGGAGTATGTTCATGAGATGTACATAGTTACAATATTGTTAACAATGACAGCTCAAAATCGTTCATGAAACTATATTGTAACAGTGAACACGTGCCTTTTCCGTTCACGAACTCTACATTGTTACAAATGTCATTCTCAACCCAACTCGAGACTGCCTCTACAATTGTCATTTTTAATGGTGTAGGTATCAGAAACAACATGATGATTGTGTAGGTTTGAAAAATAATTTAAAGAACAAAATTTAATTTTTAATATATTTATTTTAAATAAATTTGTGTTTTATGGATACACTGATTATTTTGATGCTCCATAATACTATGTTTAGTTCGTACTATTCGTATATTTTTAGTTACGATTCGTACTTTATGGAAAAAATTGTCCTCTAGGCAAATCGAACTTTACAAAATCATGAAACCATAGACAAATGAAAATAATACTCAAACCCTATTTTGGTCTACATTATGAGCGCAATACATATTTCTCGCTCAATATATTTTTTCAATACGCGCGCGACAAATAAAAAATTTTATATTTGTGTATACAGTAAAAAAGAAACAAACGAAAAAATAACAAATTCAACTTATTTTTTATTTTCGTTTGAAAGTATCCTTTCTTTTATTCTAATATATATGTATGATTTATATTTTAATAAAACAGAATGAAATGAAACTAAAACGCACGTATTATGTATATACATACTCGTATATACATATGTACTATTTAAAATAATGTTTGTGCACGATCGATAATTTCTTGTTTAGATATATAGAATTTAAAACACGTGGTGACCATAAAAAGGAAGATGATCTATTTTAGATGTAAGTACATATGTAGCTACGATGATTGTTTTGGTGTGCTGCATGAAGTATAATTTAAAAAACAAATATATGGAGGAAATGATAAGAAACATCAAAAATTTATGAACGAAAGGGAAAAATATTACAATTAAATGGTTTTTTAATGATCGCAGAAAACAATTACATACACATATTACATATTTGTGCTTGGTTACATTATGTATATTTTATATGCCTAAGTATACTGGTTTGTCCAAATTAAATACATTCATGATTTTATTTTCCTTAAGTGTACTATTAAGGATGATGCATGATTTATATTCAATAATTTTAAAATACCTAATAATTTTATAAATGATTTTATTTTTGAGAAAATGAATAAAATCAGCTTACACCGGAAAGATGTCTTTGGGAAAATGTACTATATGTATTTGGATTTGCCTCCAAAAAATTGGTCAAGCATACACATTTTTGTTAACGTTTTCCCCTTACTCCATATTATCTGAAGCATGGTAAGACTTGATTTGTTTCAATGTATAGCTTTTGCAAACATTTTAAGACGTCGAAAATAAAAACTAGCTTTTGATTTAAACTAAATTTGCAAAAACATTAATATTTGGATGGCGGTTGTGGTATATAGAATTATGAGTATACACGATATCCTTGCAATTCCATTTTTAAACTGCTAACCCCAAATGAAAATCATCCTAAGGTTTTAAAATGACAATATATAAATATTTCGTTGTTCGTTGTTGTCAATTGATTTACAAGCTAGCTCACATTAAAAGTACACTGCAATTTTTTAGATACCAACCACCCCTTATCATGAAAACTACCCCAAATTTCTCTAGAATAAATGACCACTTCTTTGAAAATTACATAAATAGACTATTCAATATCGGATAATGGGTATCGCTTTATAATCCTCATCAGAAATGCAATTCGATTGTTAAGTTGTAACTTTAAATCATGGACACAAATTTATTGGCCACCCACTTTATTTATTAGGTGTATAACTTAATTTCTACAGATTTTTTCTTCGAGCTTAAAATTATATTTAAAATAGAAATATTTTCACGGTATTTTTTGATTTTTACAGGATCGTGAGTTACATAACCTCTCAGAATGGCAGAGTTTACAATGGCAACTGATAAACAGCACATTCGGCACTGCATTCTATACGAATTCCAATAAGGAAAAAAAGCTTCTAAAGCACGGGAATCAATTTGTAGTGTTCTTGGTGCCGACCTTTTGTCTTATGAAATTTGTAATTATTGGTACAAACATTTTAGAAGTGGTGATTTCGATCTTAGCGACAGCCTCGAAAGTTTGAAGATGTGCGAGCTAACCTGGAATCTACAACAGCAACAGGCATAACTTAGAAAAAAACCTAATACCTAAATAAAATAATGCGTAATAATTGGATTAACCTAAGTTTCCGATACCTAAAAATCATAAACATTTGATAGTTTAACTTCTCCTAAACTTCTGAAAATTTAAATGAATTGTAAGAAATATGTACTATGAACTTGAAGGATATAAAAATTAACTAAATAGAGTAAAATATTTTCTGGACAGTTATTTTTCAGTAATTATCTTCTCCTGTACTAAATATTAATTTATTGCATTAATATGCACAGTACCAAATGAATTTTCTAAAACTGGTTATGTAAATGTATTTAATTAATGTGTAGTAATCCATCACCATTAGTCATACATACTTTAATCGTATATAGTCCAATAAGTTGTCACAGATTTTAGTGAGGCCTCATTAAACCTTATATGAAACATGTCTTTGTTTTCGGTAAGATTTCAGTGGGCTGAACTTGCTCGACATGTTTAAAGAGTTCGTTGAATAAATATTTTTTGTATATAAAACCAATAAGGACTTCTGCCTGAAGACATAAATCAAGGACAGGATCACGAACGACGCACGGAAGTCCCAGAAAATATTCGAACCCAATTTAAACAAAATTAATTATAAACGGAACACACAATCTAAATTTAATAAAATAAAAAAACATTTCGCGCTAACATAAAAGGTGTTTTTTAGAGGTTCACAATTTTGAATTAAAATAGAACAAAGAAAAATATTTTGAATATCAGTGAAACTAGCTTTATTGGATAGATAATTGTATGCTTGTTTCAGTTGTTACAACCCCAATATTGTGTAATTAAGGCAAATGAAACTCTATCATATTTTTCTTTTGTACAGATATTAAGCTACTACTAGAGAAATATGCAAGAGTAATTTTGCAACGAGCAGTACAACTGACAAACATAAACACAATTACTTGGGTAGCTAAAGTATTATCATTTGGGTCACTACCTTCAAACTAGGCGTATCCAGATACTGGAACCCCTCCAAGAACACGATTAATTCGATCCGTGTTCTTTGAAATCGTGTTGTTCGATACTACAAAAAATAAAATAAAAGAGAATAACGAAAATCGTGTTGTTTGAAACCGTGGAATTTAAGGAAATGGGTATCCGTGTTCTTCGAAACCGTGTTCTTCGAACACTTATATTGGTGTGAAAATCATACTCGCATTTTGGATGAATGTACAACTCATCCAAGCATACATTTCCAATAACGACCTCATCTGTTTTCTTTTTTAATCGGACCAGCAACTTTAGAGTACGAAAAGATTCTGAAGTAAAACCTGGATGCCCATTTACTACTCTATACCAGTAAGCAAGTGTATGAGAGTGAGGCAAGCAGTTTTTAAATTGGTTTCGAACATATTCACAGGCCTTCGGAGAATAAAAGTTTAAATTTAAAGCAAACATCCGTATTTCTATTGGATATTTTCTGCCTAACTTTCGATTTTTAATTTTATAATTATCCTTCTGGCAAGAACTATTTTTTTTCTTCAAGTTCGTCTATCAGGTGGCCCAAAATAATATTTTTTCTTCTTTATCTCATACTTGTTTGTCGTAGGTTCCTATTATTTTGTGTTTGTTGTATTTAGTCCTTAAAGAAGTCCTTCCTGAACTCGTAGAAAGATCAGAACCTGATGAGGCCATTGCTCGCTTTAACGTTATTTTATTAAATTGTTTGTATATGTAAGAAGGTTTTATACTTTTATTAACAAAATAAGAAGTAGTACCACTACGATGCAAGGTGAACTATTTGTGATTTTTGTAATGGTTTGCAATTTCGAAGGACTTTTGTTTAAATCGGATATATTATCGTCATTCAAATTTTCCATCAATTCACGATTATAAAATCTATATTAGTTCCGAATACCATCAGTTCAGGTACTTCGTCAATTGGTGGTAAATAATCTTGGTCATGGTCTTTACTATTTTTATTTAAACGCAACGACTTGATTGCCAAATCACTTATTAAGTTCAACGCATAGATTGGATCTTCCTCAACTTGCGAAGAAACTTCAAAATTAGCCCCAATAATATCATTAGCATCATTTATAGAAGTTGGATAAACGTCTTGGGAAACAAATTTTCAAACAACCATGTTTTTTTCAGTATGATATGAAATTACGGTTTGATTAATATTGGGGCATGTATTTTTAAGATAATTTTCAATGACGTCAAATCCACATGTTGATTCATCAATGAACAAGATGAGAATGGCTGATTAAAAAACTCCTCTGATTCTCTTTTGTCTGTGGCATGGAATAATCATGCACTTAGTACATCTTGCTCACGAAGCCAATTGCTAAAAACAAATGTTTACATTATAATTTCTGTAAAAATTGTAATTGTAATCCACAAGCCTTTGCAGAAACATCATTACATCCATAGACAATCACTATTTGGTGCGCTTTATGGGCTGTCGGATTCATTGGTCTACATGTCTTCAAAAACGATGAAGGGCAGAATGTTACAGTGAACGGTATAGGGACATGATTTCTAACTTTGTTGTGCCTCAATTGGCTGCCATAAATATTGCTGATATGTGGCTCCAACAAGACAGTGCCACATGCCACACAGTGCGGAATATTTGATAAAAGACTAATTTCACGTAATCGTCCTGTTAATTGGTCACCGAGATCGTGTGATCTAACTCCATTAGATTATTTTCTTTGGGGATATGTTAAGTCACTTGTCGACGCTGGTAAACCAAAGATGATTGTACACTTGAAACACAACATCCGGCGAGTTATTAGCGAGCTACGGCCACAATTGCTGCAAAAAGTGTGTGAAAATTGGATATCCAGATTGCACCATCTTCGCGCCAGACGCTGTGGCCACATGGCCGAAATCATATTCAAGCATTAATGGCATAAAATCCAATAAAGCTAGTTTCACTGATATTCAAAATATTTTTCTTAGTTCTATTTTAATTCAAAATTGTGAACCTCTAAAAAAACACCTTTTATGTTAGCACGAAATGTTTTTATGTTATTAAATTTAGATTGTGTGTTCCGTTTATAATTAATTTTGTTTAAATTGGGTTCGAATATTTTCTGGGACTTCCGTGCGTCGTTCGTGATCCTGTCCTTGATTTATGTCTTCAGGCAGAAGTTTTTATTGATTTTATATACAAAAAATATTTATTCAACGAACTCTTTAAACATGTCGAGCAAGTTCAGCCCACTGAAATCTTACCGAAAACAAAGACATGTTTCATATAAGGTTTAATGAGGCCTCACTAAAATCTGTGACAACTTATTGGACTATATACGATTAAAGTATGTATGACTAATGGTGATGGATTACTACACATTAATTAAATACATTTACATAACCAGTTTTAGAAAATTCATTTGGTACTGTGCATATTAATGCAATAAATTAATATTTAGTACAGGAGAAGATAATTACTGAAAAATAACTGTCCAGAAAATATTTTACTCTATTTAGTTAATTTTTATATCCTTCAAGTCCATAGTACATATTTCTTACAATTCATTTAAATTTTCAGAAGTTTAGGAGAAGTTAAACTATCAAATGTTTATGATTTTTAGGAATCGGAAACTTAGGTTAATCCAATTATTACGCATTATTTTATTTAGGTATTAGGTTTTTTTCTAAGTTATGCCTGTTGCTGTTGTAGATTCCAGGTTAGCTCGCACATCTTCAAACTTTCGAGGCTGTCGCTAAGATCGAAATCACCACTTCTAAAATGTTTGTACCAATAATTACAAATTTCATAAGACAAAAGGTCGGCACCAAGAACACTACAAATTGATTCCCGTGCTTTAGAAGCTTTTTTTCCTTATTGGAATTCGTATAGAATGCAGTGCCGAATGTGCTGTTTATCAGTTGCCATTGTAAACTCTGCCATTCTGAGAGGTTATGTAACTCACGATCCTGTAAAAATCAAAAAATACCGTGAAAATATTTCTATTTTAAATATAATTTTAAGCTCGAAGAAAAAATCTGTAGAAATTAAGTTATACACCTAATAAATAAAGTGGGTGGCCAATAAATTTGTGTCCATGATTTAAAGTTACAACTTAACAATCGAATTGCATTTCTGATGAGGATTATAAAGCGATACCCATTATCCGATATTGAATAGTCTATTTTTGTAATTTTCAAAGAAGTGGTCATTTATTCTAGAGAAATTTGGGGTAGTTTTCATGATAAGGGGTGGTTGGTATCTAAAAAATTGCAGTGTACTTTTAATGTGAGCTAGCTTGTAAATCAATTGACAACAACGAACAACGAAATATTTATATATTGTCATTTTAAAACCTTAGGATGATTTTCATTTGGGGTTAGCAGTTTAAAAATGGAATTGCAAGGATATCGTGTATACTCATAATTCTATATACCACAACCGCCATCCAAATATTAATGTTTTTGCAAATTTAGTTTAAATCAAAAGCTAGTTTTTATTTTCGACGTCTTAAAATGTTTGCAAAAGCTATACATTGAAACAAATCAAGTCTTACCATGCTTCAGATAATATGGAGTAAGGGGAAAACGTTAACAAAAATGTGTATGCTTGACCAATTTTTTGGAGGCAAATCCAAATACATATAGTACATTTTCCCAAAGACATCTTTCCGGTGTAAGCTGATTTTATTCATTTTCTCAAAAATAAAATCATTTATAAAATTATTAGGTATTTTAAAATTATTGAATATAAATCATGCATCATCCTTAATAGTACACTTAAGGAAAATAAAATCATGAATGTATTTAATTTGGACAAACCAGTATACTTAGGCATATAAAATATACATAATGTAACCAAGCACAAATATGTAATATGTGTATGTAATTGTTTTCTGCGATCATTAAAAAACCATTTAATTGTAATATTTTTCCCTTTCGTTCATAAATTTTTGATGTTTCTTATCATTTCCTCCATATATTTGTTTTTTAAATTATACTTCATGCAGCACACCAAAACAATCATCGTAGCTACATATGTACTTACATCTAAAATAGATCCTCTTCCTTTTCATGGTCACCACGTGTTTTAAATTCTATATATCTAAACAAGAAATTATCGATCGTGCACAAACATTATTTTAAATAGTACATATGTATATACGAGTATGTATATACATAATACGTGCGTTTTAGTTTCATTTCATTCTGTTTTATTAAAATATAAATCATACATATATATTAGAATAAGAGAAAGGATACTTTCAAACGAAAATAAAAAATAAGTTGAATTTGTTTTTTTCCCGTTTGTTACACAAATATAAAATTTTTTATTTGTCGCGCGCGTATTGAAAAAATATATTGAGCGAGAAATATGTATTGCGCTCATAATTGCTGTGTTTTTTTATTAGCGCCCGATAGCTGTATCCGGAGCAGCCAATTTTCTATGTGAAAACTTATATTTAGCGCGCTATTATTGCATTTAATTAATTTATTTAACTCTAAACTAAGATTTTTCATCCACCTTTTTAATTAAAAATCGATAAAAAAATATCTTGGCTCACTTATTTATTGGGAGCCGCTATCGGGAGCGCTATCCATTTCAATGGGAAATTTGAAAAGGCTTTTATTTTTGTAAACCCCTGAAACCATTAGAAACTAAATCTTACAATAAAAATTTAAAACGTAGGAAAATGAATTCTTGTTTATAACGTCATGTCAAAATAAATGTCAATTAATATATTTCAGGTGATAAATATCTGTTTTATTGATGAATTTAGTTTTAATTTTTATAATACAGCGACATCAGTGAATAATAGCTGCAGTTTCAATAGAAAACTGCCATTTGGCTCCGGATAGTGCTCCAATATTAAAACACAGCAAATGTAGACCAAAATAGGGTTTGAGTATTAACTAATATTTCTACTAACAGCCGCTAGAAAAAAATTTCCATTTTTAACGACATCGAGAATTTGATTTAAACATATATTTTCCATTGGTTTAGCAGTCTTATTTTCATTTGTCTATGATGAAACGTAATTATAAAGGTTATTACTATTAGGCTTTTTATGTTATTAAAATGCGGATGTTAACTGGTATAGAGCCTGTTTATTTAAAATTGATAACATTATACATTAAGAACATCATCTCACCATATTTTGTTTAGAAATTTTAAAACAAATTTGGAAAAAAATTTTCAAAACAGGTATGATTTTGTTAAAACTAAGCATATAAATAAATTTAATAAGATTTTACGTGATATTGATATTAATTCACATGACATCACAAATTTTACAAATGGCATTGTTGATTCTAGAAATAATAACAATAATTGGTTAGTAAATTTAACAAATATTGATATTCCTAATAATATAGTAGAAGTTCTTCAACTTGGTGATAAGTTTTGTCCACCTACAAAAGTAAAATCTGTACCGTATATTAGAATTATTGCAAATGTTGAAAGTGCTCTGAGTAAAGTAGATGAGAATACCATTAATAAACCATGTTTACGTAATGAATTAGTTAATATTTTAACTAATTTTAAAAATAGATCAAATCAAAGGAATTTTTTGTCTCTTTTAGAAACTCGATTTTTACATAATGTTAGTTTTACAAAGAGGTTTCTCCTAAATAATCCTAATATACTAGTTTCTAAAGCTGATAAAGGTAATGTGACAGTATTAGTAAATAAATCGGATTATTTAGAGAAATTATCGACAATGTTACAACGATATTAGAATTTATAAACCTATTCAGAATGATTTAACACTGTCTATTCAACGGAAATTAAATAAGATGGTTAGTGTTTGGGAAAAACAAAAAAGATAACGTTATATGAAGGTAAACAATTAAGAAGTTACCATGGGGTTGTAGCTAGACTTTATGGTTTACCAAAAATACATAAAGAAAATACTCCTTATAGACCTATAGTTAGTTCCATAGGTACACCTTTATCAAAGACAATGAAATGTAATAAGATCCCTAAACCAGTGGAAAATTTATGTTTAAATCAAATTCTCGATGTCGTTACAAATGGAAAATTTTTTCTAGCGGCTGTTAGTAGAAATGTTAGTCAATACTCAAAGCCTATTTTGGTCTACATTATGAGCGCAATACATATTTCTCACTCAATATATTTTTTCAATACGCGCGTGACAAATAAAAAATTTTATATTTGTGTATACAGTAAAAAAGAAACAAACGAAAAAATAACAAATTCAACTTATTTTTTATTTTCGTTTGAAAGTATCCTTTCTCTTATTCTAATATATATGTATGATTTATATTTTAGTAAAACAGAATGAAATGAAACTAAAACGCACGTATTATCTATATACATACCCGTATATACATATGTACTATTTAAAATAATGTTTCAGCACGATCAATAATTTCTTGTTTAGATATATAGAATTTAAACACGTGGTGACCATGAAAAGGAAGAGGATCTATTTTAGATGTAAGTATGTAGCTACGATGATTGTTTTGGTGTGCTGCATGAAGTATAATTTAAAAAACAAATATTTGGAGGAAATGATAAGAAACATCAAAAATTTATGAACGAAAGGGAAAAATATTATAATTAAATGGTTTTTTAATGATCGCAGAAAACAATTACATACACATATTACATATTTGTGTTTGGTTACATTATGTATATTTTATATGCCTAGCCTATCTATACTGGTTTGTCCAAATTAAATACATTCATGACTAAATTTTCCCTAAGTATACTATTGTGGATGATGCATGATTTAAATTCGATAATTTTAAAATACCTAATAATTTTATAAATGATTTTATTTTTGAGAAAATGAATAAAATCAGCTTACACCGGAAAGATGTCTTTGGGAAAATGTACTATGTATTTGGATTTGCCTCCAAAAAATTGGTCAAGCATACAAATTTTTGTTAACGTTTTCCCCTTATTCCATATTATCTGAAGCATGGCAGTTCTTGATTTTAACTAAATTTGCAAAAACATTAATATTTCGATTGCGGTTGTGGTATATACATATATAGAATTATGAGTATACACAATATCCGTGCAATTCCATTTTTAATCTGCTAACCCCAAATAAAAATCATCTTAAGGTTTTAAAATGACAATATATAAATATTTCGTTGTTCGTTGTTGTCAATTGATTTACAAGCTCAAATTAAAAGTACACTGCAATTTTTCAGATACCAACCACCCCTTATCATGAAAACTACCCCAAATTTCCCTAGAATAAATGACCATTTCTTTGAAAATTTCAAAAATAGACTATTCAATATCGGATAATGGGTATCGCTTTATAATCCTCATCAGAAATGCAATTCGATTTTCAAGTTGTAACTATAAATCATGGACACAAATTTATTTAGCCATCCCCTTTATTTATTAGGTGTATAACTTAATTTCTACCGATTTTTTCTTCGAGCTTAAAATTATATTTAAAATAGAAATATTTTCACGGTATTTTTTGATTTTTACAGGATCATGATTTACATAACCTCTCAGAATAACAGAGTTTACAATGGCAACTGATAAACAGCACATTCGGCACTGCATTCTATACAAATGAATTCCAATAATGAAAAAAAGCTTCTAAAGCACGGGAATCAATTTGTAGTGGTCTTGGTGTCGACCTTGTGTCTTATTAAATTTGTAATTATTGGTACAAACGTTTTAGAAGTGGTGATTTCGATATTAGCGACAGCCTCGAAAGTTTGAAGGTGTGCTAGCTAACCTGGAATATACAACAGCAACAGGCATAACTCAGAAAAAACCTAATACCTAAATAAAATAATGCGTAATAATTGGATTCATATTAGTTTTCAATTCCTATAAAAATCATAAACATTTGATAGTTTAAATTCTCCTAAACTTCTGAAAATTTAAATGAATTGTAAGAAAATATGTACTATGGACTTGAAGGATATAAAAATTAATTAAATAGAGTAAAATATTTTCTGGACAGTTATTTTTCAGTAATTATCTTCTCCTGTACTAAATATTAATTTATTGCATTAATATGCCCAGTAAAAAGTGAATTTTCTAAAACTGGTTATGTAAATGTATTTAATTAATGTGTAATAATCCATCACCATTAGTCATACATACTTTAATCGTATATAGTTCAATGAGTTGTCACAGATTTTAGTGAGGCCTCATTAAACCTTATATGAATCATGTCTTTGTTTTCGGTAAGACTGCAGTGGGCTGAACTTGCTCGACATGTTTAAAGAGTTCGTAGTATAAATATTTTTTGTATATAAAATCAATAAGGACTTCTGCCTGATGACCTAAATCAAGGACAGGATCACGAACGCCGCACGGAAGTCCCAGAAAATATTCGAACCCAATTTAAACAAAATTAATTATAAACGGAACACGCAATCTAAATTTAATAAAATAAAAATCATTTCGTGCTTGCACAAAAGGTGTTTTTTTAGAGGTTCACAATTTAGAATTAAAATAGAACAAAGAAAAATATTTTGAATATCAGTGAAACCAGCTTTATTGGATAGATAATTTTATGCTTGTTTCAGTTGTTACAACCACAATATTGTGTAATAAAGGCAAATGAAACTATCATATTTTTCTTTTGTACAGCTGTTAAGCTACTAATAGGGAAATATCCAAGAGTAATTTTCCAACGAGCAGTACAACTGAGAAACATAAACACAAGTACTTGAGTAGCTTAAGTATTATCATTTGGGTCACTACCTTCAAACTAGGCGTATCCAGATACGGGAACCCCTCCAAGAACACGATTAATTCGTTCCGTGTTCTTTGAAATCGTGTTGTTCGATACTACAAAAAATAAAATAAAAAAAACGTTATGTTTTATTTTTTGTTATGATATACAAAACACAAAATAAAAAAGAATAGCGAAAATCGTGTTGTTTGAAACCGTGGAATTTGAGAAAATGGATATCCGCGTTCTTCAAACCCCGTGTTCTTGGAGGGTTACCTGTATTATATTGGTATGATAATCATACTCGCATTTTGGATGAATGGACAACTCATCCAAGCATACATTTACAATAACGACCTCATCTGAGGCAAGCAGTTTTTGATCATCCGTCCATTCGAATGCCTTGTTCTTCCTGGTTAACTCGTGTAAACTCTTGGCGATACTGGCGAATCCTGGCACGAACCGTCTATAATAGGTGCACAATCCAAGGAAGCTCCGTAATTCGTGTAAGTTTTTAGGTCGTGGCCATTCCTTCACTGCTGCGATCTTGTCTTCATCGGTATGGATTCCATTGGTTGTTACCTTATGACCCAAATATTTTACTTCCGTTCTAAATAGTTTGCATTTCTTTGGGCTTAGCTTCAATCCGGCGGCTTGTATCCGATCCAAAACCTCTGCCAAATTCCTTAAATGCTCGTCGAAATCCTTGCCCATAACGATGATGTCATCCAGATATACGAGGCACGTCCTCCAATGTAATCCCTTTGGCACGCGCTCCATTAGCCGTTCAAAAGTCGCAGGGGCGTTACATAATCCGAATGGCATAACGTTAAATTGCCATAATCCGTTACCCACACTGAATGTCGTTTTCTCACGATCTTCCTCCTGGACTTCCACTTGCCAATAGCCGCTTTGCAGATCTAATGTTGAAAATATTCGAGCACCCGATAATGTGTCTAACGTGTCATCGATCCTTGGCAATGGGTAACTATCCTTTTTCGTCACAGCATTTAATTTTCGGTAATCCACGCAGAATCTCGTGGTACCATCCTTTTTCTCGACTAACACCACTGGTGAACTCCATGGACTGCTTGATGTTTCGATTACCCCTGCTGCTTGCATATCTTTTACCATTCGATCCACTTCTCCTTGCTTTGCCAATGGTAATCTCCTGGGTGGTTGGCGAATCGGCATTTCTGCTCCTGTATCTATTCGATGTTTTACCATTGTGGTTCTTCCATTATTGTCCGGTGTACTGCAGAATATTGGCATGTACCGCTCGAGCAATTGTTTTGCCAAATTTTTTTTGCCAACTCTATTATCGCTGTCTGGTTTCACCAGGACTTTCCCGATCATAATTTCTCTGGCTCCGCTCTCCGCTTCATTGGCTTCCACAACCCACAACCTGGGTGGCCCAGAACCTCCCTCCAATCTTGCTCATACTATTGTTTCCGAGTTCGGTGGCAACTTCTCCCGATGATCCATTATAATTTGCCTGCTCATTTCTCCTATAACGGCGCTAACGTGAAGTGGCAACTCGATATTATCGTAGGTTAATACACCCCGTCCAACGTCCACCACGAAGCCATTCGTTCTCATAAAGTCCATCCCCAAGATGACTTCGTCTACAATATCTGCAACCAGCACCTCGTGTTGAAAGTGATTTCGCCCAATCCTTATTTTTACGACCTTTTTCCCTTTTATTGCTGAATTTTCTCCAGTCGCCGTTCGTAACTTCATTCCATTAGCTGGTTCCATAATTCCATCGATAATATCCTCACGAACAATCGTATGAGTTGCTCCCGTATCCAGCGTGATCATGCATTTCTTCCCATCAATGTCGGCTTCAATTGTTAAGCTGTCACCGCTCCTGGCTATTCTCGAAACATGGATGGAGATTATGGGGCAATCGGTTGTGGGAGTCAGCTTCTGCCCCTGCAAACTGACTCTTTTTAGTTTAACGACTCCGCTGCCGTCTGACCCTCCTTCCTGGATTCTATCTGCTCCTCGTTTGATCTACGCTTCATAGGAGATGGCGACCTTGCTCGTTTCTTCTTAATCTCCCAACAATCCCGTGAGATGTGACCCATTCTATCACATACCCAGCATTTAATCCTGCCACTTCCATCTCTGAACCTTGGCGTAGCCCGCGCAGTGTCCATTATGGAATCAATCTCCACTCGACGAATTTTCATTGCTGGTTTGATAATATTTTGCGCAGTTTCATTTGTTAACGCACAAGCGATGGTTTCCGTGAAAGTTGCCTTAGGTGACAACATCACCGCTCTGCGCGTCTCAGGATCTCGAATACCGTCAATGAATGCATCTATTTTAATTCGCTCCATGTAATCGGCCGACATATTTGAATGTGCTAAATGCGCGAGCCGCTCAATTGCCGATGAAAATTCCTGAAGCGATTCTCCTCCTCTTTGGTATCCATGCGATAGATTTCTCCTTCAATTCCATGCGCAATTCCATGCGATAGATTTCTCGTTTGTGGTCACTTCCGTATTTCCGATCTAACGCCTTCATAATTCCCATGTAAACGTTCCGTTCCTGCTCGGGAATGATTTGTAATATTTCCACCGCTTCGCCTTTAAGAGCCACAATTAATGCTGCAACACATTGTTCTTCAGTCCACTGATTTTGCTTAATCGCCGTTTCGAATTGGAACTTAAAAATACTGAAGGATGTTGTTCCATCAAATGTTGGTGGTTTTATTTTAACTGCGTTAACTGTCTGGATCACTTGACCTGTTGTTCCATTTGACTTGACATCTTGGAGCTCCTTCTCGAGACGTTTAACTTCCGTTTGTAGATCTAGTTTCACATTTTGAATTTCTGCGTGTACTTCTGTTTGCAGTTTTTCCACTTTACCGTGTAGTGTAGAAGATAACTCCAGAAACCTCTCATCCATTTTCTTTTGACTATCTTCTATTTGGTTTTTAATGTCCGCCCCTTGCTGCTCCATCTGCTGTTTCATTTCCTGGTTTGATTGTTTAATGTCCGCCCCTTGTTGCTCCACTTGTAACATCTGCTGTTTCATTTGATGTTTAATGTCCGCCCCTTGTAGCTCCAACTGTTGTCCCATCATTTGATTCATAGCAGCCATCAACTGCGATAAATCGAAACTTCCGGATGGGTTTTGTGTTGCTCCGACCATCGTTTGTTCTTCCTTTTCTTTCTTGTCCACACTGATCTCATCCGTGTTGTCCTCCTCGAAATCATACACATCTGGATTTAAACCGTCCTTCTCCATGGCCTCACGTAGTCGCTCCACCAAACTAGCTTTTGTGCCTTCACTAGCCAAACCTCGCTGCTTCAGTTGCTCCTTTAATTGCGCAAGCTTTAATTCGTAGAGAATCATTTTTCTTATTATTCACAATCCCACCGCTGTCACCAATTGTTACGATTTTGCCTTGTCACTCAAGGTTCGAATCACTGGATTGTGAATAAATACAACTGCTTTAGTTTTAACTCACACAATTTTATTTACACAACACAATTTATTATACAACACAAAATTCACAATTAATTATTACAATTATAACACACTTTTTTATTATCACTTTAATAATCGCTTTAATAATCACTTTAATAATCTTTCTATTTAACCTTCACTGTATCACGTTCAAAATAAGACTCAGTATTCCACGTCAACGCGCGCCTTTATATACCAAAATATTTATTTCTAGAATAATCCTAAATGCGCAGCAAATATGTTAGTATAGAAATGACGCCTAAATGTTGTTTATAAATTATAAATGTAATTGAACAATTAATGAAATTAACTTATTCTATTCTATTCTAGGTGTCACCGTAACATTATTTAATATATTTTTATACACTGATCGAATATCCTTTCTGTGGTTTACTAACACGATTGTGCGGGTAGGACAAAAGTGCCATGTTAAAAGTTTAGTTTTGTATTTTTTTTGAACCAACTTACACATTTGTGCATTCCGGTTTAACTTATTTTCGTCCGAAAAAAAACACTATCACCCCAATTATCGAAGTCGTCTCACGTTATTTTAGACGACTATAGTCACGTCACTTCATTTTTACTATTATCAAAGTCGTCTGCTACGACTCTAGTCACATGATACGACGACAACAGTCACCTAATTTTTTCAAGTGACAAGAATATTTTAGGCGACGTTCATTAATGAAACACATTTATGAATTTTTTTTGTAATACAATTTATATTCATTTTGCAAATATTTCACTGCTTTAGTAAATGTTTTACTTACCTATTTTCAATTTATGTGTATTTTATAATAAAATATTCGTAAATATTTTGATTTTTGACATCGAATGGCTTGTAAAATTTGAGAAAATTATTAGTGCAGCCCGATATTTCTATTGTAGTATGCGTGTCGTTTAAAACGACTTCAACAATACTAATTTTGGCGCGACGTGACATGACTGTAGTAGTCACGTCACTTAAAGTAAGACGACTGCGACAATTGGGGTGTATATCTATACACACAATTATGCAATTATGTTGGTTTTACTTCAAATCACGCGAAATATTTTATCAACAACGCCATTACATACCATGGTTTTTTACTCACACATTTGTGTGGGTTGGACTAAAATTGAGCCGATTTTTTTTCTTGGTTGAAAAAGGGATATTCTAAATTAGCCTAGATTTATTTTAAATTCTGTTTCGGACTATAATAATAATATGCTAAACAAAAAACTGTTATAAAACTCCGTTAGTGGTACTGCTAAGCAGTGGTTAGTGGTACTGCTAGATGTGTCACCAATTTACAAAAAAAAGTTAGTGAAGTTCTGAACCTTAATTGAGCAATTATTGTTGAATAAATATCTCGCCAGTGCCGAGTTAATTGCCCATCAACCCAATAAGTGAGATCGTAACAATATTCTATTAACTTTTATTTATTTTTGTTATTGCCTTCTTTCTTACACGGCTGCTTCACCCTATCTGAATACTATTGCAATCTATTTTCTCTGTCTATCAAAAATTGCCAAGATGGACTCTTTGGCGCTATTCTGGTAATTCCCCGGGAATAGCGAATAATTTCGTTTTGTAGGAGCTATTCTCCAGGAGTATGTTCACGAGATTTACATTGTTACAATAACGTAACAACTGTCACTGTAGAAATGACGTAATAGTTAACTATGAGATTGTCTCAAGTATCAAAACATTGTTAAAAACATAACCACAGAATTAAGATAAAGAAATTTATTGTTAAAACTGAGATTGCTGTAAAATTTGTTAGATTTGCGTAGACAAAATAAATGATGAATTTTCTGACACTGCAATGTTATTGTGGTACGAAGGAGTTTGTTGTGAATAATATAAATTTCAAACAGTGTAGCAATTCTGGGGCAGATTCTATTAAATGATTATTTTGAATTGCAATATTTTTAAAAAATTAATAATTTTTAATTAGATTAATATTGAAGGAATCGAAACTGGAGACTAACTTTAAAATATTGTTTTTCAGACATTACCCGCCAGTCGTTTAGCTCATTTACCCTGCCTTATCATCTGACAAACCATATGCACAGGAAAATGTTCTTGCATTAGTCGTACTCTCGCCCGATGCAGACGACAAGACTGAGGCATGTCGTCCGTTTGCCCAAGATGTTCTGAACAAGACTTTAAACTTAAATGTTGAGTAAAAATTGCTGCTTTGACCCACGCTACGCTATCCGATCCTGCCACTAATGTCGATGTAGGCAAAGCACTTATTACAGATGGTATAATCCGTGCTGAGAGACGACGTGACCCCAAACTCGCCAAACCGGTAAGACCGAGCGGCCTTTATAAAATACAAGACTAGAATAATTTTTTTATTTACAGATTGAAGAATATCAAGCAGTTGAGGCAGCTGCTAAAAAATCTCGTGTCGCAATTTAATACTGTGACATCACAGAAGATGATGCGGCATCCGTTCAAGATACTATTAGACCTCTTAAGATTCCTAACGATCTATTATGAGCGTTTTATGATTTTGTAAAGTTCGATTTGCCTAGAGGACAATTTTTTTTCCATAAAGTACGAATCGTAACTAAAAAATAAACGAATAGTACGAACTAAACATAGTATTATGGAGCATCAAAATAATCAGTGTTTCCATAAAACACAAATTTATTTAAAATAAATATATTAAAAATTGAATTTTGTTCTTTAAATTATTGTTCAAACCTACACAATCATCATGTTGCTTTTGATATCTACACCATTAAAAATGACATTTGTAGAGGGGAGGCAGTCTCGAGTTGGGTTGAGAATAACTTATGTAACAATGTAGAGTTCGTGAACGTAAAAGGCACGTGTTCATTGTTACAATGAAGTTTCATGAACGATTTTGAGTTGTCATTGTTAACAATATTGTAACAATGTAAATCTCGTGAACGCACTCCGGGCCTAGCATGAAAATAAAAAACATACTGGAAATATTGCATACTGGGCTACTGATAGCGAGTTAGCAAACTAATTTAAAAATTTTCACTTTGGTTGTAGGGTATAGTGTTGCAAGCTCCAAAATTTGTATTTGTTATGATGGGTGTCACTTGTCAAAGTGGCAATTCAAAATAATTATCTCAAAGTGAGAAAAATTGATTTTGATAAATAAAACTATATTATATACTTTACAAAATGCCGATTTTGTACAATACGGGTGATTGGTTTACGCTTGGCCAAGGAAATACATACCGCAAATTTGAAATATATGAAATGCAATTATTTCAAAATGTTGAATTAGAAAATCTCAAAATTTTTGGGGCGCCTTACGGTGGACCGATCGCAATAACAAAAGATCCTAGCATTCTTACCACAGCACCAGCCTCTGCTAAACCTGTTATTAAAATATATACTGCATCGGGACGGCACATTTCCTCAATTACGGTAAATACATAGTGATAATCTCGATAATGTAAACTAATTATACTTAATTTAGTGGAAAAACGGTACACTTATTACGCTGGGGTGGTCCGATTCAGAGGAGCTGTTATGTTTTCAAGATAATGGAATGGTAACAATATTTGATTTATTTGGCAATTTTAAACACACGTTCAGTATGGGTGATGAAGCGAAGAACACAAAAATAATCGATGCGAAAGTGTTCCCATCGAGTTCTGGAACGGGCGTTGCTGTAATGACGACAAAATACCGAATATTTGTTGTTAATAGTATTAATGATCAAAAGATACGTTTACTTCCAGAGATTCCAAGTAAGTTAGAACATGTATTATAAACTACGTATTTTCAATACACGTATTTTCAATACAGTTAAAATAATAAAAATAAAATATTTTTCTAGATCCAACGTCTTGGGAAATTATAACAGAAAACCGCAATACCACATGCTTGTTATCTAGAGAAAAAGATTTATTTAAACTTACATTAGGTTCAACCGTTCCTGTGAATGTTACTTTTCGAAATGAATATAAGTCGATTATTAAATTAGGCATTTCATTTAATCAGAAACACCTTGCTCTTTATACGAACACTGGATGCATATGGATGGGATCGTTAGATTTATCAAAACAATATTGTGAATTCAATACAGGGCGATCAGAAAAACCCCGGGATATAGCCTGGTTAATAGATTCAGAAGACAATGAAAGTGCTGATGCTATCGTTGTTACTTACTCCTCATTATTACTTGTAATCGGCGTAAACGGAGATTCAAATACATATCCATATGATCCAGCGATATTTTTAATACCAGAAATGGATGGTGTTCGAGTATTAACCAGTGAAAGTCATGAATTTATTCAAAAAATACCAAAATGTGTTAGCAATATTTTTGCCATAAATAGTCAAGAACCTTCTAGTTTTTTGTACGAAGCACACAAAAAATTTCTGGAAAAATCTCATCAATCCGATGAATACCTGTGTCTGGTGAAAGATCGATTGGAGCAAGCAGTTCAGGAATGTGTAGATGCATCATGCTACGAATTCGATACAGAAATTCAAAAGTATTTAATTCGAACAGCTTATTTTGGAAAGGGGTTTATTCATGGTTACAATCCAGAAATATATATTAGGAAATCCAGATTTTTAAGGGTTGTAAATGCTATTAGACATTCAAATATTGGTATTCCACTCACTTACAATCAGTTTAATCATTTAAAACCACAAGTTATCTTAGATCGGCTTGTATTTCGAAAGCACTATGGTCTAGCCATACAAATTGCAAAACATTTAAAGCTGTCAGAATCCCGCATTTTAAAACATTGGGCTTACTATAAAGTGGAAAATGATAAAAGTGAGAAATGTAGAAACCAACAAAATAATACTTTGTATTAACATATTTATGTTTATTGTTTTAGACGATAAAGAGGTTGTCAAAAAAATCTCTGAGAAGATAAAAAAGCCGCTCGAACAAGATGTCCATTTTTGTGACATTGCAAGAAAAGCTGAAGAATGTGGCCGTCGTGAATTAGCAATTATGCTTTTAGATTTGGAAACAAAGTCAAATGCTCAAGTTCCTTTATTACTTAAAGTTGGAGAAAATAGAAAGGCTCTCTTAGCTGCGACTAAATCTGGTGACACGGATTTAGTTTATACAGTTTTGTTTGAATTAAAACAAACTACACAATTAGCGGACTTTCTGGTAAAATATATTTTTAATAACTATTCGTTTTATATTTTACCATATACATATTATAAAGTATATTCTGTAATTTTACGGACAAATCAAATCACAAACATTCAAAATTAGGTTTAAAGCCAAACACAATATCATAAATGAATTATATTAATAAGATTGTTTTACCAAAGAGGATGTAGTTTTATAGAGTAACGAAACAAATCAACCAATCAATGCACCATGCGTGCAATAAAACTATAACTTAAAAACAAACTTTTTCAGGAACACGTCTACATATTTGGATTGAATCAGATTCGTACGATTCTTATTTAAAATTTAATAGGAATCTTGTACTATCGCTTTCATATCGTATTCAGGAATATGGCCACCAGTTTTTCTCTAAAACTTTTATTGTAAGTTCATAGTAAAATTTATTTTGAAAGTTTAATAATTTCTGCAGGAGGATCCTTAAGAAAAAACTGAATGCAGCAATGCAATCATGTAAAAATGCAATCATGCAATAACGTGATAAGTAATACTTATCGTTTTCTTGCACGCATGGTGCTAAAGCGAAATGCACATGTCCATCTTTAATTACCGTAATTTTTATTTTATTTTTTCTACCAATAGTCACGAGTATGATACTATTGGGCCATTCTACACTTTGATTCTTTCGTCGTGATTCTTTCCTCGTTTCCTTCTCCTACACCTAATGCACGATTTACATGTTCCAATTTTTTTTTTCCAGTAAAAAATGAAAGGTTAAGTATATTACGATTTTCATTTGCGAGAGGAGCACCAAACAAATTCCAGTAAAATAAAATTGGATTTTTTTCTTTTTAATTTGAGCAAATGTTGGCATAAAACTGGGAATGTTGCCATAAAATATAGTTTCTACGAGTATTTTTATAGTATAATAAAAAAAAATTCAAAAAAGTTTCAAATAAACATCAAGCAGCGATAAACATCATTCAAACAAAACGAGCAAACATGAGCGGTAATTATATATTTTATTTTTACTTGCAATTCGATATTGTTCGTTATCTAATTTACACGCAAGCTGTTCAAACTGTCAAAATTTATGGGACATACAAAAAAATTATAGCACTGCCTTATTTGTTTATATTGCTGACTCTTTTTAACTAGTAACTTTTTTTTTATATGCGTGCAGCTCTATTTTTCAGTAAAAAATTTGTTGGGAAAAAAAATTGGAACATGTAAATCGTACATAAAACTGATGTTATAGGGCCTATTTTTTAATTCAACCTGAGCAAGCAGTGCGCTGTCAAAAAATATTCTGTGTTTTTTTATTCAACCTGAGTAATTTTACTCTGCACACTGCGTTTTTATGTGTGAACTATGCTTACACCGAGCTTACTCGGTTCTTCAAATTTTACTCTGATATTAATGTCAGTGTACGAAGAGTGTGCAAAGTAAAAAACAATTTTTTACTCCTGCTTATGCATATCCCCTTTCCTGCCTGCCTTCACAATTGTGTGGGTAAGGAAAAAGAATCATATTAGAAAATTAATTTGTGTATGAATTTTGGACCAACATACACATTTGTGCATTATGCTTAAATCGTTTTCGTCCGAAAAATAACACTATAACTATAATAATAGTAAAATAATTAATATGTTATCAAAAACAAATAATTAATATGTTGTAATATAACATAATATAATCTATATGTTCTCAAACTATGTTTTTTCAAAAATAATTCCGATTTAACTAAGATCCGTTAAAATATCACAACTTGTCATTTTCTACATACACATTTTTGTGTGGGTTAACTTAAATAGCAGCAATTTTTTTTGTCTGGCAGGAAAAGGGATATATCTAACTACCTATGTTGAGTAATATATTTTTTTTTTAAATTATAAATTCAATTATGTAAAAAATTGAATCCTAGTGGATTTTAACAAAATATTAAATTTAATTTACGTAAAACAAATATTTTTTCAATATCAATTATAATATTTTTTTTAAATTTTTACAATGGGCGTTTTCAGCTCCCCTATCGTGATTCGCAAAATCATCGCAAATTTGATTTAGAAAATTTTATAATTCTAAACATTTTCAAACCAACCAAACGGCACAGTGGTTTAAAGTTTTGGCGTTTAGATCGAGTGGCACCGGGTTCGAATCCCGATAGTAGGGGGCAGGATGGAAAGAGAATTTTCATCAACAGATTTCCGTGATGAAATGGAACACATCTATGACCGCTGTTCGAGTGCAAAACTCATGGGGCGACCCCGCTTATGCGATGTACAGATGTTGATAAAATCGAACATATACCGCGCGTCCTCGAATTGGCTGGCTCGCTGGCACCGGCGTTTACGCCACTTTTAAGTTACGACGGTAAAAGCGAACCGCGAAAGCGTTGGGAGAGTCTTAACCCCAGAGCTGATTGCAGGGATAATAAATAAAAAATAAAAACACGTTAGTCTCTGTTGGCTAACTGTTGGAGGGTAGGGGGGAGGGGTGCAGAAAGTTCTCAATTTGGATACAAATATTTTTTTTACTAAAATTCGAATAACTTGTATTTTTTCTTATAAATCAAGTGCTGTGAATTCGAGATTTACTACGTACTACATCCGTGATAAAAAAAATTTTGGGCATTGGCCACTACATACAGTGGTGTGTATTTTTTATAATGTGTTAATATAATATGGAATTATGATAGTAATCCACTATTTTTGAGAATGTCGTTTCTGGGGCAGCTAGCGTATGCACTATTACGGTTCACACGTCACCAAACAACTCAATTCATCGAACTGAATCAGACAAACGACTTAAAAAATGCTACCTCTCGATCTGCTTAGTAGTATTTTTCTTTGTCACACAAGAAAATTATTAATTAAATTATTGAAAATTTAATCAATAATTGGAACGGGATTTCTAAAAAGGTTTTGAAACCTTGGGTTGAGATATGAAATATTATTCTATAATCCTTTGAGTTCTAGCTCAACCCAAATTGAAACTATGTAAAACAAAAAATTTGTAACGTGCTTATTATGTTATAATACTATAATTAAGTGAAGTTATTATTTGAGCGAATGAAAGGCTACAACGGTCCGGTGAGGTTGTTGTGGCCAAGGCCCGACTTTCTTTTACCACGAATATAAATAGATCTCGAATACATTACACTTGATTTCTGAAGTGAACAATTAAACTACCGGGATTTTCGTAAAAATTGTCTTGTTGTAATCATTATTCCCGCTTAAATTTCAGAAAACCAAAACTCTTTATGGAAAATTTAATCTTTAAATTATATGAATCTTTCAATTCTTTGTCGTTTTTGGTAAAATCTATACTTTTCAACATCATTGCAAACATTTAAAAAAAAGTCCCACAGAAACTGTCTTTTCCGGTGCACAGGGGGTCTATTATGAAACTTATTCGATTTCGGAAAATACGATTCGAGGTGTATTTTGGTATTATGATTTTTTTCTATCGAATAATTCGAAATTGATGAAATTCGCCATATTATGAAACAAAAAAAAAAACGAATCGAATTAAATGTGACGTCAAAATCCGACTGGTCTTTACGTGGCGAATTTCGTATTGAGTCAATGTTGTTTTAAAATAATGTTTTTTTATCGTGTAAATAAATCCATTTATCAACATGTAAGTTGTAAAATAATTTACTACAAATAACGCATGTATTTTAATAATATATAAAATTGATTTGACAGGTCCACAACAAATGAACGATTCGCTTTGTTTCATAATAGCAATATTCGAAGCGTATCGAATTTTTAGATATCGAATTTTTCGACAGCGAATAATGTTTCATAATAGACCCCCAGATTTCCACCACATTTGGCAAGGATTTCCTAATTTATAGAGAAAGCTTCTTTTTTCAAAACTCGTCATTTTCGGTAAAATTAAAAAAAAAAAATCTGCACAAATTTTGTTTGCAAGCTACGTCTGGACCACAGAGGTCGAATTTTTGTTACTGGCTTTTTATCAAAAATCACCATTTCCGCTTAAATTTTGAAAACCGATATGAACCAATGTTGTAAATTTAATTTCGATTCTTTCTGTCCTCAGGTGGTTTTTCTCATAAATGCTATAATTTTCAAAATATAGCTGCCATTTCTAGTAGATCAATTTCAGAAAGCTCAATTCTAAAGTTTCATTTCTATCGTATAGAGAGGGCCACAATCCATTAGTCTGCACGGCACCACACTCAGACGCACATAGAACTTTTAAAAGGAATGGATACAAAGGGCCGAATGTCGAAGGGCCGAATGTTGAAGGGCCGAATGAGTCGAAGGGCCGAATTTCTTTTTTGTTTTTAGAAATATAATTTTTTAAATTTGTTGTTTTATGGAATATTTTGTAAATTCTTTTTTATTAAGCATAAATTTCTTATTTCTTATGTATTTTACTATTTTTCATCTTTGGATATTCATGAAATTATACGCATCCAGTCAGCGATACATTTTGGTGAAGGAAAATTTGGTCATGCGCCACCTGAGACATTCGGCCCTATGTCAGCCTTCTGATAATAGGTCTATAGTACAAAAAAATAAAAAAAATAATTGAATTAAACAAAAACATAAAAATTCGACACATTCGGCCCTTCGACATTCGGTCCTTCGACATTCGGCCCTTCGACATTCGGCCCTTTGACACATTCGGCCCTTTGAAATTCGACCCTTCGACTTCGGCCCTTCGACATCCGGCCCTTTGATATCATACCTTTTAAAAAACCACTAATCGTGAATCGTAAATCTGCAAAAATCTCTAGGTTGACAATTTTCATGATTATACTTTATTCTACTATGTAATGTCCGATATCTGCTTATTCAAAAATATTTGCAAAAACCTAATGAAAACGATGAAACGTTCCATAACAGATGCCAGTTCCGATAAAAAGATTAAAGACATCTATCTAGAATTTTGAATTTCATAGGAATAGTTTAATTATGAAGATCCATTCCGATTAGTGAATCCGACAGGCCTGTAGAGTCAACAAAGGAATCAAAAAGTCTCTAAAACTACCACTTCTGATGGACGAGATCATTCTCTGATGGAGTCATTCTGTCTGGGCTGTGGAGAGACTGAAAATGACGAAAAGTCAAAAATCGTAGTTTCCGTGTTGAAAATATAATTTAGAAACTGTTGGTTCATAATTACTGGAATTCATAAATTTGAAGAAAGCGTTTGCATCCGAACAGTCTCTTCGATCCACAAATTCTTAGTCTGTAAGACACCACACATAGAGAACCTTTTGATGACCACTTTTTCTGACTTCAGCGAATGGTAAATGTGCAAAAATTCCGACGTCGAAAATTTTCATAATTTTACTACGTGAAAAAAAGTAAAAATGATCTTGGTTAATGATGTTCTGATAGAATGAATGTAATGCCAATTTATGGCCCAGTTTGTTGCATATGACGATGCTTACTTCAAATTAAGGGCCAAATTAATAAACTTTCACGTATATGTATATGATTCGACTAAAGATTAGAATATTTTTATTATGGTCTTAAAGAGCTATTATGGTTTTAATTCCGCTTTGTTTCAAAAATTGAAATTTTATGTAAATCTAAAAAAAAATATTATTATAATTTTATCTATAAAATGATTTGTGCCTTTATACTTACCTATAATATTTAGTTCGAACTTTTACTTTACTGGGATGAGCAAATTTAAGTCATCTTGGTAATAAATTACGGTTTTATTTTTATGAAAGATATTTTTGTAATTTTTCTGGTGCATATAAAGTCACTAAGCAAAAATAACAGTTTTTTTTATTGCTGATTAACAAAAAACTTTTTGACAATAATAGGATAAATAAATTATTTTAATGTGAGGATCTCAAATTAAGGCAACAAAACAGATTTGCTTCGGTATATGGAGTTAATAGACCCCTACATTAGCATAATTTATTTATCTATTATTGTGAAGAAGTTATTTTTGTTAATCAGCAATACAATTGTTGTCTAAATTCGTTTCAGATGATTGTACGGTCTTTTCCAATGGCACAAAACTTGTATAAAAAGTATTGTATGAAGTACAGTAAATCAGCGTTAAAAGATATTTACAATCAAGAGGACGATTTTCTGTCGGAAGCACAATTCACATTACATGAATGTTTATCGGTAAACACCATCATAATTATTTTTATAAGAAACTAACCAAATCTTTTATATTATAGACAAATGGATTAGAATCGTCTTTATCTTCAATAGCAAATTTATATAAGAAATCACAAAAGGATGTTGAAGCGGATTTATGTGAAGAATCAAAAAAACTTTTAAGACAACAACAGCAATTAAGTGAAAAATTAGATCATTCGTTCCGTAATTTATCTGTTCATGAAACTGTGGAAAAATTATTACAACTTGGTGATATAAAAATGGCTGAGAAATTTAAGAATGAATTTAAGATTCCGGACAGGAGATACTGGTGGTTACGAATACAAGTATTATCAGAACAGAGACAATGGGCTGAATTAGAAAAATTCAATAAGATCAAAAAAAGCCCAATTGGTTATGAACCTTTTGTTGAAGTATGCTTAAAACAAAATAATGTTATGGAAGCAAAAAAATATATTATTAAATGTCGTGATGATAAGAAACCCAAGTTATTTGTTCGAGCGGGGTAAGTACGGGTTTTGGTTTTATTATTTTAAGTTATTTTTTGTTCGAGCGGGGGGAGCGCGGGGAACTGAAACTAGTTATTTTTGTGGGGTCTAAAATGCTTGTGTTTTACGCATGAATGGTGGTTCGCTAAACTAGCGAGGCTGACAATGGCAATCAATATTAATAATTTTCAATGGAAAAAAATGGGATGCTTTATCCGATTCTGACGCACAGTCACTAACTAAAAAATAGTCTTAGGTAAGACTTTTTGTCTTCGTTGATAGTTTATGGCTGGACCATCAGTCCAGTTTGTAAGATCTCAAGTGGTGCTCAATTTTAACCATTTACATTAGGTTAGTGGCTAGGGTTATTCAACATTTGTTCATCGAGTATTGGCAATAAAATAGAGTCCTACTTAAGCTGTTACGGACTGTCTGATTGAGCCATTAGTGCTAATTATGGCACTATTCGAATTCTACTCGTAGTCTTAGTAGTCATTGATTTTAATAAATGTCGTGCTTAATGAGTCTTAACACACGAGTATTGAACACATCTAACCGAGAACAATAAACAATGTGAAATAAATTAATATATTAAAACAGGAACCAATTTAGTAGATCTCTTTGGACCCAAATAAAACTGGTAAACCACAAGCAACTACTAACAAATATTACATAAGTTAAAGATATTTGAATCTACATGATCGAAAATGATAAAAAGATAGAAACATTATTCAATAAAATACGCTTTTTAATGAATGAGCAAACAACTCAATGTCTCCGATATTAAGAAAATAGGTGATCAATATACCAAAAATTACTATAAGAAATATTTTACTTCTGTATGTTTAGAATGGGCAATATGAGCATTATTATTAGTATCTATTAATAATAGAAGTAAGATACCTAACGAAAAAATTAAGAAATATGTACTATGGCAAATATTAGAAATTAGAACATTGTAGCTATAAATGTAAATTTCATTTTTTCAATCGAGCGAAGATGTATAAACTCAAAAGAATGTCGGTTAGCATATTATGCTGATGACATTGTCATATACTCGACATCAAAAAATATAGATGTTATCCAAAGAACGTTGCAAACAAAATAATATAAACTACATAAATGAATACCGTAAAATATGAGAACTAAAAATAATTTTTTTTTTTTTTTTTTTTTTAAATACCCTTTTTATTTTCGATAAATGTATAACTAATTACATTGGAATTATTATCTATTTATAATACATACATAATATTTTTATAGATATTTTATTTTATGTTTTGACAACTGACCGTAGCATAGTAATTATTTTTATTGTTATTTTCTTATTAGGGGGTTATTGTACTCCCTGGATAAACTTACGACTAATTAATACTAACTTAAACTATAAATAAAAACTTAAACTAGGTAAAAATATCGCTAAAAATTAATTAATGTGTTAATCAACGGATTATCCATTAAATTACAGTTGGTGATATATTTGTATTTACGAGAAGCAATTGAATCTCTAATTGTGGTAGTGCCCGATATTAGGTGTAAGGTTTTCGTATGGAAGTGCCTTGGTTTATCTAAAATCATTTTCAGAATTTTGTTTTGAGTAATTTGGATTTTCTGTATTGGGTTTTAGCGGTTTTGCTCCAACTAGGACAACCATATAGTAAAGTTGGTAGAATAATACACTTGTAAAGCAATAGTTTTTTTGATCTATGTAGGTATGATTTTCTGCATAATAAGCCATAAAGCACTTTAACGAGTTTTTGGGATAGTTTAATGTTGTCTCCGATATGTGTTTTGAAGGTCAGCTTACTATCTAGAGTTATATCGAGATATTTTACCTGGTTCTCCCAGGTTATTAATGATCCATTCAGATTAAGTCTTCTGCCGGGTAAGTATATAGGAGCTCTCCGTCTTGTAAAATAATATCAAAATAACTATTTAGTATATTAAATGAGTTCTCGAGTGTATTTATGATATGATTAGGGTCAATATGGAAGGATAGTATTGCTGTATCATCGGCAAAAGTAGCTAGCAAGCAGTTTGGTGGGATTGGGATGCAACCTGTGTTTATTGAATAGAGATCTGGACTGAGAACTGATCCTTGAGGTAATCCTGACGCTATCTCATACCAATCAGATGTTGTCCTTTGATAATGCATTTGGAATTTTCTTTGATCGAGGAAGCTCTGGATAATCCCTATTATTTTAGTAGGAAATCTCTTGTTTATTAATTTGAAAATCAAACCTTCATGCCACACAGTATCAAAAGCTTTTTCGATATCCAAGAGGATCATACCGGTGGATCTCTTCTCTGTAAGGTTCATTTTTACTGATTCTATATTTCGGTTTAGTTGATGTGTGCAGGAGTGGCCGTGTCTAAATCCAAACTGATAATCTGGAATTATTTTATGGACAGGTTGTTCATCGGAAATATGAGATTGGATTCGGTTCCGAATGATACACTCAAATATCTTGCCGAGGCCGTTTAGAAGACTTATGGGTCTATAGCTAGTAGGGTTGGTGGGGTCTTTGTTGCGTTTTAATACCGGTTTTATTTTAGCTGCCTTCCAGATTGTAGGAAAATAAGAAAATTTCAGACAAGCATTGTAGATATAAACTAATGTTACAATCAATTTCTTTGTAAATTATTTTATTAGAATGTTAGTAATCCCGTCAAGCCCAGGGGATCTTTTTGTCCTCAAATGTTTTAGGATTGATCTTATTTCTGCGGGATTAGTGAATGCGAAATTTTCATTTATACTGGTATTTAGTGTATTGTTAAAATTTACGATGGTCGGATAAATATTCTCATTTGTCGAACTGGTTGCAGTAGTTAAATTTCTATGAGAATTAAAGAAAGTCCTTCCAATTAGGTTGGTTTTTTCTTCATCTGTGATAAATTTTTGTCCATCAGCTTCTAAATAAGGAATAATGTGTGTCGTTTTCCTTCTTAATGCCTTACTGAGTTTCCATATGTGACTATTGTTTCTATCGTACGTCTGTTGGTTAATTTTGGAGAGGATGTTATTCCAATTGGCTATAACAAGCTTCTTAATTGCATTTGCAATCACTCTATTTAAAATGTTGATATTATGTTTTGTTGATGGATCGTGTAGATTGTTCCATTGCCGTCTGAGGCGGTTCCTTGTAGTTTTTAAGAAGTTAATATCGTCAGTTAAAGTGATGAATTTCTTCATGGCTTTGTTTCTTGCGTGTATTATAATTTCATTGACAAGTTTAATTTGTTTGTCAATTTCATGTTGAATATTATATTGAGTTGCATTTTCGAATCTGTTCTTATATTCTAATATGTTCAAGTTTTGATTAATGATATACTTGTAAAGCGGCCAATTGGCATTTTTATAATCAGGATATGACGTGTTTCTATGTATTTTAAAGTGTTTTATAATTAATTCTAACTTAACTGGAAGGTAGTCTGAGGAAAATTGATTCAGAGCATTCACCTGACGGATAAAGTTTGGAATGTTTGTAAGAATTATATCTATTGTGGTAGGTCTGGAGTTTTGCTTTAGTGGAATGTATGTTGATGTTGGCGGAAATAGGATTTTAAAACTAATATTGCGTGTTAGGATGTCATATAATGTGTTACCTGCAGTATTATTGCGAGCACAGTTCCAAGAGCCGTTGCGAGAGTTGAGATGCCCGCATATGATGACATCCCTCATATTCATGAGTGTTAGGAGATCGCGGGTGTAAGCACGTTGTATTATATTTTTATTGAACGCCCCAAATATATTTTTGCAATTTGATTTGACTATCGGGGATGTGCTTCCTGGGAAGTATACTGAGATAATTCTTGTAACACCACAAGGACCTTCAATGCTTATACCTAATGCCTCGATTACTTTAAGGTTGTTGAAATGGGGAAGCAATTTGTATTTTAAATTCTTTTGGCAATAATGGCTATTCCTCCATGGGCACCGTTTAAACGATCCATTCTGTGTATATTATAGTCAGGATGGCAACGCAATCGAGAATTTTGGTTTAGCCAAGTTTCGCAAAGTAGTCCAATAGATATATTTTTATCGTCCATAAAATTCATCAATTCAATAACCTTTGTAGCTAACCCATGGCAATTCCAGTAAATGATACTAAGGGTATTATTAATTAACCTATTATTTGGTTGGGAAGTATAATTTGGATTATTATTTACCATAAAGATATTCAACGGCTAAATTCATAATTACGTGAAATTGTTCAAACCGAGTTGTACAATTTGATAAATTTGAAAGAATATCATTAATTAATTTATTGATCTCGCCTAACGAGAATAGATTGTTATCCCTACTGTTATTTAATGTATTATTGTTTATGTTTATATTATTGTTAGTACTGTTAGTAAAATTGTTACCTAAGATTTCCTTGCGTTGTTGACCATTGTGTATGTATTGTGGTTGGTTGGTGATATGCTGGTACTGGGTTTCGTTATATCATCAAAAGACTTGGCTCACTTAATACTGGAAATTCGGATAGATCGGCAATGGCAGGTGGTGGTCTTTTAGTCGAATTTCTCATACGTATACGGTTTTGAGATTTATGTCGCTGGCTTGCTAAAAACTCCGATTTTTTGGGACAGTCGTAGGAGTTTGCCTCATGTTCGCCATTACAATTGCAGCATTTGGGCTGGCTGGCATTTGAATTACTCGCTCGTTCCGTGTCTTCAAGAAAGTTGCAATCCTCTCGTTTGTGTTCATTGCCGCAATACGAGCAACGTAGTTTTAGATTACAATTTTGTGCAGCGTGACCATAATTCGAGCATCTTGAACAGATGTTCGGCCCTTTTTTATTGCGCCGATAGTAGTCCCATTTCACAATTGTGTAGAAAAGCGTGTTTATCTTTTTTACGTCTCTTAATGACAATGAACCTCTTTTGACTTTGATTAAATATACTGTGTGATCATCGTACCGTTTATTTCTAATCAGAAGAGGTTTTATGGCGACTAGTGATTTCAGACCGGCATTTATTAATTCAGTTTTTAGTTCATTTACATCCATTTCAAACAAACCACTTAGTGTAAAATTTGTCGTTCGATCCTCTGCCAATTGGTAAGAGAAGAACTCAATATTATTATTTTTGCAATGTTCAATTAACTTCTTGTGATGTGCAGCTTGTTGGCATTGAACCCTTATTCCATTGCCTGTCAATTTGATCCTGATTTTGCTGTCGGGAATACTTGTGTTTGTGAGTATTTGTTTGACCTTGCTGTAGTTCACATGTTTTATGGTTACAGGTGGACAGGATCTAACCGTGTAGTTTGTTGCGTTGTGCTCTTTGACTGCGTTATCAAGCAAGATATTAAATTGGTTGCTCGTTGGGATATTCGGAACCACTTCGTCCGGAAACCCAAGAAAATCATCGTCTGAAGATAAGTCTTCAGTTTCCATTTCAGGTTTGTTATCACTCATTGTAACTTTACTTTTTTGGGTGGTGCGTCTATTAGCGGAATGTCTAATAGAAGGATTAAGTTTGACTACTTCTTTTAGGATTTCGGCGTTCACATTATTTGGATTTTTGGATCCATTATTGCTGGTTTTTATTATTCCAGCTCCAGCAAGGGAATCCTTGCTCCGAAAAAGCATGTAAAGCCTTCGTATTGCTCAAGCGATTTTTTTTGTCACAACACCTAAATAAACAGGTCAAATTAATCTGCTGCCAGGGACCCAATTTTGGTCGAAAAACGGGAATAAATTAATGAGTTTTACCTTTGTTTCACATACGTACTAGACGTAAATATTGAATTATTCCGCTCAAACAATTATATGATTTAATGTTTTAGGTCTAGTAGGTAAGTAAAACAACTGTAATTCTAATAATTTTTATTCCCATTTTTTGACCAAAATTTGGCCCGAGACCAATATTATTATTAAGCACATATTAATATTAAGCACATATAGCCATTAATATGGCCAGAATAGAATTCGAAACTTTTGACAAAGCAAATAAATATATAAGGAAAGACGATCCAATTAATAAAATTTTAACCGAAAAAGAATACAACGCTTTCATCCCGAAAACTTATACACATGTGGAAGGTGTGGTCAGAGGACTAATAGGCGAATTTGAATTAAACGAAATAAAAGAAAATATAACATGCGAGTTTCCGATCACAAATGAGGAAATAATCAAAACATGGAACCGAGTAAACAAAACCCTAAAAAATACGAACATTTTAAAACTGGAAATAAGAGCAAGTGAATTACCAAAAGAAATCTTATTTTACGATGTAAAAATAAAAACTGCGACCTACATACCGAAATTAAAATTCTGTGCATCCTGTCTAAGCTATAGGCACATAAAAAAGTTTTGTCGATCAAAAATAACAAGATGCGCTAAGTGTGCAAAACCTAAAAAAATGGACGAACAACACGAATGCCAGGAAAACCCAGAATGCAAATTCTGTGTAGGAATAGAGCATTATACAAACTCAAGAAACTGCCAAGAAAAGAAAAAACAAACACAAATCCAAATCCATATGATAAAAAACAAAACATCATACAGAGAAACCCTAGCGGCACTATACCCACGAAACAAGCTGCTCAACCAGGATGTTAATGGCTTCCCACAAATAAATACAAACACAAAAAACACAATGAATATCTGGACTGATACAACGCAAAGACAGGAATTAATTCTTAAAGTACAAAGAGAAAGAATACTAGAATTACAAAACACCTTGGAGAAATTCATTCGTCTAAGTGATAAAAGATACGATATTCCAGATCTACTAACCATTGAACTAAAAGAGTTAGTAAATAATATAAAAACAAAATAAATGGAAAGTAGTATAAAAATACTACAAATAAACATAAGAAGTCTAAACAGTAACATCAACCTATTAAAAATGTATATAGAAAAAGAAGAAATAGACCTAGTAATACTAAATGAAACCTGGACACATGAGAACAATATACCACGAATACCTAAATATAAACTTATAACAAGAAACAGAGACACGGGATATGGAGGAGTAGGATTTCTAATAAGAAACAGCATTGGAGCCAAACAAGTCGACTTAAATATAAACATCACACATATTGAGGCAGAACAAATAAAAATAAAATATAGAAAGGAAGAAATGTATTTGATCGCTTTCTACAACCCCCCAAACGGTAACACAAATGTGCAAATTATAGATTTCAAAAAACTAATAAAAAAAAGCAGAAAGCAACAATAAAACAATCCTAGCAGGAGATATCAATGCCCATAGTAGTCTATGGGATCAAATAACTAATGAAAACAAACTGGGTAAAATAATAGCAGAAATAATAATCAAAAGCACCATGATTCTATTAAACACTGGAAAACACACCAGACAAAATTTAAGATTACATACAACATCAGCGATAGACATCACCCTATGCACAACCGATATATACAATAAACTCGAATGGGACTGCAAAGAGGATAACATAGGATCTGACCATCTGCCAATCATAATAAAAGTAAACGTAAACAAATACATGAAAAAGGAAAACACCAATTGGAAAAATGTAATAAAAGAAATATCAGAAATTCAGGAAGACAATAAATAACCTAGTAAATATAGAATCCAAAATAGAAGAAATCATAGAAACAAACACAAAAATCATAACCATAAATCAAAACAATAACCCAAAACCATGGTGGAACGATCATGTTCAAAGATTATGGAACATAAAAACCGGAAAACAAAAATGCTATAATAGACATAAAAATCTTCACACGGCTACAGAACTACTCAGATCAATAGCAGTACTAAAACGAGAGATAAAAATAGCAAAAAAGAATTCATGGGAAAATTTTATTAACGCCATAAACAGGGAAATAAATACGAAACAGCTTTGGCACAAAATTAATAAACTAAGAAATAAGAAAGGAAATAAAGGATTCAATCTATTAGAGGAATATGATATGGCAGAAAAATTTATAAATGAGAACTTCCCAGAAACAATCGAAACAATAAGATTACCCTGCGTAAATACTGGAAGGACAGAAAAAATATTCAATAATGAAATAATTAATAAAATAATAAAACAAAAACAAAATACAGCACCTGGAGAAAATAAAATATGATATAAAACCATTCAAAACATAATAGAAATAAACCCGAAGTTAACAAACATTATAATAAGTCATCTAAATAACATCTATAAAAACCAAATATATCCAGAAAATTGGATATATTTGGTTTTTATAGATGTTATTTAGGTGATTTGTTTTATTGTTGAAGTTTCATTATTGTAGATTATTACTCTATTCGTTAGGAATTGATATATCCAATTTGTGATATGGTTTGGTGTATTTATTTTAATTAGTTTATCTATTAGTATATTTTTGTTTACGTGATCAAAAGCTTTTGATATATCGGTTGTTATTATTATTATTGTTTTATTATTATGTTTTTCTGATGCTATTTTACTGAAGAGGTTTACGAAGTAGTCCATAATATTTATATTTTTTCTAAAACCATATGTTTTTTTGGTAGTATATTATTGTTTTCTAAGTGTTGGTTTAGTCAAGAATCATTTTGTTATATATTTTCGAAAATGTGTTGAGTAGGCTTATTGGTCTATAATTTTCCGTTTCATATTCATCTTTATTAGGTTTTTTAATAGCTATTATTTTCGTAATTTTCCAGTTTCCTGGATATATTTGGTTTTTATAGATGTTATTTACATGACTTATTATTATGTTTGTGTAATGTTAATTTCGGGTTTATTTCTATTATGTTTTGAATGGTTTTATATCATATTTTATTTTCTCCAGGTGCTGTATTTTCTTTTTGTTTTATTATTTTTTTAATTATTTCAATAATGAATATTTTTTCTATCCGTCCAGTATTTACGCAGGGTAATCTTATTGTTTCGATTGTTTCTGGGAAGTTCTCGTTTATAAATTTTTCCACCATATCGTATTCCTCTAATAGATTGAATCCTTTATTTCCTTTCTTATTTCTTAGACTGTGTGCCTGAGAGCGATTTTTTCGACTAAATTGCCGAGTAAACTAAATTAATGATTAGTTATGCTAATAGCCACTAGGTTTTATCATTTAGGCTCCTGCTGATGTTGCTTGACTATTTAGTTGTCATTTTCATTTTTTGGTTTTATTATTTTTTTATCGTGTGCAAACGAGTAAAAATATCCAAAAGGAAATATTCTCATTCTCAAATTTCGATTGTAATTTATAATCGCATTCATGAATAATGCGATTTCCATATCCATAATTGTTTTATTTTTGCTATTTCCTTGATTTTAAATAATAACAAATCGGTGTTGTTGAAAATAGTATGACGTACGAAAACTTATAATTTAGTTTAGTTTACAATTTAGTTTACAATCGCAGGCACAGCATATTTAAAAGATACTAGTGTCAACTTTGAAAGAATGATATGAATCAGTCATTAATTTAGTTTAGTCGGAAATTTAGTCGAAAAAATCGGTCTCAGGCACACAGTCTTAGTTTGTTAATTTTGTGCCAAAGTTGTTTCGTATTTATTTCCCTGTTCATGGTGTTAATAAAGTTTTCCCATCAATTATTTTTTGGTATTTGTATCTCTCGTTTTAGTACTGCTATTGATCTGGAATAGGTAAAAAGGGCCGAATGTCGAAGGGCCGAATGTCGAAGGGCCGAATGTCGAAGGGCCGAATGTGTCGAAGGGCCGAATGTCGAAGGGCCGAATGTCGAAGGGCCGAATGGGTCGAAGGGCCGAATTTTTGTTTTGTTTTTAGAAATATAATTTTTTAAATTTGTTGTTTTATAACAAAATAAAGTATTTTAAGAATATTAGAGTATTTTTATATTTTTTTATTTTTCATTTTTTTTTATAGAATATTTTGTAGTTTTTTTTTTAATAAACATAAATGAATTTCTTATGAATTTATGTATTTTAATATTTTTCATCTTTGAGTATTTATGAAATTCCACGTATCCGGTCATCGATATATTTTGGTGAAGGACAATTTTATCATGCGCCACCAGAGACATGGTACAAAAAATAAAAAAATAATTAAATTAAATAATTAAATTAAATGAAAAAATAAAAAAAATATATATCTAAAAACAAAAAAAAAAATCAAAAAAAAATTCGGCCCTTTGACCCATTCAGCCCTTCGACACATTCGGCCCTTCGACATTCGGCCCTTCGACATTCGGCCCTTCGACACATTCGGCCCTTCGACACATTCGGCCCTTCGACATTCGGCCCTTCGACATTCGGCCCTACGACAAATTCGGCCCTTTGAAATTCGGCCCTTCGACATTCGGCCCTTCGACATTCGGCCCTTCGACATTCGGCCCTTTGATATCATACCATTGATCTGAGTAGTTCTGTAGCGGTGTAAAGGTTTTTATGTCTATTATAGCATTTTTGTTTTCCGGATTTTATGTTCCATAATCTTTGAACATACTCGTTCCACCATGATTTTGGGTTATTGTTTTGATTTATGGTTATGATTTTTGTGTTTGTTTGTATGATTTCTTCTATTTCGGATTCAATATTTACTAGGTTATTGTCTTCATGAATTTCTGATATTTCTTTTATTACATTTTTCCAATTGGTGTTTTCCTTGTTTATGTATTTGTTAACGTTTACTTTTATTATAATTGGCAGATGGTCAGATCCTATGTTATCCTTTTGCAGTCCCAATGGACTTTATTGTTTATATCGGTTGTGCATAGGAAGACGTCTATCGATGTTGTTATGCGATCTTAAATTGTGTCTGGTGTATTTTCCGGTGTTTAATAGGATCGTGGTGCTTTTAATTATTATTTCTGCTATTATTTTGTATAATGCTCTATTCCTACACAGAATTTGCATTCTGGGTTTTCCTGGCATTCGTGTTGTTCGTCCATTTTTTAGGTTTTGCCACTTAGCGCATCTTGTTATTTTTGATCTACAAAACTTTTTTATGTGCCCATACCTTAGGCATGAAATCATGATGCACAGAATTTTAATTTCGGTATGTAGGTCGCCGTTTTTATTTTTACATCGTAAAATAAGATTTCTTTTGGTAATTCACTTGTTCTTATTTCCAATTTTAAAATGTTCATATTTTTTAGGGTTTTGTTTACTCTGTCCCACGTTTTGATTATTTCTTCATTTGTAATCGGAAACTCGCATGTTATATTTTCTTTTATTTCGTTTAATTCAAATTCGTCTATGGGACCACACCTTCCACGGGTATATAAGTTTTCGGGATGAAAGCGTTGTATTCTTTTTCAGTTAAAATTTTATTAATTGGGTCGTCTTTCCTTATACATTTATTTGCTTTGTCAAAAGTTTCGAATTCTATTCTTGCCATATTTTTATTTATTTCAATGATGCTTTTGGTTTTATGTTGTTTTCTTTGAAAATTCTTGCAAGAATCACTGGAATCATATATTTTGGTGTATTCGACTTTATTAATACATAGTATGGTTCCTTATCAGTGTTAATATATTTGTTATCTGTTTTTTTTTTGTATGATTGGTTGACTTGAGGCCTCATCCATTTTGCTTTTGTTAATTTCCTCACCTTCGTTTGTTTCCATTTTTTCATTCAATTTATTTTCTTTGTTAATATTTGTTTTTTTATTTGGCGTGATTTGCTTCATCTTTCTTCGGTAGAAATTGCCGATTTATTTAATTTTCTTTTTAATTTCTTATCATTAAAATTGTTGCCTTTAAAATCATCGTTGGGTGTTTCTTCGTCCATATTTATGGGACGGCTTGGGTTGCTGCCATTACCTATTTTGGCTTGTTCACTAATTTTACACTTTTAGGTTTATTCAATATCTTTCTTTACGTTTTATTAGTTTATCTTTTATTAAATTTCTGTTGTTTTTTATCAAGTTGATTTCACTTTTTATTATATTTTTTATTTTCACTTTTGTAATTATTTATTATTTTTCTATTACGAAAATTTCATACGCGTCGATAACTAGATTAAATTAATATGAAATATAGTAAGTTTTTGATATGTTATATTTGACCTACTAAAAAAAATGTCAAAACTGGAAAATAGAATAATAATTTTGTAAAAAAAGGAAAAATAGATGGTCCAAAATATTTAAATTTAAAGAACTTCTGGAAGAAGTTCATTGATAAATTTGCGGTGTATGTGGCTTAATTGATGATGTAAGTATTGAGTTTCTCCCGAAAAAAATTGTAAAATATGCATTCCGCCAAAAAATGCAGCAAGAGAATTACTCAAACAATTGAAAAGGTGAATATGTCGTGGCCAACACACGACTTTCTTTTACCACGATTGAAAAAGTAGCGTTTTGAGAAATTAATCCTCTTCTAAAAATTTATCTACAGAGGAACAACCCACAATTATTGAACGGGATACCATCGTATTCCCGAATATTTTATTACCAAAATGATGTTTTTGCTATATTCAAAATTTATTAGTAGGCAGTTTCTCAAATACCAAATTGCCAAAAATAAAAATGACGAAAAATATCCCAAATCACCGTTTGTAAATTTTGATTTTTCAGGCGAAAAAATTAATCTCAATAAAAAAACAAAACAAAATTTGCATATAATTTTATATTTATTTAAGTATATTAAATGAAAATATGAAAATGAAATGGGATCCGAAACGCGATTGGTGCGGATTGTGCATTGCGAAGCGACGGGATTGCAGCGACCCGCCTGATATAACCCGGTCCTTGCTCACATTGTTGCTTTGACAAAAAACGATTGTGTTAAAAAATCATTGTAATGACCGATGTTTTTGCCAATTACCTGGCCCTTGTCTTGTTTTTGTAGTGCTTTGATATTGAACTTATATTACAATGCCTGTTCTAAGAGATGTTGAAGGCTCTCAATGGGATTCTGCCTAAATAGTGACTATATTTCTCATGCCGGGTTGTAAAATGGCATTCCAATTCATGTCCGAGGTCGAGGTTGAGATCCGCAAAATTATCAGAAACTTATGTTGAGGTTTTCAAAAATGTTTGTAATTTAATTGTCTTCCACAGCGTTTTCACTATTTCTTTCAGCTCACCCTCGTTTTGTGGCATTTTGAGCACCTGTCGTGGTTGCCGGCAAATTTAGCACAAAACACAAGTGTTATCCTTACCTACCCCATACGCTACAATCTGAGTACCATCTCATATACTACGTATATATTAAGAATTCAATCCGGATGGAATCCGGATTGAGATTTCAATATAATATACAGGATCGAGTCATCTTCGCGTTAACTCGATTCGATCCATCAAATTTGTAAAATCGAGTTAACTCAATCCTTAAAAACACCGAATATATACGGAATCGAGTCGAAAAACAATAACAAATTTTTATAAAAAACAACGCTATTTTTATTTCGTTTACGATTATTTGCGAACATATATTTTGTTTTTAAATATTTTAATTTTTATTTGAATTTAAATACATAAATTTAGAAACATGTATTTAGAATAACTTTTTTGACGTTTATCTCAACTCGGTTTCGATTTGATCCCATAACACATAAGTCGCCAATATATACGCTAAAAAAGATAACTCGGTTTCAATCCAAAGTCAACTCTAAGTTGATTCGATCCGGATTGAATCTCTAATATATACGTGGTAATATTCTGAGACTGCAGATATTTTGCAAATCTAACATGTTCATTAATTATAATTATTTGTAATTTGTTTATTTGCAGCATGCCAGAAGAAGCGGCTTTAGTATTATTCGAGCAAAAAGATCTACAGGGTTTATGGAACATTCATGGAATCGCATCAAAAACTTCAAACGCCTTATTGGTCACAAAAGTTGAAAATTACATTGGAATATTGTCGGCAAAAAAATAAAGTTCTATATAGAATATTTTATATATTATTAAAAAAATGCCATAAACATAAAATTAATCTAGAATAATTCAAACTTATACATAAAAATACTTTAATCTCAATCTAAAATAATATATAAACAGGTTTGGGTTGGGACACGAATGTTGATACAAAAACAAATGTGAATATTTCTGTTATTTTTTTTTTTTTGGTTTCTTTATTTCTTTAAATCAATCATAATTTGTTTTAGACCTTCAACTTCGTTAATGTTAACCCTGCAGCTGATCAAAATATTGTTCATTGTCGCTGTTAATGTTGCCCAGGTATTGTTTCAGTAAAGGCTTATACGACAATTTTGCTTGTTTATATGTATTTCTGTTTAAATCAAAATAAGCTTCGTCAAACATAAATCAGTAATGCATGAAGCTTACAACGATCCGTAGGGCGTCCTCTGGACAGTGCCGTTTTACAATTTGCATAATGGTCTACCGAATGAGCGCATCCCGATTTGTTTGAGTCCTAAATGCTCGCTGTACCAAAGTTGGAGACTTTAGTTTATAAGACCACTGGTTTTCTATATGCGTCTTTAATCCTGTTCATTAACAAAAACGTCTTTTAATTCGAAAAAAAAAATTTAAAAACAGAAATTTTCACATTGGTTTTTGTAGCAACATTCGTGCCCCAGCCTGTAGGTCTGACTTAGCGAGCTAATGAGGCAATAGCTTGAGGCGAGGCTCAGAAAGTGATATAAAATGAGAAAACATACAAGTCAAAAACAATTTCAACGTACGGTAGCGTTAAGTTTAGATTCAAAATATTAAGAACAAATAAGAAACAAATGAAATTAAAACACAGTTAAGAATTCATCGATTATTTCATTAAGAACAATTTTTTGCCGGAAAATTCAGGATCCCCAGTATAAGAATTTTCCGAAACTGAAATGAACGCCAAAAGTTGCCGTTGAGCCATCAAATTGTCATTTATCGCCTGTTAGCTATAGCTAATTCATTTAAACAGATTAAAATTATATTATGCCCTCTATGGTTTATGTGGTGGACGCTTGAATGAGCTGCGGATTTTTTATCTATACCGTGACCTACTACACATAATTTCAATTTGTGTACAACAACTGTAAATCAATTAATGAGAAGAAGCTAAACACAGAATGTGACGATATTTATTATCATTCTAGCGAATTTGATTAAAAGAACGAATGAGGATTTAATTATTTGATGAAATACATTTTTATGTATTTTGTTGCGATCAATCTGTTATCTTAATAAAGCCTATTGTAGCATCTCTACCAAATTTATTCATTACGCTTAGAATTTTTGCAGAAATTTTTTTTCAAAATCAAAGTTCATCAATTTCGATTGAATGGAGTATTGCACAAAACTGAGCTTTAGAAAATTTAGTAAAATTTTTGCTGCCATTTTTTGTTATTGTCATACGCCATTTTTTCATTACTTCTCAAAACAAAATATTTTCAAGCAATGTTGATTCGTATTCACCGTAAAGATGTAACCAATATATTGGCTGAAATGTTGTAACTATCACTATTTTCGCTCTCAACATGTCGTCATTGTTTTGACATTTAAAAGCGGTGTAATTAATTTCAGTTCCATTGATACAAAATGGGGCTACTATTTTTAGAGTAGGAAAATATCAATCGAAATCGACATAAGTGACATTTGACATTGATGCTGAATTCACGGAACGAGATAAAAAAAAGCTGGCTTTTTTTACCAACTTTTGCTCAAAATATTTGTCTACGGTTGTCATGTAAGTCATATCGTACATCCTCTAAAAAAATGTCATAACACGAAAAACCATTTTTGAGATAAATTCATTTTAAATTGCTAACGCTACTGTGATGCTGAGATTATTTATTTTATAAAGGTAATAATTAATATTCTCAGCATCACAGTAACGTTAACAATTAAAAAAAATTAAAATACAATTATCACAAAACTGTTTATTTGTGTTGACAGTTTTTAAGAGGATGTGCGATATGTTTTCTGTTGTTTAGTATTTTTTGTTCACAATTTCTGCTTTGTTTATGATTAGTTGGGGCTTTATTAAAGCTGGAGCTTTAAAGTATGTCTGGGGATTACAAATACGCAATATTCGGTTTTATACACACATCACAATTTATAAATTATCAAATAATTTATAGCACAAAATTTGCAGCAAAATAAAATTTTTGGTTCTCATCCTAATTGTTTTACTTAAATGTATCTCGCATATTTATTCCATTTATTTTATATATTAACTTTAAATTAAATTATTTAACCCCTTAAGGACCAAACTCGAGATATCTCGGGATATAATATCTGGTCCAAAAAGACCAAACCCGAGATAACTCGGGCGATCACATGTTATACGTTCCATTATGTATTTCCTCGAAATAACTTGTGAAAATAATCGTATAACAATATTATTATATTAAATCAATTAAAAATAATATATTTTATTCTCTACGACCTACGTCCATGCTTCCAGGTTTACCAGCAATTTAATTAGACAGAATTAAATTATTGATTATTTTAAATTTTCTACCTATTATTTTCTTATATATTATATTTTTTCCCATATGTATCTACATATATGTATTTTAATAATATGTATCATTACATTTGTTTAAATTAAAAAAAAACATATTTATAAAAATAAAGTTTATTTTTTAAACAAATTTTTTGTTTGTGCATAATATGTATGTTAGTATATTAGTTCTAATTATAAAAAAATTGATTTTTTTGGTGCATATATTTGAAAAAAAATCGGTTCTTAAGGGGCTAAGGCAATAAACAAACAAATTCATTCGAATAATGTCAAAAATAAATAACAACAACAAATATTTGAGCTAAATTATTGCTCATACTTCCGGTTATTTTTGTTACTATGTTAGTACGAATTAAATTATTTGCTTAAAAGATGGAAATATTTCAACTAAACCGAGATCAAATTGGGCGGGACTTAGTTGAATATAAAGATTTGATTGGCTGAAGAGTTTGGTAAAAAATAATCCCGTTTCGTGATCCAGCATAACTTATGCTGAATTCACAGAACGGGATTATTTTTGATCAAAACAATTTATTTGTGTTATGACATTTTTTTAGAGGATGTGCGATATGACTTACCGCGCATACCCAATAGAATTCCTTATGACTTTTTACAGAGCATACCCAATAGAATTCCTTATGACTTTTTACTTACAGAAAAGTATGAAAAAAAAAACTGGAGAATTTTTTTTTCTCACTTTTTTGTAAGTAAAAAGTCATTAGGAATTCTATTGGGTATGAGCAAAAGTTGGTAAAAAAGCCAGCTTTTTTGTTATCTCGTTCCGTGAATTCAGCATTAGACATTTCAATCTTTTCGTTTCGTTATTGTGTGATTGGGCCTCGCCCCACTTTAATTCTTTCGTCGTGATTCTCTGATTTGAAAAATCAATCGACGTCCACATTTGATTTCTTTGCGCATTTGTAGGGGATACCAAAAAATTCGTTCGGATTATTTTGTTTGCTTATATGTATGTACATATAAAAAATAAAAATAATTAATTTAAAACTGTAATATTTAATTAATATATTTTATTTTAAATTATACGTTAAATTAAATATAAATTATATTTTAAATTAATCATTTTTATTTCTATTTTTTATTATAAGCAAACAAAACAATCCGAACGATTTTTTTGGTGCACAATTTTTTTTACTATAGCCTTTCTTTTTTATGTATGTGCGTAAAATTATGTTTTTTGATTTATGATTTATTTATTCGTAATAGTGCGAAGAAATCAGTGAATCAAAAAAAATATTGACGAAAAAAGAATCAACAATTTCCCCGTCAAAAAATTAGTTTGTGGGTGAAGGGGAAAGAAACGAAGAAAGAATCACGCTGAAAGAATTAAAGTTTGGAACCGCAGATTTGCTGTTGCCCAAAGTAAAATAAAAAACTAGTGCAATTTCTCGTTATTTTCCGCCGTTCAATTCTCGTATCACGGTCGGACGATATTTGGTGCTTGTTATTGGTGCATTTTGCGAAAGAGGCGGTACTTTTCGTGAGATTGGTGGTAAGTATAATAATGTGATTGCAAAAAAGATATTGCTCTTGTTGCATTTGTGTAAATGTCTGACCGTTGTGCTTTTCATATGATGTATTAGCTGTGTGGAGAAGACTGTGTGGAACTCAGTTTATAACAGACGACTGAAGATGTGATAACTGATGAAAATGAACGCTTCTACGCTCTGTATCCACTGACCCATATGTACACCGAAGATGGACTGCGAGTAGCAGATGCATGTGACCCCTTACCAATAACATATGATGCAAGTTTGAACCGTTTTCATTTTGATTAAATAATAGCGAACAAGAAAAAACGCAAATCATCTCCATGACAGTCATATGCTGGAAACAGACGTGCGGAAAAACGTGTGCGTTTAAATTAGAATACACTACTTTAAATGAAATGAAATACATGTATTCCGCATAGGCTGCGTTTTTCCGCAAGTTGTCTCTATTTCTAAAAAAACGCATCGCAGCAGTGTTGACTACATAACAAAAAAAAAATAACATGAATTAATATTAACATCACAACGGCTTTTCAATATTTTGACAGAAATTCCAAAACAAATTGTATTTGTTTATTAAAAACTCTACTGAAAATAAAAACGCAATGTCTTAAGAAAAATACGCGCATGTAGGTAACTTGCGTTTCCGCTTGCGTATCCGCATGCGGAAATACCGCACGTCTGTTTCAAGCAATATTCTTATTAATGTAAAAAAGTAAAATATTGAAAAAATGTTGAATCTTAAAACTAAAAGAAATAATGTTTGTTTTGTATTTACAATATCTTAATGCGAGTTGAACAATGAACCGTTGAAATTAATATTTGTTGAGGCCGGAATAGTTCGTTTACGAAGCGCATGTGAAAATATGCTTTCAATCAAGTCATCTTTGGTGGCTACCATGTTGCAAAAATTGTCTGGCAAATTGATGCATTGTGTATTTCCATGAAATCGAATTTTTCCATTGCCAATGTTGAAATTGTTTGGAGAATGACAGTACTAATGGATTGTTTTGCAGTTGAACATGCATATATATGTTAAGATGTAATGTATTGGCATTTCGCCATAGTATGATTGTTTCAAACATGCGATAATTTCGTTAATTAATTAAACATGCGTTAATTAATTAAGCCCGGAGGCGTTACTCTTCCAACAAGTCTATACGACTTCATCGTCTGTATTTGTCACCAAGAAGAGCTGCCGGAGAATTGGAAGACCGAGCTAATATGTCCATTGCATAAAAAGGCGACCGTCTTAAATATGGAAACTTTCGCGGTATTGCTCTATTGAACACTGCTTACAAAGTGTTGGCTAATGTTGTACTTGCCAGACTCATCCCTCTCGCCGGAAACATCATTAGCGACTATCTATGAATGTGGTTTTCGTCCCAACCGAACGTGATAAATCTTCAAAAAATTTAGTACAAAAAATTCCTAGAACCCGATTGCAACGCCACCTACCGGGTCGAATTGTAAATTTAAACCATCCAGGAACCCACAAACACACACAAAAAATGTCATCATAATCGGTCTAGCCGTTTAGGAGGAGTTCAGTGACACACGTACAGAAGAATCATATATGTATATGCATTTTTCTACCAAAAAAAAATGGTTGGTGGCTCAATTTAAATCCGCAGCCACACGAATGCAAATATCGACCAACGTTGGTGAATTTTATGTTTGGCAAATATTGGTAAAATATGACAATTGACAAACTCTACTGTCTACACGATTTGTAGTATTTGTTTTTTCCTTTGATCTTTTTCGAAAAACCGCTTATTGAGCGAATGTGCGCCAATGTTGGACAAATGTAACCTTGATTTGAATTTGTCATTTGTTTTGTTACTGATTTTGATTTGTTACTGATTGTTACGATTTGTTATTTGGACAAATACGCCAATGTTGGTATGTTATTTGCATTCGTGTGGCTGCGGCTTAAGTCCAAACCACACCCAAGTGTGTCAGTAAAGAAAATATTGTATGTTATGTTGTTTTTGATAAAAAATTTCGCTTGATTTGAAGTACAACCAACACAATAGTGTGTATAGTTTAGTGTCTTTTGTTGGACGAAAATAAGTTTGAAAGGAATGCATAAATGTGTAAGTTGGTTCAAAACACATACAAAAATAAATTTTTGACATGATTCTTATGCCATACCCACACAATTAAGTGGGCAGTCAGGAAAACGGATATAAAGAAATTGGAGGGTCGTGGGGAGGTGAAATTTTGGAGCTATATGTTCTGATATGTGAAAAACCAAAAAAAAATCGTAGAACGCGATCGCAGTGTCACCTACCGGATCCAATTGTGAATCTAAACCATCCAATGACCTACTCAAACACACCCATAATTTCATTAAAATCGGTCCAGCCATTTAGGGGAAGTTCAATTACATACACACGTACAGAAAATTTTGGGGTGGTGAAATTTTGGCGTTATATGTTTTGATATGCGAAAAATCTTAAAAAAATTAAAAAAAATTCGTCAAAAAATAAAAAATAAATTTCCTAGAACCCGATTGCAGTGCCACCTACCGAGTCCAATTGTGAATCTAAACTAGCCAGGAACCCACTCAAACACACACATGCAAAATTTTCAATGAAATCGGTCCAGCCGTTTAGGAGGAGTTCAGTCACATACAAACATACAGAAGAAAATATCTATATAAATATATTTATATATATATATATATATATATATATATATATATATATATATATATATATATATATATCCCGGTAAACACAAAGTATATTTTCGGGCAGGTTTTTGGCAATTGGACAAATTTTTGGCAAAAACGGCTGCCTTTGGCATGCCGAGTGTATGCCATTTGGCATGCCTAGTCCCTCCGTATGTCTGCCATAATGTATAAACGACAGTTGACATTTGGCATATATGGCGGATGTCATTTGACTGACATGGCGGATGACATTTGGCGGACATGGCGGGTGACACTTGGCGAACATGGCGGATGCATATTGGCGGATACAACGGATGCCTATTGGCGAACATGGCGGCTTACATTTGGCGGACACGGCGGATGCCTATTGGCGGAAATGGTGGATACCGTTTGGCGGACACAACTGATGACATTTGGCGGACATAGCGGATGAAAATTGGCAGACACGGCAAATAATATTTGGCAGTCGTTATATGTTCAATTAAAATAAACATTTACAGAATTTCAATTCATTTCCTTTCATTTGTATTTATTTAAATAAAAATCAATCCATTAAGTAAATTTTTTTTCATTTTCAAGCTAATAGCTTTCATAACTGTAATTATAAATTTAATTTAAAAACAAATTTCGCTCTCATCACTTTTTCTAATTATTTTTTTTTTGAAGTCTTCTAAAAAAGTCACGAACTGCGAGGCAACGGACTTGCTCGATGTTTGTGGAATTTGCATTATTCGATGCATTTATTACATCCAACATCCAGTTTATAATATTGGCATATTTTTGAAATGTAGCTAGAACTGAAAAACAAAGGATTGGGGAAATATATATCCTCCTATATATATATATATATATCCCTTTTTCAACCAAAAAACAATTGGCTCAATTTAAGTCCAAACCACACAAATGTGTGAATAAAAAACTATAGTATGTAACGGCCTTTTTGATAAAAAATTTCGCTGGTTTGAAGTACAACCAACACAATTGTGTGTATAGTTATAGTGTTTTTTTCGGACGCAAATAAGTTTGAAAGGAATGCACAAATGAGTAAGTTCATTCAAAAAATATACAAAAATAAATTTTTGACATGGTACTTTTGCCGTATCCACACAATTGTGTCACCAGGCAGCGAAAGGGAGACATAGATATATACACCCTGTCAAAAAACTAACGGGAATTGGTAATTTAAAAAGCCCCCTTATAGGGATTCTAAAAAAAATGTATCGTTAAGTTGGCACAACTGTCCTTTATCTTTACGTGAAGTTTCGCGTGAAGCGATTTGTCATTTAGTTTGTTTACAGTGCTCTATTTTGTCAGTTCATCTCAAGTGTGTTTTGCGATTTTTATAATAAATAAAAATATCGACCAAAGAATTTGTCTAAAATTTTATATTGAAAATAGAATTTCGTATGCCGAATTGCAGAAAATGTTACACAAAGCTTACGGTGAATCTTTATCAAAAACACGAGTGGTACAGTACATTTAAAAGGAGTCGAGATGTGGCGCAAGATTTGCCTCGCTCTGGTCGGCCGCTCCGAAGATAACATCAATAAAGTGAAGGAAATCGTGACAGAAAATCGTTATGTAGATTTGAGAGAGATAGCCACTGAACTTTCTGTGACTCACGCATCATTTCGTACCATGGTACACCATTGGTTGGGTATGAAACGCGTAGCCGCCCAACTAGTTCCGAAAGACCTGAATTTTCTTCAAACACTCAATCGCGTATTGGTCGCCGAAGACATGCTAGAACAAGTCAATTCCGATCCTACATTCATAAAACGCATTATAACTGGTGATGGATGTAACATGGGTTTGTGAGCTTGACATGCAAACCAGTCAACAAGCTTCGGAAAGGCGTCTTCCAACTGAGCCGAAACCGAAATAACGACCTCTCGGTGTTGTGCACTCGGAGTTCTTACCAGAAGGTCGGACGGTAAATAAGAAACATTATCTGGGCGCTATGTGGCATTTGAGAGAGCAAATTCGTTGAAAAAGACCAGGTTTGTGGAAAGAACGCTCATGAACTTTGCACCATGTCAACGCACCATCTCACAAAGCTAGCTTAATTTCGGGCCAAAAACTCAACAAATATCATCGAACCACCGAATTCTCTTGATATGGCACCGGCTGATTTTTCCTCTTTCTCTTTTATTTTTCGATATTTTTATTTATTATAAAAATCGCGACACACTTGAGAGGAACTGACAAAATAGAGCACTGTAAACAAACTAAATGACAAATCGCCCTCAAACTTCACGTCAAGATAGAGGACAGTTGTGCCAACTTAGCGACAAAAATAATTTTTACAATATCTTTAAATGAGCCTAAAAATATCAAAAAATCCAATATTCCCTCCCTAATCCGAATGACAGCTTCAATTCAATGTTTCTTTGATTTCACCAAATTTTGAGGTATCGTCTCTCTTTCCTCTGCGATCGCTTGTTGCAGCTAATGGGGGCTCGTTGGAACAATATCTCTGGCTCGAACTTTTTTGTTCAGCTCGTCCCATAAATGTTCGATGGCATTGGAGTGCGGGCTTTGAGCTGGCCACTCCATAACAGGAACTTCCCTCTAGGAAGGTACTGGTAC
>OX371225.1:104389479-104543644 GCA_947310385.1 Nephrotoma appendiculata | reverse complement strand
CCGTTTAAATTTTTCAAGGTAGGTCGACATAAATATAGCGGTGTGCCTTTGCTAGAAAAATCGGAAAAATTCCACCGGGAAGTATCTGAAACGGGTACCTCAGTGGTTTTCAGCAAAATTTTGTCACGACGCCAGAATGCCATGACAAAATATGTTTATATTGAATCTATGATCATGCGCATTACACCGTGTCAATGACAAAATGTATTAAAATTGTCGATGTTTTTGTGATGACACACTGTGATGACAAAATGAGTGAAAATTTGTAATTGAATCTCAATTAAACAAAACAGAGAACATAAATGATTTTACATACATTTTGGTGTTAATAGTTGTGAGAGTAAAAATACAATTTGTCATGACACTCTATCTATTTAATATTTAAAAATTAACCGCGTATATGAATTTACTTTATTTTTGATAAAAGTGCATCAAATTTACATTTTAAAAATCTTCTTAATTATTTCTTAACCAAAAATTCAACAAAATGTATTCACGTGACTGATTATTCAGTCGAAGGTCAGCTTCTATCTATCTTCTATCTATCTATTATATTAATATTCTTAATTTTTTCATACTCAACCTACCCTCAACAACCTCAACCTATACCTACCTTTTCAGGGTAGGTCAACATAAATATTGCGCTGTGCGTGGGCTAGAAAATTCGGAAAAATTCCACCGGAAAGTAACCGAAATGGGTACCTCGCAACATTTGAGAATTTTATGGGATGACCAAAAAGCAAATATTTTTGTTTAAATTAGTGGCGCGCGATTCAAATTCAAAGTTGTAAAACAGTTGGTATGCGATTCAGATTTGAAATTGCAACACTGTCGGCGCGCGAATCAATTTCAAAGTTGCTTAATGGTTAACGCGCGATTTAAATTAATAAGGTTAATCATGCCAGGAGCAGAGCTCACAATCATAGACGGGTAGTGCGTGTTCCATTAGCTGGGAAAATCATCCTCATGTGTGGTGACTACCTAGGCGGGACGCGCGCAAACTTGCGAATCTACCATCAAGTATGTATAACCCGCTTTGTAAATTGGTAAATAAGTTTACACTCACCAAGAACATGCGCGTCGATAAAGGTGAGGACGAGTTTGCGCAATATTTGCTTTCTGTTGGAAACGGCAATGCTCGAACCGACTCGATCACACTTTCGGCAGACATCCTCAAAGTGTGATCGATTTCGTGTATGGTGACATCAACACAACACCAGCCGATGGAACCATCGAAGAGCGCACCATCCTTGCACCCAATATGGATGACTGCGCGCTTACCAATCAGTAGGTGCTTGACCTCCTGCCCGACGAACAAGAAGTGAAACATAGTGCTGATAAACTTGAGAGTGACGACATGCATGAGAAACTCCGCCTACCCGTCGAGTTTCTCAATAAAATTGAAGGGTCGGGATTACCGCGCCATGCCATCCCACTAAAGGTAAACGCGATCGTTCGTTTGATGAGGAATCTAAACACTAGCAAGGGTTGAATCAATGAAACACGCATGCGCGTCGTAAAAATAAACCGCTACATTCTGGAATGTGAGGTGCTGACTGGCTTCTCAAAAGGCGAGCGCGTTCTCATCCCACGCATTAAGCTCTCACCCTTGGAAGGCATCTTCTCATTTAAAATGTCTCGCCTTCAATTTCTGGTTCAGCTCGCGTTCGCTATAACCATCAACAAGAGTCAGGGTTAAAGCTTGAAGAAGGTAGTGTACTTGCCGGGACCCGTATTTACGAATGATCAGATGTATGTGGCCTTTTTACGATGCCGCTCATTTGACGGACTCAAAGTGTTTATCGTTGAGACAAGCGATCAATCAACTGATCAGAATGGGCGCATCACAACAAAGAATGTATTTTTTGAAGAGATTCTCTGCATGTAAATTGTAATGTATTTTACTATTTTATTACCTACCTTCTACTACTATTTTATTATCCTTTTGTACATTTCTTATGAAATATTTAGATTATAGTTTGCCTCAGCAATTGTGTGCTTTTCCCTTTTTTTCCCAGATTTTAATATTTAGTTTGGATGCGTAAGTGATCATGTGAGCGCGCGCTTCCTGTTTGAGATATGAATATTTGACTTGACACGTAAGTCATACTGTGTACATTTGAGCGCGTGCTTGCCGTTTAAGATTTAAAAATTAACCACGTATATGAATTTACTTTATTTTTGATAAAATTGCATCAAATTTACATCTTAAAAAATCTTCTTAATCATTTCTTAACCAAAAATTCAACAAAATGTATTCACGTGACTGATTATTCAGTCACAGGTCAGCTAGTATAGTACAAATACCATAAAATTACAACGACACGTCATACCATTCTCGAATAAATTTAGAAATAAAATATCCCTACCCAAAAGAAGTGAAACAATTGTAGAAATCACAACCCCTACAAACCAACTCTCAATCTGCTCAGCCACAGAAATCCAACCAGGAATTTTTATACCTCACTTACTAATCCAACCAACGAACTATAAAGCTAAAATATTAATCGCAAACACTCTAACTGAAGACATACAACTATCAAACGTAAAACCAGAAATAGAATCAATAACAGAAGAACTGCAATACCGACACATAACTGGGAAACCAGACAGCAGAAAAGAACAAATAGCACAGATAGTATCAACAAACTTAAACACAGATAACAATACAGAAGAAAACATGACAATATTAGAATTATGCCTACAATATCAAGACATTTTCTTCCTAGAAGGAGACAAATTAACCACTATAAAAGGTGTCCAACACAACATAAACCTGTACACAGATTCCAAACCCATCCATGTCCAACGCTACAGACTTCCACAAATGCATCGCGATGAAATTAATAAACAAGTTCATGAAATGCTAAACGAAGGAAAAATTCAACCAAGTTCAAGCCCTTTCAACAGCCCACTCCTCGCTGTACCCAAGAAACCAGGTACAGACGGCAAACCGAAATGGAGAATAGTCGTCGACTTTAGAAAATTAAACGACATCACCATCGGAGATTCATTTCCCCTTCCAAATATTAACGACATTTTAGACCAACTCGGTCACGCCCAATACTTCTCAACGCTAGACATGGCTAGCGGCTACCATAAAATTCAGATGAACCCAACAGATTCATACAAGACAGCTTTCAGCACAGACTATGGCCACTTCGAATTCACTCGAATGCCATTTGGCTTAAAAAATTCACAAGCCACATTTCAAAGAACAATAAACCATGTACTTAGAGGTTTCCAAGGATTAAAAGGTTTCATTTACCTAGATGATGTAATCATCTACGGAAAAAACTTGAAAGACCACAATTCAAAATTACTAGAAGTTTTCGAAATTTGCCGACAAAACAATCTCAAATTACAATGTACAAAATGCCAATTTCTTAGAAAAGAAATCACTTTCCTCGGTCATCTAATCACTCCAGACGGTATAAAACCCAACCCCTCTACTGTAAGCGCAGTCCAAAATTTCCCGATACCCCGAAACGTACGAGAAATACAATCATTCTTAGGTCTCGCGAATTACTATCGCAGATTCATCCCCAAATTTTCAGAAATAGCTGAACCACTTACAAAACTCACCTGAAAAGGTACCCCATTCACATACTCTGAACAATGCAAAACAGCTCAAAACACATTAAAAAATTGCCTAATAAACCCACCTATCCTAAAATATCCAGACATGAACAAACCGTTCACACTTACTACAGATGCTAGCGAATATAGCCTAGGCGCGGTACTATCACAAATATACCCACAAGGAGAATTCCCAATAGCATACGCCAGCAGAGCACTTGGCAAATCCGAAAGGAACTATGCACCATTGAAAAAGAAATGCTTGCCATATATTGGGCAATAAACAATTTCCGACCATACCTTTATGGAAAAAAATTTACAGTAGTAACCGATCACAAACCACTCACCGGAAACCTTACTAAAATCCCAAACCGCATACTCAAATGGAATTTAAAACTGTCAGAATACAATTTCGAAACTGTACATAAACCAGGAAAATTTAACACAAATGCCGACGCATTAAGCCGAATCAAACACCAAGAACAACTGTTAGTAATCACAAGAGCACAAACCAAAGCCCAACAGAACACAAGATCCAATAAAATTACCAACCCAATCCCCCAACCCCCAACAAAAAACACAGACACAAACAACACAGATACACCCCCAAATTACACAAAACCACAGAACCAAAAACAAGATTTAACGAACAAAACGACTACACTGACACAAGAAGAACTCAATCAAAATCTAGAGTTAAACAATCTAAGAATTAACAAAATAGAAATCGTAACAGATATAAAGAAAAGACAACAAATTTTAGTCGAGTATCACAACCTACCTTTAGGTGGCCACGCAGGCACATGGAGAACGTACAAAAGAGTAAAAATGCTCTACTACTGGCCAAAAATGTTAGTTGACATTAACAGATTTATTAGGAAATGCACATTATGTAAAAAAAACAAAAACCACAGAAAGACTAAAATGCCATTACAAATAACAGATACTTCGACTCACCCATTCCAACGAGTAGCTTTCGACATCGTAGGTCCATTACCAACGACAGAAAATTTTAACAACTTCCTACTAACATTCCAAGACGACTTGACAAAATTCTCAGGAGCCATTCCCATACCCAATCAAACAGCAAACACAGTTGCGAAAGCATTATGTGAATATTATATCACTAAATACGGAATACCAGAGAAAATACTGACCGACCAAGGAAGTAACTTTATGAGCAACACTTTCAAAGAGTTATGCAAACTATTAAAACTTAAACACATTACAACAACATCTCACCACCCACAAACAAACGGAGCATTAGAGAAATCACACAATACATTAAAAGAGTACCTCAGATCCTTCACAGAAATAGATAAAAATAACTGGGACGAAATGTGTCACTACGCCATATTCGTCTATAACACCACACCACATACTACTACAAACTTTACCCCACACGAACTTATATACGGACGACCAGCACTAATCCCTAGTGCAGTACAAAAAGAACCCGAACCCATTTACAGTTACAACGATTACGTGAACGAATTAAAAGCAAGACTACGCATCGCACACACGATAGCACGAGAACGAATCATACAGAAAAAACAACAGACAAAGATATACTATGACAAAGACTCCAAACCTCTGACGTTACAACCCAACGATACAGTCTGGCTAGCTAATGATAACAAGAAAAACAAACAAGACGCACGATGGTTAGGTCCATACAAAGTAATACACATAGACTCACCAATCAACACCACAATCGAAGTTAACAGAAAACACATAAAAGTCCATAACAACAGATTAATCAAACAAAATTATTAAACTAACAGCTCAATTACCCTTACAGGAAATACAATGACCATCTATAACATAATATTACTGTCAACAATAACGACCCTAGTACAAACAGAGTTACCTTTCACTCACAAAAAAATAAACAATACAAGAATAGTATTCGAAGTACTCGACAAAGCTATATTTTTCACCAAAAACTTAAACATTATAACCACTATCGACATTCCTGAAGCACGACAATTAACAGACACTCTCTTAAACTGTAACATGCATCTAAAAACATTATGTGACGAGATATTAGAACAAAATCCAGAAAACATATGTAAACCTTTTAGACGAGAACTAAAATGGCATATAGGACAAATCGAGAGACAAGATAACAAGTTGAAAGAAATGTACGGAAAACAAAAACGAGGTTTAATAGATATAGGAGGAAAAATTAGCAAATTTATGTTCGGAACTATGGACGCTGAAGACTCATCTAAAATATACGAAGATTTGACAACACTCAACAACGGACAAACAAAACTATTAAATTTAGAAAACCAGCACATAGCACTACTACAATCAAATTTTGACACTTTATCCAAACCGATCATACAACTACAAAATGAAACATTAGAAATCGAACAAAAATTGAACAAATTAATACAAAAATCAAACGACCAGAACAAATACATCGAACGCAAACAGAAGTTAAACACAGAAATAACAGAATTATCATCCCTTATACTAGTACAATGTCTTCACATAACTAGACTTCAAGATGACGCAACAGAAATCATAACAGCCTTAGAAAATAAAATCTTACATCCACTAATAATACCTGCTAGTAAAATCATGCAAGTAATAAATACAAATTACCAAGATACAAACAAAATAATGAAAATACACAATAACTTAAGACAAATAGTTAAAATCAATCACATCGAAATTGATAGAAAAATCATAGCAAAAATCACAATACCCATATTACCAAACGAAGAATATACAATATATAAACCATATGTAATACCTTTTAAAACACACAACTGACACTCGATGTACATTACAGACACAGACTACTTAGCAATAAACAACGATAAAAGCAAATCCATAGACTTACACTTAACAGAAATTTCCACATGCCAAAACATAATAGATACCTCAAACGAAAATATAAAAATTTGCCAACTGACACAACCAATCAACACAATCCAAAACTCACTTTGCTTACCAAACTTACTCCTTCACCCTCAAATCATAACTAATCAATGCAAAATATTACCTATCAAAGCAACAGAAAAAATCACGAAAATGGACAATTCAAATACTTGGCTATATTCAGCAATTAAAAATCTAACCATGATAATACGATGTAAAAATGTTACAGAAACTCTACAGTTAATAGACCAAGGAACAATTACATTTCTTGACACATGTAAAATAATCACAGAACACTTTATTATACAAATTGAAGGAAACTCTAAAACAGTAAAAATTGAACACCAGCAAAAAAACAGAAGTACCAACAAACGATGTAGAAATTTCATTGAAACACTTACGACATCACAACGACACAGGAAACATAGAACAAATTAAAATAAGCAACCACAACGAATACAACAGACAACTGAGCAGAGAAGCACGCAAAATAAATGAACTAAAAAATACAGCAGAAGAAATAGCTACACAGATGACCAAAAACAAACTCAACCACTCGTCAGGAATAGTAATAACCATCATCAGCATAAGTATAACAATAACAGTATCATTTCTAATACTCTGCAAATATAAAACTGCGAAAAACACAAGTACAAGAAACTTAACAGAAATTAACATACACAACGACCATGACACAAAAGAAACGGACAAACAAAATACGAACTCAAATAACAAAAATTTAAGAATCATATAAGTACTAAAATAATATTCTTTAAATCCATAATCAGCAACAACATGAATTCAACATCCTTCCCCGAAGCCCATCTCGAAATGATCAAACATCTTCAAAACATGAGAGATGAAGAATCAAGAAAATGGAACGCCAAAAACCCTCGCCAAACTAAAAAAAGAACAACAACCACAATCATACTGCCGGAACACGTAACCACCTAGTACCATCTTAAGTACTCAGATCAAAAGCAAAAGGCCCAGGAAACAGAAAAACTAAATGTAAGAAAATATAATTGGTTAAACAGGAACAATAAACCTGTATACCCATGGCCAACATGGGACAAAGAAAAAATGACCGAACTTGAAAATGCAGAAATTTGAATGCATTAAAACGGGAAAAGATAAAAATAGCTTTTTCTTCAACGAACAAACTATAAAAACTAACACTCGAGGAAGAACAAGCTATACCTTAACAATTATTACTAAAAAAAAAAAAAAAAAAAAAACTAACACCTACCAGTTAAGATAAAACTACCTTTTAATATTAAATATCTAAGCAACAACACCATTACCATTTAAATCAATAATATTATTTTATATTATATCTAGACCAATCAAAAAAAAAAAAACATTTAGCTTATAAGAAAACTTTCAAAAAAAAAAACATCTAGTATATAAGAGAACTATCAATAAAAATTCACCTAGTACATAAGAAATAAAAATTGACATTCCAAATTACACATACAAAAAAAATTTTTTTTCTCACACTAAAATCATTGTCATACAAAAATTAAATATCGTGATCAAAATAAAAATAAACACACACTTAAATAAAAACTAAAGTATATAAGAAAAACAAAAATGGCTTCACTCAAAATATTGCACACACAATGAAAACCTTACTAATTAAAATACATTCTTTTCATATTTCTAATCAGAATCTACTTATTTAAGTAGATTCTGTTTCTAATTATACACATAAAACAACACAATATTGTCATCAAAATATATACATACATAAAAACACATAACTGTACAAAATGGGCATCAAAAAAAAAAAATATATAAAGGGTTATCCAATTCAAGCTTGATAAAGTAAACTTAAAAAAAACACACAAAATATTCGGAATGTATTGTAATTTTTATTTCATTTTACAGATTGATCCTTGCCATTTTTAGTTAACCCTTTAACTGTTTACTTTTTTTTCGAAAAACGTTTTCTCCCTGCTTAATTATTTTTCAGCGAGGACAATATAATGTATTGCGAATTAAAATAAATAAAGTTACCAGAGCAACGACAATTCTAACATGTCTATTTTTTAAATGATCTATATTTGACCTTCTTCAGGAAAAAAAATAAAATTGATTTGTTGAATAATAATACGAATGTAATATTTTTTATCTTTAAACTTTTTTTTATCTTCATGACGAGTATACTCGACATTATGCGAAAATTTTTCGTTTTGCTTTCACGAGTATACTCGACATAAACAGTTAAAGGGTTAAACAAGATATCATTCAAATGTCCTCCACGGGACTTCTTACAGACCTTGATTCTTTTGAGGTAATTTTCAATGACTTTTCGGCACATTTTGGGCGGTATCTCGGCCATTACCTTACGAATATTAGTTTTCAATTCGTCAAGAGTTTGAGGATTGTTTGCGTAAACACGATCTTTCGCGTAGCCCCACAAAAAGAAATCCAAAGGCGTTAAATCACAGGATCTTGGAGGCCAATTGACATCAGCCAATCGCGAAATCAAACGTCCAGGAAATTTCTCTTGCAAAAGATCTCGATTTGCTCGTGTTACGTGACTGGTTGCTCCATCCTGCTGGAACCACATATCGTCAAGATCATAATCTTCGATTTTCGTAAAAAAATAATCGGTTAACATGCGGCCATAGCGCTCAGAATTGACGGCAACGGTTCGTCCATGGTTGTTCTCAAAAAAATACGGCCCAATCACACCACCAGACCACAATGCGCACCAAACAGTGACTTTTTCCGGGTGTAATGGCTTCTCTACAATCAATTGTGGATTTTCTGAGCCCCAAATTCTACAGTTTTGCTTATTAACGTATCCACCAAACGAAAAATGAGCTTCATCACTGAAGAAAATTTTGTTCGAAAAATCAGCTTTAATCAGATTTAATAATTTTAACGCGTTGGTCGATTGTTAAATGCTCCATATTCTTAAATGGCAGAATGTCAACTAAATAAATGACAGCGTACTTGACGTTTATCTTTGACAGATGTCGGTATACAGATTTCTACTTTATCAACCTCGAATTGGATAACCCGTTATATAATACACAATAGCGTTCTGAATTTCTTAAAAGACATCAACTCCAATTATCGTAAATTAAATTCGTACGTTAACACGGCTGACGGTACGGCCAACACAATTATCGGTTATGTCAACCTTCCAGTAAAATATCGCCATAAAACCAAGGTAGTGAAACTCTACATCGTTCCAACCTTGAAAAGCCGACTGTATCTTGGAAATAATTTTTGGGTTGCCTTCGACATAGTTCCACAAATGGTTAATGAGGTTATTGGTGAAGCGGATTCGAATAATGGAAAAATGTACAACTTAAATAAGTTCCAACGGGCTCAATTAAACCAGGTTATTAACAAACTTCCCTCCTTTAACGAACTAACTAACTTTAACGAACTTTAACTCCTTTAACTAACTAGGATGTACCAACTTGCACGAGCATCGTATTGATGTAGGATCGGCTTTACCAATAAAACAAAGGTATTTTCCAGTATCACCAATCATTCAATCTGCCTTACAACTAATAGAACCGAGTTAGAGTCCGTGGTCATCTCCCGTTGTTTTGGTATCAAAATCCAATGGAAAATTAAGATTGTGTCTTGATTCCCGCAAATTGAATGGTTTCACTATCAAAGACTCTTATCCACTACCAATTACAGATGGACTGCTAGCTCCGTAACAGATGGCGCAATAGTAGGAGTAGCTGTTACAGGCAATTTTAAATTTAAATATTTTTTACGACTAACAAATAATAAATATTATTACAGGGAATTTTAAAAACTTTTAAATAATTTTTTACGACTTACTAAATCATAAAAATTATTTAATATGTTGGAAAATTATGAAAAGCAATATAAAAATAAAAATAAAAAATTTTGTGTGAAATATTTTAATTTTTAAAATTATAAAAAAATATTAAATAAGAGGGCCTATAACAAATACAAATAAAGCAAAAAAATAAAAACAAATAATAAAAGGAGCAAAATGAATATCTCATTGGTCAAAACGAACAAAAATAAAGACAAGCTGATTATTGACGGTTACTAAAATAATTAAAATTAAAGTTAAATTTATCGATGGTGTTGCGATCAACGGAAAAACCTATTGTGTAAAGGAAGAGCCACCACAACACTAAAAGAAAGAAAACATGAACTAAAAAAGGAACCATCATATCATAATCATGCTCCGGAGGCTTCCGAAAAAGATGTTTTTAAGGCAAATGAAACAGTAAAAAAGTTGGCAGAAGTACCAGGGTTGCGACCTTCACAAATAATAAGAGAAAGTATTGTTGAATGCGACCTCGATTGCAGATTATATTTACCTTCAAACAGAGCACAAAAACTAAAAATTGCTCGACTGAGGACCACAACACTGAAAGAGCCGGAAAGTTTAAATGAAATTTCCATTCCGGAAACGTTAAAGTTTATTGACGAAGAGCTCTTCGTATTGTCGGAGAAAGATTTTGGAGGCAATAAAAATATTTTATTAGGAACAAAAACATCTTTAAAGTTGCTAGCAGAGGTTGAATGCTGGCTTATGGACGGTACATTCGGGGTTATACCATCTATAATGGAGACAGTTATTCTCGATCCAGGGTAAAATTGGCGACCAGATCATAGTATTATTATTTTGTATAATGAGCTCAAAACCAACAGAAGCTTACTCGGAGATGTTCTATGAGATTTGTAAAACTGCTTGTGATTGGACCATCTCGTTAAATCCAAAGAGAATTGTGTAAGCTTTTGAAAAAGCAAGCGTAGCTGCAGCTAAAATAGATTTTCTGTAGGCAAAATACAAAGGATGCCTTTTCCATTTCGGGCAAATATTATGGAGAAAAGTACAATCTGAACACCTTCAGATTAAATATGGAAACGATAAATCTTTTAGCATGCAAATTCTAAAGTTGAAAAGCTTAGCCTTCGTACCTCCTGAAGAAGTTTCCGAGTATTTTGATGCGATCATAAAAGAATTTGATCCAGGCGCCAAGCGAATTGCCAAACGGTTCCAAACAAATTGTATAAGATGTGTTCATAGATACCAAGGGAGACCCCAATACAGTCCAAAGTTCTGGACTATTTCCCAGAACAATGGTAATAATTTTCCTAGAACACAAAATTCAGTTGAGGCTTGGCACAACCGGCTAAAAATAGTAATCGGAAGACCTCATGTTGGGGTCTATAAGTTAATCGAAGAATTGGCAAAAGAGATGATGATATATAAAACACGCATTGAAAAATGGAAAGCTGGCGAACGCGTCCAACTAAAAAAATGTGGAAAAACAACAGAATTTTAAATGTTATTGTAAATAGAAACAATACTGATAAGGTTAATTATTTAAAAAATATTGCTCATTCTATTAGTTACATTAATAGCGCTTAATTTTATTTATTTTATCATTAAATATTTCATCAAAAACCTAAACGTTCTTTTCAGAAAGACCAAAAATATATTTTATTAAAAGACATATTTATACAAATCCAATTTTGTAAATTAAATTTTACAAATATTGATTGTGGAATAGCCAGGTTCAATTGAGCAGGCCCAATCCCAAAAATTCTAGAATAATTCATATTAAAATGCAAATTATATCCGATAACCCAAATTTCACCAAAATCGGCCAAAAAACGACCGAGTTTTTAATAAACATGAAGATAAAAAAACAAAATTTAATATTTATATTTTTTTTAAATGCCAACTTTTGTCGGGATTTTTAAAACTTCAGAAAAAGTCTGGATTTTAAAAATCGGGATTTAGAAAATCGGGCTTTTGATGGACAGAGGATGGATTTATAAGTTGGGATTTTGAAAGTCGGGATTTTGAGAGTCGGGATTGATAAATTCGGGATTTTGAAAGCCGGGTTTTTTTTTGTCAGGATTTTGATAATTTGGGATTTTGTAATTCGGGATTTTGAGCCGATCCCACTATTCTCGTAATGATTTTTTGTGAAAAATTATGTTTTTTTTTTTATTTTTATTTCTTTATTTAAATAAAGTTTAGAATAATATTTGCAATGAACTCAGTTTCTTTTCATTTAATTATGTTAATTATTATGATTGCTTAAAGTTCCTCTGTTTCCACTGGTAATGTATTCTATTGGCCTCCTTAATAACATCAGCAGCAATAATCAAGCTCTTTGTTCGGTCCACAAAAGAATCCATCCAGCCACTGAAACTAGCCAGCTGAAAAATGCTGCTTGGAACAATCGAACGAGAGTCTGTAATACGTTAGTTTCATGTTATTCTATATAGCAAGAAAAGAGCGTGTTACAACATCATGGTGAAACGTACGACCTGCTAGATAATTTGATTTCTTAAAGTGTCACGGATATAGAGACCATGCCTGCAAGTTATAAACAGCCAATTATCCACGACATAATAAGGGATAACCTGGTAAAAGCATACGAATCTTATTCTAGGGCATATAATTTGCGGACTAAACCGATTACATTCCAGCCGGGCCAAAAAGTTTTCATAAAAACCCACCACGTAAGTGAAAGACCAAAAAATTCGCCTCTAAACTTGCTCCCCTGTATGTACCAAGAAAAATCATAAAAAGAACAGGGAATGCTACGTATGTAGTTTAAAACGAGCATGGGAAAAATCTCGGAATGTACCATGCCAAAGACTTAAAACTTTGATTACTGTTGCTGTCCGTAATTATTTTGTGGTTCAACTGTAATGCCACACACTTGTCATGGAAATTTCGACATTATACGCGTTGCAATATTTCGTAAGATAGGCACGCGAACATATTATTTAATGATGTGAAAAATTCCATGAAATTGTATTTTGTAAAATAAATATATTTTATATTCCAAAATTTCTTGCTTTACGCAATCACGAGTTTTTGACTGAAAACTAAAATCGATTTATTAACAAAAAATGAGATATGTTTATTAGGCATTACGAAATATTGTAATGATTAATATTAAGTTGATATATGTAAAAAATATAATGGGCATTTTGTCAGAAAAAGTAGACATTGATAAAAGTACTTTCTTTCGATAAACATGTGATCAATAAAAGATTAAAGCTAATAGTTAAAAGGTAAGTAAAGTAGCTAAAAAGTATTGCCGCCCGGTGACAAAGTGGTCAGCATGCTTGCTCCAGCGACCGGCGGTCCCAGGTTCAATTCCCGAGGCCTATTTAACCAAAAACTAATCACTTTGCACTTTGCAAAATTTTGATAAGTGCTAAGTTTTTTACAGATTATAATAACTTTGCAAATGAAACTTCGATTTTATTGCTCTTATATTACTGATTAGTCTAAAAATAATCCCAAATGATTGCTATTTTCACTAAATTACTTATATATAAACAATAAATTATTAAAATAATAATGATTCTATACATTAAATACAAATTAATTTACAATTTCGATAATACAAAGTGTAAGGAAGTAATGCAAAATGCTAAGTGAAATGTGCCAAAATGCTAAGTGAAATGTGCAATTATAACACAATAACAAACAGTTAATGTGTTTTTATTTTTCAGCTGTTTGATATTTTTTCATAATTTTTTGCTAAATAAAAGTTTGCATTACATGCATTGTGATAAGTTTAGTTGATACTTTTAAAACGTATGTTAGGTCGTCAAAAATGATTCGACGTGAATTATTATTCGGAAAAGATGTAAGAAATAAAAATATGTATCAAAAGAGGATAAACTTTAGAATATCCAACGAATTTTCATTTAAAAAATCTCTCTCTCTCTCTCTGGCTTTCACATCCCATGAAGGGATTTCGCCGCCTGCACTAAGGCCCTCCATCCATCTCGATCCACCGCTCTCGTCCTCCAGTTTCGACATCCTAATGTTCGTAGATCTTGTTCGATGTCGTCGCGCCAGCGTAGTCGGGGTCTTCCTCTACGACGTACTCCGGCTGGTTGTTGGTGGAACACTTTATTTATCATCCGTTGTTGTGGAGACCTTGTAACGTGGCCGAGCCATCTCACTCGATTGGATTTGATGAATCCGATAATATCGCTGCCTCCGAGGAGTTGCTTTATTTCGTGATTCATACGGATCCGGTATTCGTTGTTCGCAACTTTAATTGGACCAAAGATTGAACGGACAACCTTCCTTTCGAAGGTAGATAATAATCTACAATCGTTAGAGGTCATGGTCCAGCTCTCGCTTCCGAAAGCCAGCACAGGTCTTATAAGTGCTTTATAAAGTGCGAGCTTGCACGACTGCGATAGATGTTTCGATCGCAATAATCTTGATTTGGCGTAGAAAACTCGTTGTCCGGCAGCGATTCGGGCTTTTATTTCTGCCTGCATATCATTCGACGATGTTATAACTGACCCGAGGTATTTAAAGTTTTCGACGCTATCAAAGTTGTGGTCGCCAATTCCGAGATTTGCCGTAGAGATGTTCCTAGGTGTTACTAAATATTTGGTTTTACTGCTGTTCACCTCCAAACCAAGTCTTCTTGCGCAGCGATCGAGTGGTATGAAACTGTCTTTGATATCGCCAGGTCTTCGGCCAAGAAGCACGATATCATCTGCATATCCAAGAATTTGGCCTGACTTATTAAATATACAGCGCGAGGTTTCGATGTTGCTTTTCCTCACTACGTACTCAAGCGCCAGATTGAACAGCAAAGGCGCGAGTGCATCACCCTGTCGAACACCAGGGTATCGATTTTGTCTCGTGAGTTACTCATTTAAAATGAGTGAAGCAAAAAAAATCGAATACGTACACAGTGTATAATACACAATTATGTCTTTGTATTTGTATTTTTCTTTTGTTCGTATTTGTGTCATTTGTATGATGAACAGTGCCAAAATAACGCGATCCGGGCGAATCGGTTTAATTTTTATGGTGCTTACTTCCTTTTCTCAGCAGATTACGTCTGCTCTCGAGCTGTGGAGTGTCATTATTCAACATGCCAATATATTTTATATTATCTATTATCATAAATTAATTTTACATCTAATAATAAAATTTTATAGGTAAATTTATTTTAAATTTCATAATACATAAACAACGCAAAAATATGGCGTTTACAATGTTAACCCTTTGAGTGCCAAAAAGCGCAATCGTGTTCCTCAATATACTAGCCGAAATCATGTTTGCACTGAAAGAGTTAATATGAATAAACAAAAAAAGAATGACACGTGACTTGCATATACAGAAAAACAATCATACGCACGAAACTACCACAAATACATATGCTACTACTATATCATTCCGGTTACACTCATTTCATTTCACACATTTTGAGACAAAATCGATATACAGATGTTATTTCAAAGGGGTCTGACACAGATCCTCCAATTACGATTCTACATACAGACCCGGATGTTGTTAATTTACACAGAGAAACGAGTTTCTCTGGGATTCCCAGGCATATGAGCGCGGCCCATAGGTTGTCGCGGTTTATACTGTCATACGCCTGTCTGAAGTCTATATATAGCTGATGTATGGTTATGTTGTACTCCCAACATTTTTCCAAGATCACCCTCATGGTGAAACACTGGTCAGTGGTTGATCGGTTGGGACGAAAACCACACTGATAGTCGCCAATGATGTTTTCGGCGAAAGGGATGAGTCTGGCAAGTACAACATTAGCCAACACTTTGTAAGCAGTGTTCAATAGAGCTATGCCACGAAAGTTTTCACATTTAAGACGGTCGCCTTTTTTATGCAACGGACATATGAGCGCGGTCTTCCAATTCTCCGGCAACTCTTCTTGGTCCCAAATACAAACGACGAGATCGTATAAACTTGTTGCAAGAGTAGCGCCTCCGAGTTTAATTAATTCTGCGGGGATTCCATCGAGACCAGGTGCCTTGCCGTTTTTCAATCGACTAATAGCTGCGTCTACTTCCTCTACTGTGGGATATTCGACAAAGACCTCTTCACCTGGCGGAGCTATTGCTCTAATGGGGGTCACTTCGTCATTCCGATTTAGCAGATTTTGAAAGTAGGTTTGCCATACTGAGAGAACATCAGCCACGTTTGTTCTCAGCTCTCCATTCCCGTCTTTGATGGCTGTACTTCTTGGGTGGAAATCTTTAGTGAGATTCGTGGCGTTAGCAAAACAGTCCCTTGAGTTTCCTAGTTCCGCTTGGAAGCTGATGTTTTCGATGCATAATCTCATATGTTCGCGCTTCTTTTGTCGAAAAAATTTAGTCGTGGCTTTCCTAGCGCGGTGATATTCTACTAGAGTGCTTCTCGTGTTGCGAGCCAACCATTTTTCACGAAGCGTTCGTTTATTTTCGACGACCCTTCGGCATTGATCATCGAACCAATCGTTGCGGGGCCTCGGAGGTCTTCTTCCGATGGTATTTTGCGCCGCGGTTGTTATGGCTGACTGTATAGCGTGCCACTGCTCCTGGATGTTAGGAGGAGCATCTTCATTGTTATGGGGCCGGTCTAAATAATTAGTGACAGCTGATTGGTAACTCTGCAGTGACGCTTGGTCTTTTAGAGCATTAACATTCCATCGAGCAGTCTTTTGTGCTTGTCTATTAAACGTAGATGACAGTTTGCACTTATACTTAAATATGACAAGCATGTGATCGCTGTCCATGTCTGCACCTCTGTAGGATCTAACGTCAGATATGCTGGTGGAGTGTCTCTTGGACACCATGACGTGATCGATTTGGTTTTCCGTTCTTCCATCATTCGATCTCCACGTTACTTTGTGGATTCTGTTATGTGGAAAAAACGTACTTGATACAACTAAGTTGTACGTTATTGCCAGGTCGCTGACGCGTTGGCCGTTGTTTTTACTAGTTAGGTGCAGGCTGTTGGGACCGATGTGCGATGTAATTCTGCTTGTTGATAATTTATACCGAACGATTTAAAAAATCGTTCGGTATAAATTATCAACAAGCAGAATATATTTTACAAAATATCGAGGACCTTATTAAGCACAAAACTACAAAAAATAAGGCATTTACTCCAAAACAACAACTATTACTGTGCCTTCATTTGCTTGGCAATGGATGTCAATATCATGGTGTGGGTACCATGCACGGCGTTACAAAGGGGACTGTTTGCACCACAGCACGTCGCGTTGTAACGCAATAGTCGAAAATTTATTTCCAAAAATTGTGTGTTGGCCAGAAAACGTGGCAGACATTCGCCCTAATTTTTATATAAAAGGAAGGTTCCCTAATGTTTGTGGATGTGTTGATGGTACAATAATTAAAATTGATGCACCATCAAGTAACGAAGTTATGTTTGTAGATAGACATGGAAATCATTCACTAAAAGTAATGATGATATGTGGACCGAACAATTTATTTTATGCCGTCAATGCCAATTGGCCTGGAAGCGTGCATGATTCTCGAGTGTTGCGTAACTCAGCAGTATTTCACAAGTAACTAATTTAAAATAAATTCAACAGTGGGTCTATTCTGTCTTTCCCTGGGGATTAGGGATTGGAAATTAGGAAAAAAATAATCTTTGTAGCACTTTTTCCCAATTTTCTAAAAATGTATTCTGGCAGTGTTGGGAATAAATTTTTGAGGAAAAGAAATTTAGTTTAAGTGTCGGTCACCCGGTGTTTTAAAATTTATTTTAAAGTTGTCAAAAATTAAAAAAGACATTTTCAATAATTTTTTTGTTATAAATATGAGTAATCGCATAATTTGGAAGGGAAACAGTTTATTCGTTCGATGCGGAAGTGATTACGGGACGCGTTAGATCCGTTTGGTATAATAGAAAGTGAGTTTGTAGGGTTATACAGACTCACAGAAGAATTAGTGTTTATGTTATGTAACAAAACCGAAAATTTTATGGAGGAAACTAATATTTCCAAAAAATTTAGAGTTTTAATAGCTTTAAATTTTTTAGCATAATTTTTATTTAATTATAAAATAAAATTATGATTATTAATTTCTAAATACAATTATAATTATTTATAAAATAAATATTTTTGAATGCCGCTGTTATCAGGTTAAAATTCAAAATTGAAATGTAAAGTTACATTTTTTTTTATCCCGTAAACGACTTTACACAAATATTAGTAATAAAAATCTGATTTAAAACATTTTTAATTGTATTGGTTTTTATTATTTGGCTGCCACATTACATTAAATTACTCGTCATATTATCCTCCGTTACATTATCCATAGTTGTTGTTGTTGTATTTTCTATTTGTTAATTTATGTAATTGGCTAAATCACCCGTTACTCTAATTCGTTATTTGATTTATTTTTTTGGAATTATAAATACAACGTACGCGATAGATCAATTTAAATAATATTTCCCTTTAGTATTTCATAATTCCCAAAAAAAAAAAAATTTGGGAAAAATATTTGTAAAAACTGCAACAATTAGGAAAAAAAATATTCCCAAAAAATATTTTCCGTGTCGCCAGAATACACTTTTAAGGAAATAATTCCTAGCTGCAACAATACTGTCAATTCTTTTCATTTACTAATTCCCAGGGAAAGACGGAATCGACCCACTGATGTTATTTACATTTTTTGTATTCACAGATTTGAAAGTGGTTGGAGACCCTTTGAAGGAGCTGTTATTTTAGGCAATAGATCATATCCACTCAAAACCGATAAATCAAAATTCAGGAGATACCTCTGTCCAGAATTTTAATAATGCTCACAAAAGAACTCGTCGTCTAGTTGAGGATAGTTTTGGAATTTTGAAATAAATGTTCCCTTGTTTGAATTATTTAAGACTACGTCCTAGAACTGCATCAAAAATTGTACACACTTGTTCAACAATACACAATATTGATTGCACGATAGCTCGAGAATATAGAAGTGAGGATTTATTGATGGTTGCTGGCACTGAAGTAACAACAAACAACAATAATTTATTGTTGAAAATGGAAGCTGAACACGAAATGAACTTTAGTGCGATCGAAAAATTAAATAATATTTTAACTTTCTTCAGACAAACTGTATAATTCAAATTTATAATAAAATAAAAATTTTAAACAAATTTAAAAATTTAATTTTCTAATTCTAAAACCTCAATTAAAATTTCAGAATTTATATCTGTTGTGGTTTCGGGATATGTTGTACGTCAATCTCATACTGGCACTAAATCACTTGTTATTTCTGACGGCGTTAAATTAAGTTCCCTTGCTAATTTTAGGCATTGTAACCGTTGATGGTAAATTTCTACCTTCATCAGCTCAAGTTTTAATTGGCGATCTTGATTTTGAAAATCACTATTTGGACGTTTCCTTTCGTTTTTTGCTTCTTCGCATTTCGTTTTTTTGAATCTTTAATTGATTCATTTAATTTGGTGGAGCTACCTGACTCACCATAGCTCTGCGGTAAATTTAAACCTATTACCACTTCACAATCTCGCTCCAAAATGTTAAGTATGAAATTATCAATTTCATCAAGCTTCAGTCCTTACTCCCTTCGATCTGGTTTTTTGAGCGTTATCCCGCTTTGCCTATTTAAATTAAAATGATAGTACTATTCATTCAAATTAAATGATAGTACACATTATGCAAATTAATTTTTACCAAAGTTCGGCTTTTCCACAAGCCAAAGAGATTATCTCTAGCATATCTCCAGTCTTTGTCGGCAGATGCTAATTGCATAGAATAGGCGACGACTAATACCTCTTTCCATGCTGTCTCCTTTTCAAGTTTAATAGTATTATTGAAACTACCAAAAAGAATGTTTTTCCTCTTTTTTACTTCCTCCAATAATGCAAGTTATTGCTTAAACAAAACGCTGTGTTTACTGATCGTGTCGTTGTTTATGTGTAATAAATTGAAAAATAATTCACGTGTACGTTTCACAGTAATTTATCGACTAATAAACAGTCATCACATTGGATAAATTTTTCTGTATCTCGATACAAGTAAATGAATAGAAAAAAATCAAATAATAAGAGGAACTTGTTGTTATTCCCATGTGATGAATAAAATATATTTCATCTAGTTGGTTTTCAAAAAAACACTAACGTCCACGAGTATATTTCCTCTGAATTCTACACCAAATTTGCTAAATGTTTTAGTAAAAAAATAATTATCACTCAGCAAATAATATTGATTAGAAAGGAAGTTTTGGAAAGCGTTAATTATATTTTAATGAAACATATTAATCTATAATATTAATGTCTTAATCGCCTGGACACTTGTTTAATATGTATTTGAAACTAAACATGTATTTTTTATACCATAACATTAAATTATTTTCTCTTTATGGAACAAAATAGTTGAACTTATTGCTTAGCAAAATTTTGAAAAGTGATAAGTGCTAAGTTGCAAAGTACGATGGTTAAATAGGCCCCTGCTCAGCAATATGGTATAGTAAACCTAATCATATATTACATTCGAAAATGAAAACAATATGAAACGGCAATTAATAGAAAAGGAAAAATAGTATAATGCTTTCCCTTTCCTCCTCTTATCTACATGTATTATTGATGGTACCGATTAGAATAATTTTTCTGACAACGCATTAGTTTACCTAGATTCGAGGTAATAATTTAGAGTGCGAAGTGAAAATAAAAGAAAAAATAAGGTTTTTGTTTGTTTGAGTGGTTGTTTCTACCTATTAAAAAAAGAAAAAAAAGTAAGTATTAGTAGTCTAGTGCGAGAATATAGTGGGGCCCATTGACGCAGCGGAAGTGGATTTAAAACAAGATACGATTCCACTTAGAATTGATTATTAACGCTTTTGATTTGGAGGCGCAGTAAGCCATTTATCTGATTAAGTGCTGTTTGTGAGTTGACTAACCCTAATCAATATCGTTTTTCTTGGTTGCGTTAATGAAGGTTGAGTGCCGCTATTCGGGTGACTGGCCCTCAAATACATATCACCCAGAGAATATTCCTTCCGTTTGAATGTCAAACTGACCAACACCATTGCGATCGCCAAAGGATAAAAAAGGGCAATCCAGACGTGCAAGGGGTTATGTCCTAAATTAAACCGATCAATGCTGTTAGGAATAATACCGCGATTGAGTCGCGCTTAAGTGTTAATAATAGTTATTTTCGTGTTTCAACCTGTTTTTTTTGCAAGTTCTTGGAACCTTACCAGAGATCTAATTTTATTCCGTTTTACGGTAATATTTTAATCGCGTATGAGTTATTTAGAATCTACTCAAAAGTGTTTAATTCTCAATATCTGTTTTTGTGAAAAATAATATTTCTAAGTCAGTAATTTTTATTAGACGTTTTTTTAATTAGCTTCTAAATTCAATGTTTGTTCTTAGGATTTTTTTTTGTTGTAATTTAATATTGTAAGTTCGGTAAAAATGATGTAGGTTTTGTATAATTAGTGATTTTGTGGCTTATGTAATATAAAAAAAAACATGAATCTATTCCTTGATTTGTCGGCATATCAATCACACAGTGGCGCTTTTCCAACTTTTACAATCGTCAATAAAAAAGCTTCCAGTAATTTAGAATAAAATAAATAATATCCGGTATTGGCATTAAATTCTTAAGAAAATTATAAAAAATTCGATAGCAAACCACCACTGCAAACAAAAAATTTCACCATGGTAAAAGTTTTAGCGGCCCTATACTGAACACGATACGAAAACGAAAGTACAAGATTCATATTTGAATTGAATCAGATTCGTACGATTCTTATTTAAAATTGTATGGGAATCTTGTACTTTCGTTTTCGTATCGTGGAATAGGGCAGCTGGTCAAAGTGTGTTTGCCAATTTAATAATAACTGTACATTATTTATATAAATACAATACTTACCCAAGTTACTTACACAACTGCATAACAATAAATGAATTCCAAAAACCCAAGAATAGTTTTTTTTTTATTTTAGTTATGCAATTTTAATTTTTTATTTATTTTATCAAAAATTGAAATTAAATTTACATATTCAAAATATTACCAGATCTGTCAATGTAATGTGATTTCTCTTTCTCGATATTCAAGTCTGGCCATCCGACAGCAAAGTGATTTATATAAAGCTTACCATTCTTACCATTATGTCAATAATTAGAAAGTCATGTGATTTCGAATAGTTTTATTTCTTTGTTTCAAAGATAAATAATTAACTTTATTTCATATGTACATTTAATTTAAAAATTTATACGAACAATTTTCATATTTCTAGCAATTTACAAAAATTTTGAAACAAAATAATAATACATTGATGTAATTGAAATTAAAATAGAGCTAATAGAACAGAACACAATACATATAAACATAAACAAAACAAAAGTGATATTTATTTATGTACTTTAACATATTTATTTTAGTTTAGTTTAATATTTTATTAATTTTGTATTTTAACTAAAATTTGACTAGGATACAAAATTTTAATAACGTAATTAAAAGTATAAGTTATTTCAGTAACGTTTCATTTAATTTTAGTACAAAATAAATAAATATCTATTAATCGAATCTATTGCACATTTAAAAAAAAACAATAATTGATTAAATATAATTTTACATTAAAGATTTTGATATACATTTATTTTATCTTACAATACATAACATACTAATTCGTGAAACGACATAGATATACCATATAATCAAACCACGGCATTCGGAAAATGAACGTAAAAATATTAGTCACAGTTTTTACATTATTTCTCTACACTGCTATGTACCTATATGACAAAGACAATAAAATGCAGAAAATTGAAGGAATATTGAAATTCTACCAAAGCAATTAAACAAACTGCCTTATTAATTGGAACTCGTGTATATTAGGGTCATCATGCTACATATGCTAGAGACAACCTAAAAGAGACATGTCATCCTTTGTTAACGTAAAATTTTGAACTGAGTATACATTTTCTGCAAATGATTGCATACAATCAAAAATAATTTGGCTTGCTTACGTATACGCATAGAAGCCTGACACGGGGTCACTCTATACTATGCAAAACTGCTGAGATTTTCTCTCATGAGATTAAATTTATGAATGTACATATTTGTAAGTATGTTATACAAATTTTGAAACTCTCAGCAAATTATCAGGAGTCTATTTTACGAAAAAATTATCATGAAATTTTTACGAAATGTTAAATTAAAATACACTTTTAAGGTTATGTTTTGTCATTTGAATGTACACACACATGCCCACAGGTCTATTCATTTTCTCTTAATTTTAAAATAAAAATTAACAATTAAAATTTTAAAAACCTTACTTATATTTTTAATTAAATCTACAGTATCTTTGCTATACTGTTTTAACATAAAAATCTATAGATTGATTGACAATATTTACGGATTTTTTGACATTTGAAGAAATTATTATGAGAAATGCCCAGTTATGATATTTGTTTGATAATTATTTATCAATACATTGAAAAAAGCATACACATACATAAAATATCATGAGAGTCTCAGTGATTATGCATAGTGTAGACCCGTATGAACCATACTTGGACTAATAAGAATAATAATTTTAACAATAAAGGCGGTGGTAAATGTCCAGATTTTGCCTTTAAGGCGAAAAAATTTGCCTTATACAAAATTGAGAAATGTTCAAACCAAAGAGCGCGCATAATTTTCATGCCTTAAAAGCAAAATCTGTACATGTATCACCGCCTTAATTGTGCGAAAATAAAATTTCTTTAGTGTTTTTTGACGTTTTGGCCATAGATAACATAGAATATTAAATTCATTGTAATTTTTTTTGTAGTATAATTTTGAAAAATTTATAAAATTTTGAATGTAACACAGTAGTATTTTGTAGAAACGTATTATCAGTACCTGTGTTTGTATACGCAGTGGTATATCAACAAATACATGTTTTTAAGATTATAAAATGATTGAAATGCGAATTAACACCCATTTACATGTAGAAAATTGTAACCTCTGCAAATTTTTGTAAAAAAGAAGCATCCGCTACATACAAATATTCAAAATAGTGTACATATACCGGGTGATTTTTTTAATGTGAAACTTTCAAATATCTCGGAAAATAAGCACTTCAGCTCAATTGGACTATCGCAAGTGGTTGAAAAATTGATTACAAAATTTGACGATACAAACAGTGCCGACATGTTCTAACTATCACTTTTTTCGCTTCGATGCATTTTCGATGGAATAACGGTATTTTAGAAGTAATATTTTTACAAAAAAAAATATTTTTACTTCTAAAATACCGTTATTCCATCGATAATGCATCGAAGCGAAAAAGTGATAGTTAGAACATGTCGGCACAGACACACAGAGTGAGCTAATATAAGCGTGGTAATAAAAATAGAGTAAGACAAGTAATGTAAGTGCAAATCACTTGAATGAATGAGTGTATACAACATATAAACAAAAAATAAAAACAAATTCAGCAACAAATGACATAGCTGCAGCAGTTTAAATTGGGCAAATCTATAAAAAATAAATCAACTTTAGTTATTTTTTTAGACGTATAGTCATTTTTAGTAATATGATTTTGTGTGTACGTGTATAGTACAAACATATTTCAAAACAAAATATTGCAGCGCACGCTGCACAGATATATTATTTTATTTTCATGATGTCAAACTAAATGCGCATAGTGTTCTCTAAGATTTAAATTATTAATTGTTTCTCTTTTTCGCCTTAATAGTTTTACAGCACATTACAGCAGTTGAAAACTAGTCAGTATCATAACACCATAAGTCTCATTTGAAAATTCGCAATTTTTTGCTAGTTCGGCTTCGACTGATAATAAGCGCAAAGACGAATTGTTTTAGCACATTTTTAATTCTTGATAGACAACTGAAGGATCGTTCTGCTTAAGTCACAGTTACTGGGATCGTACAAAACAACCTTAAACCAATAACAATATTAGGAAGCTTGACCTAATTTGTTTTAACTTGTTGAGAAATAATATATATGAAACTAAAAATACCGACATTTTTCTTTGCTCACATATTACCTGTTTCCCTGGCAGTAGTAATTCAATTTATGATAGATACAAAAATCAACAAATATACATTGAATGTAAAACGGTTCTATCAGGGGATATATAATAGCCAATATGATCAGACATATCAAAAGTAAACATTAAAATATATTTTTATATTCTAAGTTTACTTTTGATATGTCTGATCATATATATATATATGTATATCAAGATTTACAAAATAATAATACGGAAACGGTTTCAATATCAAAAAATTTAAAATCATACAAAATTAGGCATTTGAGGAAAATATATATGGAAAGGCTGTGTTGAATTCATATCAAAAGGATGCCAATTTCTGTTATTTCACATAATCACATTATCGTTTTAGAAAAATCATAGGACCTGTAATATCGGAAATGAACTGTTGTGACATGTTAAATGAGCCAAATTTAAAAAATCATCTAAATGACTATGCTTATCAAGTTAGAGATTCAATAAAAAAAGGGATAAGAAGGAAAATGGTGTCTTTAATGATAGATTCCGCAACGCGATTGGATAGAAGCGGGCTTGAAATTAACTTGCAATATATTGAAGATAACGACATAAAGATAAATACACTTGCAATTAAAGTATTAACACAAAGTCATACATCAATTTATTTAAAAAAATGAGATTTTGGAGATTATTAAGGATTACAATATCGAACTTAACCAAGTGTATTGTATTAAGGCCGACAATAGAAGAAACATAATAAAAGCAACGGGACTAATTAACAATGAGTATGGTAATTGGAATTGTCTGAGATAATTTTGTTCAAACGAAAAATTGAATTTGATTGTTGTTACTACTTTGGAAAATTACAACATTGACAACATCGACAAAATAAGTTTTGTTAGCATTTTTATAGAGAACGGGGTGGAACCAAGCGCAAACTTTATTAATTAAAAAAATCAATAAAATATCAATAAAACTCCTAATAAACTGATATTTGATTTTACTGGGTGATCACAATATAAAACTATATAATTAATTTTATCAATATTCACTTTGAACAAACTAAATCTAGCAGCCGTTGCTTTCTTCAATTTCTCCTAAAAATATTCGTTTTTTATATTGTAATTATGGTATAAATCCATTGTTATACTTTTATGCCGTGGATTTATCACTATATTTATTATTTTTTGTTTAAAAAAACTATATTGTAATTTTAATAAAATAAATAATAAACAATTGATAGAAACACTTTCTTAACGTGATAATTTATTTATTTTATTAAAGAAATCTAAGTTTCAATCTTCGTCCATTCTCAGTTTCTTTTTATCAACTATTACTACGTTTCCATGGTCATGGATAAGCCGAATTACGATTTTCGTTGGGTGTCGTCGAGGTAATAACATGGCGACACTAATCCCTATCGTTTCCATGGGAAAATTATAAAATGCAAAATTTGTTTTAACAGTTCAGGTGGTATTATGGTTTTTCCCATCCATTAAATTAATTGTATCTTTTTCCTCTATTATATCCAATAATATTTTGTTTTCGTTCTCACTCCAAAATATATTTGACGCCATTTTGATTTTGAATACTATATTTTTTCTACTGACAGATAGAATCTCATTTAACCCAACTATTTTCGTTGAGTTAAGAACTCTAAAACTCTAAATTTAACTCGTTTCCATGATGAGCTAATCCTATATAACACCGGTTAACTCTGTCATTTATGGAAACATGGTATATGTTACTTGAAATGAATTCCTCGCCTTATATACGTTTATGTCCAAAAAATGTTATTTCATGAAACAATATTTTATGGGCATAAAATCGTATACAGGGTATTTGGCAGGTGGACCGACAAAATGTTTTGGCAGATGTCGGTGTCACGATAACTGAGATATGATATTTTTATTTTATTTTTAAATTACCCAAAATCTAACGGGGCCAGGTTTAAGACTATACCTTTTAAGTTATTGATAAATTTTAAATCAACGTTTTAATCAAATAATTAAATTATCACGTTAAGAAAGTGTTTCTATCAAATGTTTATTTTAATAAAATAACAATATATATAGTTCTTTTTTTAACAAAAAATAATAAATCGTTTTTTATGTTAATATTTTTTATCGATAAAATGTGTGCTTGGTTTCTATCTGGGAGACATGTTGTAATATCACATTTATAATATCGATATTTGATCGAAGTTTATGTCTTGCTTCTTTCGAATAAAATGTGAACCTATTTCAAATTATATAGTATCTACCAGTCTGCTAGATTGAAAAATTGTGATATTTCTACATCAAGGTGAGGTTATCAAGACGATGGAAGTTTGGTTTCGAACTAATGAAACATTGAATTCTTTGGCTGCGGGCCAATAGTCGGGTAAAAATCAATTTCAAGTAAATTTTTAGGTAAATCCATTTATTTTTCAAAAACTCTATGGCAAACTGATCGAACAATCTGTCCTAAATCCGATTTTTAACATAGTAAACGATTTACCCGATTATTGGCCCACAGCCTTTGTATTAAATTGATATTGATGTGATATTTCTACTTCATTTCAATTACCAAATAATTTGTTTTCGATACTTGAACGAAACTAGACAAATACACCTTGTTCACATTTGTTTTAGTAGGATATGATGATTATAGCAATACGAAAAAATAATTCATAAACGAAAGAGTTGCCCATTTCAATTTTGTCACGACAGGTTAAAATTATTTTAGTAACTCGAATACATCAAAGGACATTCTTTTTTAAATTTACAAACCTGCAATTACAAACATTTGTCTATGTTAGCGAAATAGTACAAAAAAACACTTTTCAGAGCTCTTGCTAATTTAATAGCTCTTATGAATTAATTATTTACTTCGAAGAAGTGGATTACTATAATTAAGCTGTCTTAACTTAATCCTCCGCTGTAGATAAACTTTTAATCCAAAACCAATAAAAGTAAAAAGCAATCCAAAAAATTTATATAGAAAGTAACAACAACAACTTAGAAATTTTGTTTGTCCGTCCGCTGGCGATAAAGATAATCATTATGTCATAATTGAAAAATATGTGATTTACAATTGCTCGATGAAAAGCGGGCAATAGAATTTCATTTTAAGTGATAGATCTTGAAAGTTATTAGAAATAGTTACTTTCAACTTTTTTCAGCCATAATGGAAATGTTAAAAAACTAATAAGTTCTTGGAATTACCGAATACAGTATTTGGCGCGTTGGTTAAATATTAAATTTCGTACTTTACCAGATTGTGGAAGAGAAAAGTATTTCACTAATGTCAAATTTATTACAAAAAATAAAATTATCGCAGTGTTAAGGATGAAACACACCAAGAGCAGCGCAACATAATCCAAACAATCCACACTAACGGCTGCGTATGGGTGTGCACATCAAGCAGCGCAGCACATTGTTCTGTTTTAGTAGTAAAATTGAATTGTATAAATTTTATCGAGGTTATGAGTAGCAGCAAAGAGCAGCAAATTAAAGCTGCTGTGTGTGGAACCTATTGATACCGCGACAGTTGCAACTTCATTCAATATAAAATCTTTAAATTTAAATTTTTCAATTATAATTACAAAATACTTAATTTCTTTTAATGAAAATACCTATATTTATACTCAAACTATGATTTTATATCATTACATAAGCGAATAAGCCAAAATTTAAGTTTGCTGCTCGCTGCTGCTGCTTGGTGTGTTTCATCCTTTAATCTTAATTTTTGTATAATTTTGACATTGGAGAAATACTTTACTCATATAGCTACCCGAATACTGATATAAATTTGGCATATCAGTTTTGAAATTTAACACTTAAGGATGAAACACACCAAGAGCAGCGCGACATATTCCAAATAATCCACACTAACGGCTGCGTATGAGCGTGCACATCAAGCAGCGCAGCAAATTGTTTTGTTTTAGTAGTAAAATTAAATTGTGTAAATTTTATTGAGGTTATGAGTAGCAGCAAAGAGCAGCAAATTAATGCTGCTGGGTGTGGAACCTATTGTTGCCGCGACAGATGCAACTTCATTCAATATAATTTGTTTAAATTTAAATTTTTCAATTATAAATACAAAATACTTAATTTCTTTTAACGGAAATACCTATATTTATACTCAAACTATGATTTTGTATCATTACATAAGCGAATAGGTCAAAATTTAAGTTTGCTGCTCGCTGCTGCTGCTTGGTGTGTTTCATCCTTTAACCACTACGCCAAAAATTTACACAGCGACAAAATAACAAAAATTGTTTAACGAATGAAAATTACGGCTGGAGTCCAGAAATGGAATTAATAATATTTCCGGTTTGTTAAGCGCATATGGAACGACCTACAGAATGCCACAGATAAATCACGACTCAATATTTGTGTAGTAATACACAAAATACTGGGCTTTACTGGAGGGTTTCTTCCTAACGTACTGCATTAATTTTTATTATCTTAGGTTAAATACACACTGCGGCACAATTAGGGGAACACAAGTAACACTCGATTTATTAAGAAAAAACAAAACAACATACAATATTTTTTGTTATTTCTTGTTTTCCTAATTTAAAATCTTTAATGTTATGGCTGTTTTTAAATATTTTAATTCCAAATTTAAATTATTAACAATTAACAGAATATCTAACTCTTTTAGTGGTAAAGTATTTTTTTTTTATTTAATTTCACCATTGGGATTTGAAGAATAAGAATTAACTATGTAGCTAAGATTTAAAAATTAACCGCGTATCCGTAAAATCTTGGAAATTTTCTGAAACCACCTGAGGTACCCGTTTCGGGTACTTCCCGGTGGAATTTTTCCGATTTTTGTAGCCTACGCACAGCACAGCGCAACATTTATGTCGACCTACCCTGATAAAATTTAACGGATCGGATCATGTTTAGGGGTCATTTTAGGGTTGAGTATGAAAAATTAAGAGTATTAATATAATATAGAAGATAATTCAAAATGAACAACATGGAACCCACTGATGTCACCAGTGGCACTATTCTGGTAATTCCCTGGGAATAGGGAACTGGGGAAAGATTTTACATAGCTTTTATCTATAAATCATTTTTTTCTGGCCTACTGAGAAAAAAAGTTTGATGTAAATATTTGTAAATTGGGAATAATTTTTCCATAGCGAAATTATCAGGGAAAGTTATTCCCAATTTTATTTCGTTTTCAACAAAATTGCCACTAACTTTTTACCTTAGTATGCAAGAAAAAAATTATTTAAATAGAATTTATATGTAAATACTTTTCCTAGTTCCCTATTCCCGGGGAATTACCAGAATAGTCCCACAGAGCTGTGACAATGATCGAGAATGGATACACTCATCGTCAAGTGGCCAGAAGGTTCAGTGTGTCCACGTCTACCATTTATCGATCTGTTCAATGATACAGGCAAATGGGTTCTTGCGAGGAGACGAGGCCAAGGCCGAAAACTTTGTACTGGCTTTAGAGATGACCGTTTCATTGTCCTTGAAACTTTGAGAAATACTCTTCAAACAGCAACTCAAACCCGTAATACTTTAGAAGAGGTTCGAGGAGTGCGAATAAGTGACCATACTGTGAGACGAAGGCTTAGAAGTCGTTTTGAGATCATACGTTCCAGCCAAAGGACTCCCGTTGCTGCAGAGAAGCCACTGAATAGCAAGGTTGAGTTTTGCTCAAGAACACTGATTTTGGACGTTGAACCAATGGGGCCATATTTTGTTCACAGACGAGAGTCGTTTCTTAGCGAACTCGACCGTTGGAAGGCAAAGAGTATGGAGGTAACCATATGTGAGCGAAATTCTCAATGAAAAATTACGACACCCGTCGCCTATAATGGAGGTTCAGTTATGGTTTGGGCTGGTATTTGTTTAGGTGCTCGTACAGAATTAGTGATTATTGATAGCGGATCCCTTACAGGTGATAGATATGTTAGAGATATTCTGCTAGAACATACGATTCCATTTACTTCATTTATCGGAGAAAATTTTGTTTTAATGCAGGATAATGTCCGGCCGCAAACTGCACGCTCTGTAAGGAACTTTTTGTCTGAGGTTGGAATAAACAAGCTGAACTGGTTTGCAAGGTGTCCAGTTTTGGACCCGATAGAGCATGTCTGGAACATGCTAGGGAGACAGGTCCGAGGACGAAACCCGGCAGTTCACCTATTTTTTCAACTTCTTTCATTATTCCCCTAATTGTGCCGCGGTGTGTATCTGTAACAATTTTTTATTTCGTTACTTCGTCAACACCGTGACTGACAAAGATATAGATTATAGAATGTCTATTATATACGAAATTAAAATAGTCAGAATTCAAGAAAATGTCAACAAAACCCAATTTAAACCTTATTGTAGCAAAATAAGGTTTATATTACACGATTGGAGTGATAACATTGTAGTTGTACATGAAAAATAACACAACTAAAGCTTAATAAAACCAAATATTTCATTACTTGCATATACTTGCACTAATTTTTCTGAAAAATGAAGAACGTGTTACATACAAAACTATGGCGTACATAATTCCGCAATTAAAAATATGGCACAATTTACATCATTCTCAACAACAATAAAATCATACAAAAATTATTTAAGTTGTTGTATAGAAATTGGCCACGTCCTACATAACTAATAGTAACTAAAATAAATTTTCCAAGATTTTTTGGTGCGACATGTTTTTTAAGAGGAAATTAAATCTTTACACCGAAGCAGTAAATTTTTTTATGAGGACATTGCTTCTATGTCTACGATGAATTCAAGCATGGCAGAACATTCGTTTTCGATCACGAGCGCCCAGAGGCCGCCCGATTGGTGTAACTGCGAATAATATGGTCTACAAAATATATTATATCGTGTTAGAAAACCGCCGGATAAGGATCAGAGAATTGCTGGCATTAAAATTACCTCAATTAAACGCGTACAAAATATCATTCCCGAAAAATTGGCCATAAGAAAGCTATCGGCAAAATGGGTTGCGCATTTGCTAATATGAAACAAAAACGGAATAGCATAACAACTTCAAAGCACTGTTAGGATATCCCTTTTCTGGCAAGATTTTTTTTTCATAGAATTAAGTCCACCATATACAAATGTGTATATAGAAAATGACAGGTTGTAATATCTTCCGGATTTTAACGGATCTCAGTTAAATCGGAATTCTTTTTAAAAAAAGCATTATAATTTGATGACATATAAATAAAATAAAATATTAATTATTTGTTTTTGATAACATATTATTTTTTTTTTTATCATTATAGTTTGTGTTATTTTTCGTACGAAAACAATTTAACTGGTTTGCACAAATGTGTATGTTGGTCCAAAATACATTCAAAAATAAATTGTTGACTTGATTCTCTTTCGTACATGATTTTTACCCACACAATCGTGATACAGGCCGGAAAAGGGATATATAGAAGCTTAATCCGAAGTTCCTCAGGTGTTTCTTGACTGTTCTCGCAGCGGATCCATAACTACACGTCAGACATGAAACAACAAGCAAAGCAGTAAACTTCACATAGCGAATGTGGTAAAAGAAAGCGAAGACGGCTCGGCTCCTTCAACCCGAAAGGTAATAGCTAGTTTTTTGAGTTCTAAGGTATGAAGTAATCATCTTAAGGATCATCTCAAGGTATCATCGACACTGAATTATTGAAAAAATAACCACAATAATAAAAGAAAAGTGTCCTGTCATTATAACAACTAACCAGCTCACTAAGCCGCAATCGGCACATCAAAACTACTTTTTACGCTACAAATCTCTGGTTTATCCAAAAATCTCTCCAGATTTGACACCCTGCGATTTTTTTTTTGGAATTAAATTGAAATAATGACTTAATGAAAGGCGGCGGTTCACTTCAAACGAAGTCACGGTTGAAACAAACTACATATTTTGAAAAATTCCACTGTCATATTTTTTAAATGACACTGAAAGAAAAAAGAAAGAGTTCAAAAATTTGGTGGAAAAATGAATTTCTACCTAACTGCTCTAGTGCTCTCGAACTAGTAGGTTAACTAGACCAACACTGTCGTATTTTAATAGAAGCTATAGCTATTTAAATAAAATTGAACACTCGACAATTTATAACCCAATGCCAAACTTTGCCTTTAAAATCGTGTATTAGGATGATTTATTGGAATTTCAAATAACACAATTATTACAAAATCCTAATAGAAACAGCACAATTACAAATCGGGATCCGTTCAGAACTGCATAATTTAAAATTGTATTTTTCAAAACGGCATATTTAAAAACTGCATAAGGTGCAAAACAGCATTTTACAAAACTGCATAATTCAAAACTGCATAAGGTACGAAACGACATAAGGTAGAAAATTGCATTTTTCAAAACTGCATATTTCAAAACGGCATAAGGGTTAAAACGGCATTTTTCAGAGTTACATTTTCCGAAACTGCATATTTCAAAACGGCATAAGTACAAAACGGCATTTTTCTAAACAGCATTTTGCAAAACTGTTTTTTCAAAACGACATTTTAAAAACTGTACAAGATAGAATGAAATATTTTAATCGATTATGAATCTAGAATTATTTTTATTCTTCTGTTCACACATATTAAAACTTATTACTCGTCTACTAAATTACTTTCGTATTATTAAACTATGAACTTGTTCATAAGTATAACGAACAACTTCATATGGTCTGAATTTTAACGGCAAATTTATATATATTATGCTACGTAAAATAAATTTAATAAAAGTTAATGATTTGAATTCTTAATTTTACGCAATAATCTAATCTAATAACGAAAAATTTTATTTATTTGCTTTTGTGAATTAATGTGATGAATTTGACATAAATAGTATGAATTTGATTTAATGAACGAGATTCATTATTATAATGCTCAAGATTTTTTTCAGTGAATCGTTATGAAAAATGTCGTTTTGTACCTATGCCGTTTAATACCTATGCCGTTTTGAAATATGCAATTTTGAAAAATGTCTTTTTGTACCTATGCCGTTTTGAAAAATGCAATTCTGAAAAATGCCGTTTTGAAATACTTATGTATGTCGTTTTGGAAAATGCAGTTTTGAAAAATGCCGTTTTGTACCTATATTGTGTTTTGTACCTTATGCCGGGACCCTTACAAATCAGTTCATTCTTCAGTAAAGCAAAAACTGATGATTACAAAAGGTAATGCTTTCATTATTTAAATATTATTTTTTAATTTTCCATTCTTAGTAAATTTACGTTCATTGTCGAACCAGTTCATTTAAAACCAGTGCAGGGATGTTAAAATCCATAATTATTTCGCCTCGAATTAATCTATTTTATCGAAACGAGAAAAATGAAGAGTTAGAACATCTCCCAGCACTAATGAAGAAATCGAAAAATTCATTTTGGTTTAATAAATTAAAGATCATTGGTCAGTTTAGCACGATATTGCATTATCTTGCATAACACGCTGAATAGTGTATACAATTTATTTTGTATTGATGGACAAGCCTAAATTGTGACTCCAAAGTACACCGATAATTGTCAACTTAAGTGTAAGTTGTATTGCTTTATTTTTTAAATAATTTTGTATTAAATCTCGAAACTAGCTATTTTTACATGATGCAATATGCATAAAACGTTGAGTCTCTCATCATCAGGACAGTCCAGATCAAGCGCAGCTTTGCGAGTTCAACAAGAAATTCATCTTGCTAATTTACATTCTTGTTCAAATAATCTATGAATTCTGATTTTTAGATAACATTTTAATATCTTGTTTTCACTTTTAAAATTATCCCAATTTTTTGATATTTTTCCTACGATGAGTTTACCTTTTAGAAAATTATAGATTTTTCATATTCTTTAGCAAGTTCTTCTGTTTTAATAAATGGTTTGTCCGAATGTTCAAAAAATTATACAACATTTATTTTGGCGAAAAAGTTGTACATACTTATACATATTAGGTTAACCTTGCCCATTTCTGAAATAACTGCTACTACTTTATGTCGAGTTCACGTATGCGATCAAAAAATGATTCGCGAATCAAGTCAATCTTTGAGCGTAATTATTTCGCATTTTTACTCATAATTTGTAATTTTTTTTTATTATGTTGGATGCTTCCGATCAAAATTTTCCCAAAGTTAAAATTATTTTATCTCGGACGAGGAAATTTGTATATGTTTTCAATGATTTAATTTTCCTTTGATTCGCGAATCATTTTTTGATCGCATACGTGAACTCGACATTAAACCTATTTCAGAGACATCGTTCATATACGATGAATACAGCTAGAGCTAATGAACATTAATAACACTGAATTTTAATGATACACGTATCATTAAACTGCTTAGAAAATTAAATAACATATGCTTTTATTTTAATAATAAAATTGTTAATGAATTGTATTGAATAGTTATTATTTTTAAATGCAGCGCATATTTTATATAACTTTTAATTATTTTGTATATATTACATCAAACAGGAAATTTTATTATTGATTTTATTTATTTTAATAGCGATGAATTAACGACTAATGAATATTAAATTTAATTTTTATATAATATACATTTATAATTTATATCATATATATTTGTTTATTATGATAATGGACAAAAGTATTTGAAGGTAGTAAAAATACTAAAAAAATTTCGAAAATATGAAATTAATCATAACACACAAATATACAAATAAAACACAAGTATATTTGATGGAACAATTTATAGTTTGTCTTCAAATGTCCGATACATCGTTGAGCAGGTAACAGTTTAGGTAGTGTTCAACACAACTTTCAATCATTTTTGTAGCCTAGTTTAAATTCTCGTTCCGAAAAGTTATTATCATTAACAATCTAGATTTGATTATTCGAACGGAAGTTATAATTCCACTGTCTGAAACCAACATTTCTTATAAACAAATAAAACTTACTAGAATGCTAATGAAAAATTTTCATATTTTCACGGAACTCCAATTCCGCTTCAAAATAGGAAAGTGTAAAAATTTTAATTTTCTCGCAATAAAAGTATGAAAAACGGAGTGAAATGAAACGAATCTTATGTTTCCCGGATTTAAGACTGATAATAGTTTACGTTATTTACTTTAAATATGATTTATGAACCAAATAAATAAATTTGTAATTTATATCAATCATTTTTTAGTATTATTTTTCTATTGCTGCGTTTCTTCCGCAGCTAAATTAGCCCTAGGGCACTTCTAGAAGTGCAACGGGTGTACCATCGAAATAAACTTATAGTTCAGCTAACTAAAATTTCCAATTTCTATAAAAATCACATTTGCAGCATTGTCAATTTAGGTGTGGAATAAATTCAGCAAATGGTATTCAAATACTTTTGTCCCATATCAATCAATTACATGATATCAAACAAATTATTTGCGAAATACCGTGGCCATTTCTGCAGAAGATTATCTCTTGTTTTTCTAATTAATATTTTTCAATTTGAATGGAAACTTATGAAATATCGTGCAGATGACGTCATACATATATTACGATAATTAATTGTACGTGTATGCTGGTTATAATTGTATTATATACTTGCAAATATTTTTATTTATTTATTTAATATCAGAATTTTATAAATTCTAATCCACAACACATAAGCGTTTTTAGATATTTGTTAATTAAATATACCATTTTAAAATTCTATTTCAACCTCCTCAATATGTTTATAAAGATTGATGTTAGCGTCTTTAATTTATAAATTTTAACATTTTACTTTACAAAAGAATATTCTCTCAATTTAATTGTATTCTTTGATAATTCTAAATTTAATAAGTAAAAAATTAACAAAAAATATAAAATTAATATAGACCTGAACGAAAGAAAACAAAACCATAACATAAAAAAATTGTTACAACGAGACATCTATTGGAAATCAGTACATACATAAGATTTGAAATAAGCTGATATACTGAGAAACCCAATCACACTGTGAATATGTGGATTGTAGTTTCATGCATACCCGATAAATGTTTAACACTAATAAAAATATCTCCGTCGAACAATTAATTAAATAAAACAATTCATTTCTATAGACTCTGTTTTGATGTTTGCATTTGTTTTACTTTGGTATGGTAACACAAACGTCGCTGGTTAAAATTACCTTCTTCATTGGACTTTAGACTACGAACATTTGCAAATTTGCATGTGAATATTTATGATGCTAAAATTTTGCACCAACATGAACAAACCATTCATACGAAAATTGTCCTTACGTTTTTTGTCTCCAGACTACAGCACCTCATTAATTTGTAAATGATACCTCAGTAGCAATCATTTTAAAGTCACTAATTGATCTATAGACGTATTATAATAAATTCCTAACAATTCGCAAGGACTGTGTCGGTTAATTAAAAACTAATCAAACGACATGATAAATACTTGCAGCATTCTTTAGATTTTAAATTAATCACTAATCATTCAATATGATGATTTTTTGCAAAATAACACTTCACTAAATATTTGTAAAATTAGTAATAGGATTAACAAAGTGGCGCGACGTTTAAATGGATTTTAAGTTACATTAAACATATTTGTTTTTATTCAACTCAAAATACTATACATAGTAAATAAAAAGAACCAAACATTTAAAAACAAAATTTCTTTTTCGATTTTAGTAACATCTCATCCCAATCATTCATTGTTTAAAACAAGAAATCAAATTTTCTTACGACAATGATAAAATGTCATAATATATAACGATTAAATTATTATCTACATAGCAATTACAAATTGCTATGGAAAATACTATTAAATAGTAGTATAATCTAAAAAAAAGTATAATAATTAATCCTAATTTAATTTATAAATAAATAAATAAATAAATTATATTATTTTATGGATCGGGGAAAAAATTATCTTTTTTTTTGGTTTTTATATTTTTTTTTTAATCTTTGAAAAAAGTTGGCTACTTTTTTCGCGTTAGTAGCGTTTTAAGTATCGGCTACGTTTGTTCAGTCATTCTAATATCATTTGATGTTACAAAATTTAATGCTTTATTCATGTTTGGACTAACAGGTGTCAATGGCAATAACCCATTCTCGTTAGTGGTCGAATTTATTGTACTGTTACCAGTAGCATTTTGTATAATTAGTTGTTGATTTTGCGATTGAGATGGCGAAGTAGCTGGCGTCAATATACCTAGATTGACTAAATTAGGTAATGTCATTTTAACGGTAGATGCTAAATTAGTTCCAGTCGTCTCTAGTAATTTCGTCGGTAATAGTTTATCGCCGTTAAGATTTGAATCGTCTGGTATGATTTTGATAATTTTTTTACCACATTGTGTTTTCATAACTGTTGGTTTCGTCTTGATGGTAATTAAGCTATAGTTATTATTACCTTTCGAAATAGTCGCAGAAGATATTTGATTATTATTATTATTAGTGTTGGTATTTAAATTGTTGATATTCAAATTATTATAATTATTGTTACTATTAAGATTGTTATTATTATTGTTGCTATTACTAAGAGAACTACTATTACTAGAAGATGACAAATCACCTCCACATATCGACGCATTAGGTGAATTAATTAATGATGAAATCGACGAAATTGATGATGATGACGACGATGACGATGATGATGATGACGAAGTCATTACAGAAATTGAAATCGGACTACTTGTATCAGCAGGTATATTGTGAGCGATGTTTGAATGGCTTTTTAATCCTTGTGATGTTTTGTAACTTTTGCCACAATGACATTTAAAACATTTCCTGATTCTAAATGTTCGTCAAATTATTGCATTTTTTCGATTATAAAAATATTTGGATGGTTTTTATAAGAAAAAAAGAAGAAGAAAATTAGAATAAAAGTAGGTTTCTATTGTTTTACAAAACAACCTACTTTCCATCTTTTTTGTGACCATTCTTCGAATGATATTTAATTCCATTGACATTTTTGTAACGTTTCTTACAGCCAGGAACAGGACACGCAAATGGCTTGTCGTTATTTCCATTCGCACCATTTGTACTACCGGAATGCCTAAATAAATTGTAAACAAAATAGAATAAAAAACATTTACGTATACGAATATAATTAAAAAAAGTAATTCATTGCAAATCACATACATACATAGACACAGACAAAATAATAAGTTAATTAAAGTTTAGTTATAGTTTAAATTATTTAACATATAGTTAGAGAAAAGCGTTTGCCATTCTTCAATTAAATAAAACAAAGGAAAAATAGTCAAGTATGCATCAAGGAGATAAAACGAGAAATTAATGTTCGGCAAATAAATTACCACAAACAATACTCGTTGTTTACTCCCGACTTATATACGATATTTTTTAAAGAAGCTTATAGTAAATATGTATATACATTTTATTCCTACATAAAATCGTTAATGATAAAACATACCGACGAGAAGTTTTTATGTTACTATTGAGTTTTCATTCCATTGAAAATCCGTTTACAGGGGGTCACACTTTGCAAAATCGCTGAGATTCTCTCTCATGAGATCAAATTTATCAATCTATGTGTATGGCCTGTTCCACACTATTACCACGTTTACACCAGTAGTATTAATATAATATTCTGTTAATATAATATTTTTTAGATACGAAATGTCATTTTAGTCAATCTTCAGATTTTTCTTGTGTTTAATGTAATAAAATATAACTGTTTTTGTGAAATATATAAGTAATAAACTATTATAATATGTGTTCACACCACTATGGTGTAAACTGAACGAGAAAAATACTTTATTACTAAAATACTATTATACTATTAAAGTAGCTATGGTGTAAACGTGGTATATATTTCTTTTGAATTTCTTTCTTTCTTCAAACTAAGTCGTAATAGATTTTTTATTGCTAATTTAAACCCTTATTTTATATTAAAACACCAAATTTTTTTGAATTGTTTTATTCTTCTCTCTCGAAAATAAAATTTCAACTAAAATATACATCTCAAAAATGGCCTTAAAATTTTTTTATTTCTGTTCTATTTATGTTAAAGCTACTTCACCAAAAAAAAAAATGTTGAAAAATGAACCGCAATTAAATATCATAGGTAAACGGGGAAAGAAACGAAAAAGAAATAATTTCTTTGATATGCCGTGTGGAACGGCTGTATGTTATACAAAAAAAATGCACTCGAGTGTTTAGACGTCGTAGTTTATTATTGACGATTATAAAAGTTAGAAAAGCGCCGCTGGTGGATCAGGATGCAACTAACTTAACTACAAAAAATGACATGTAATCGATATGCCGACAACAAGGATATACATAGTTCAATTAATGTAAGTATTTTTTATATGTCACAAAACCACTAATCAAAATTTACCTTTTTTAATTTAAAAAAAAAATTAAACCAAGTTATGCATAACATGAGGCATAAATGTCAAAATTTATAGTTATCGAAGTTTATTGAGAATCCACTAGATGAAATCCGTGATGCTCCAATCGTCAATAGCTGTATAAAAAACGGGTTTCTACTTTAATTTTTTTACGTATTAAAATAAAGTATAGTAACCATGGAAAATTTTAAGCTCCAGATTTTTGCAGATTTACCATTCGTCATAAAACATAAAAAAAACACATGAAAAATGGCGCCGACAACATCAAAAAGTGACGAAGGGGCGAATAAAAATCAGGATCAAGATGCGGGTCAAAATCAAATAGACGAGCCGATAAATCATAGAACCAACATAAAAAATTTCGTAGGTGTATTTATTCAAGGACAAAACTTTGAGAATTATTTGGATAGGATGGAGAATTATTTCGAGTTGAAGGACGTTGAAGAAGACAAGTTTAAAATATTGCTTTTTAACAATTTGATTGGCCCCGATGCAAGCGTAAAGCTTATAAAAGCTTGCAAACCCAAAAAGCCAAAAGAATTCAGTTATGCAGATGTGGTACAGAAATGTAAAGATTTGTTTGCACCGCAAACAAAGACGTGCACAAACCCGGTAGTGTTTGGGAAAAGAATACAAAAGAAAGGAGAAACGATTTTGCAGTAGAATTAATTTCAATGGCAGAAGGATGTGAGTTTGAAACTTATAAGATCCTTACGTACGCAATTCATATCGGGTCTAAATAATCGCAGAATCAAAGCGGATCTAATGGCGATGGATGGCAAAACTCTTTTCAGACAAATAGTACAGAAGGCAGTAGCTTTAGAACTCATCGAAAATGATTTAGAGGTTTTAGATAATGGAAATCAAAATGTCAACGTTAATATAGTCCATCGAAAATTTAGTGTAAACAGGACAACGAATAATTACAGAGGTCGATCAAGGTCAAGGAACAGAAACTTCAGTGGACATAGAAGCGTGTCAAGAGGAAGAAAAATCAAGTGTTTCAACTGTGAGGGTTTAGGACATATTGCGAAACAATGCCCATCACAAAAAACGGGCTCATCGGGACATTTTAGAGTTAAGTACAATAAAAATCTAAATGATAGGTCATCAAAAAATTATCGGTCGTATAATAACGAATCATTACGTAATAAAGGCGAACACTTTTCGAGTAATCATGTTGATTCAAATTTTAATTTTGGCAACCTATCATTAAAAGATAACCGTGATTTAGAAATAAATAATATATCAATTAGTGGGAAAGTCCAAGAAATTAGTGACAAATTTGAAAGGCATAAAGTTAAGAATTCTTTTTCCGATTCTAAAAATACAAATCAATCACGTATTGATTGTATTGAAGATAGAACACAGTAGTAGTTTCGGAATTTCAAGTGTAGAATTTTTGTATTTGTGGATCGAAGACCAAAAAGTCAAGTGGGGAATTGATACGGGTACATGTGTCTCCTTGTGTAGTGTTGGAGTTTATGAGAAATATTTCTCTCATCTGCCTTTGAGAAGCATTGATTTGCCCTTGTCCGTGTTAACGGGTAATGAAATTAAATTGTTAGGTCAAATCAAAGTAAGAGTAAAACAAGAAAGAAAAAAAAGGTATTATACTATTTAGATCTAGTTGTTATTAAAACAAAAAAAGACATTTATCCTTTATGTGGTCGAAATTGGTTGGATATTCTTCAACCAGGGTGGAGAAATTCATTTCAAATGAATCAAATAAGCGTATGTGATGATTTTCGCAGGAAAGTGTTGCCGCAAATAAAACGAAAATTTCAATCGGTGTTTGATGGAGATTTAAGTGGGTGTATTAAAGGTTTTGAGGTGAATGTTCAATTAGTAGAGGAGGCGATTCCAATATTCCATAAAGCATATACATTATCGTTTAGTGTATGAGAAAAAGTTGAAAGGGAATTGGATAGCATGATTCAAATGGATATTATAACCCCAGTTACAACTACAGAATGGGCTTCACCAATAGTAGTGGTACCTAAGCCAGGCAATGAATTACGCATTTGTGTAGATTTTTCGGTCACAGTAAATAAATATGTACGTTCACAGCATTATCCACTACCTGTAATAGACGAAGTATTGGCAAGTTTAGCGGGCAATAATTATTTTGTGTCGATTGTGTTGGTGGGTGCATATACTCAGTTGAAATTGTCCGAAAGTTCACAAAGTTTAGTGACTATAAATACGCATCGTGGTTTATTTAAATATAAAAGACTTCCATTTGGTCTTAAACCAGCGGCATCAATTTTTCAATCTGTAATGGATCAGATCCTATTAGGAATACCGGGCACTTGCTGTTACACTGATGACATCCTGATAGGGGGTACAAATCTGAATGAATTATGTGATCGGGTTCGTTTGGTGTTGAACCAGTTAAAAGTAAATAACGTTAAGGCCAATTGGGACAAATGTAATTTCTTTGTGGAAACTTTAAGGTATCTAGGGCATGAGATTTCGTCAAAAGGTATCGGTCCCTGTAAGAATAAGTTAAAAGCAATTGTAGAAGCACCAGTTCCTAGCAATGTGTCTGAGTTAAAATCGTTTATTGGAATGTTAAATTATTATTCTAAATTTCTGCCTAGATTGAATGAAAATTGTAGTATTCTTTATAAATTGTTGTATAAAGGTAGTCAATGGAATTGGGACAGGGATTGTCAAAAGGTGTTCGATGATTGCAAACAAGCATTAGTTAACAGCAGAATTTTAGAACATTTCGATCCGAAGAAGCCGATAGTTATAGTAAGCGATGCGAGTGATAAGGGTATAAGTGGTATACTCTGTCATATCGTAGATGGTATACGGAAAAACCAGTTTTTTTATTTCGCGAACAATATCAAAAGCAGAAAAGAATTATCCTATTTTGCATCGTGAAGCGCTAGCTGTAGTATTTTCATTAGAAAAGTTTTACAAATATATTTTTGGACATCATGTGATAGTCTATAGTGATCATAAACCTTTAGAGAGTATTTTGTCAAAGAGTAAAGGCCAGTCAAGTGTAGTTGCTACGAGATTACAAAGGTATATTAATCGCTTTTCGGTTTTCGATTTTGAAATAAAGTATCGTAGAGGCAGTGAAAACGGGAATGCCGACTGTTTGAGTAGATTGCCGATCGAAGGTATCAGTTCTAGTGTTTGCATTACCTGTAAATCGGTTTACCGGTAAATTGGTCATAAAGGCATTACCGGTAAATTAATTTTTTTACCGGTATTTCGGTAAGAGTAAAAAAAAATTGATATGTTTTAATTTTAGTTATTTCAATTTTTGTTTATAAATTAACCAAAAAACAAGGTTTTTTTAATTAAATTTAATTCTTAAAAAATCTTACGCCTTTGTTACAAATGTAAAATATCCATGAACACATCCATGTTTTTAACATAGATATATACGAAATTACTCTTCTAACTGTATTTCACGAATATATCTTATTCATTTTATTGGTAGCGTGAAGTTTTTGACAAATTGACAAAAAACCTTACAAAAGCTTAAAAGTGTATATACATAAATATCCTGTTTAAATGTAACCTACACTAATCATGTGTAGTGAGGATTAATAGTTAATGGCAAGGCATTGTAAAGAAGTATACGCTTAACGGTATATATGAAATCATGTTACTTAGACCATTCTTAATGTTTTCTAGAAGCCAACATATTTGTGCGGTGGGGCAGTTGTGGATTTTGTTTACTTTTAAGGTTTTGCTATAGTAAAAAGTGTAGTAGCGGCTCGATGGTCAATGACACAAATTTTGGGCGGAATTATATGAGGTGACAATATTGCATTGCTTGATTTGCTGGGTACTGTTTCGAGTAAAATTTCCTGATCAAGGGTGCGTGTACTAGGTGCGCCTGCAATGACAGAAACTTAATAAATAAATGCGTTGGAAGTTATACCTATTTTAATCCTAAACCAACACAAACGAAAATTTGTATATTGCTTAAAAAGTAAAACAAGAATGTCATTCAGGCGAACAATTGATTTTGAGAACTATTGTATTTCCAATTTCAATTTATAATAAATAATTAGAAATCCGATACTTCTTACTAGAGCAAAATTTTAGAGGTGGGAAAAATCTGTGGCTGCCCCACCGCATATGGGTATGTTGGCCTCTAGAAAACATATTGAAAGACTATGATTCATGGTTGTGGCTAAATTAACTTGCCATTGTAAATTGATATTTTTATAAGTTTATTTCGTTTTACAAAACAAATTGTTTTTTGAAAGTTTAGATTTACACTTTTTGGGCTGTTGCAAAGTTTTTTGTCATTTTTAGTTTGTCAGAAACTTCGCTATAGTATTTTATTATATTTTATGCACACTATATCTTATTCATTTTATTCCGTTTATATTTTGGTTTTCACAGTAGTTGTGTATGAATATACGTACTGTTTGTGTAAATCGTCCACTCCAACAGAACCAGAAGTTGAATTTTCAAAAGTCGCTACTTTATCTTCAAATGATCATCAATCTACTTCAACATCTTTATCCCTTGTTCTTATGATGTCAATGAAGGAAAAGCTACAGCGAGCAATTGATGATAAAATTAATAAATCTCTTTTAGAAACACATCCAAATATTCCTAGAATGTGATTAAAAGAGAGATGGACTTCTTTTAAGAACAAAACATTAGAAATAAATATTCAAACTTGGTATTTACTCAAAATTTTGACCATTCGTCCGACAAGTGTCAAGCGTAGCGTGCTTTTTCAGCGGCTGGTTTGATATGTACGTAGATAACATCAAATTTAAACGACGATAGCTTGGATACGATGTGTTGTTTACGAGCCTATTTCAATACGCAAAAAGAGCTTTTAGAAAATTACGGGAATTGGCATGATAGTAGTGATGTTTATATTTTATTTAAAACAAATGAATGTTTTTTAATTATTGATAATTATTTTAATTTGTAATTTTTTTTGAATTGCTAAAATTGAAAAAATATGTTATTTGCACTTATTTTGAAACACAATATTATTGATTGCGTTATTAAAAATTTAATTTATAATTACCGGTAAAAACCCGGTTAATCGGATTTTTCAGAAACGTTTACCGAATTACCGGTTATTCCAAAAGTCGGTAATTTTGCAAACTATACAGTTCATTGGATGATATTTATGAGGAGAGTTTGTTTCAAATCCATCACGTGGAAATTAATAATTTTGTTCCCATCGATATTGTGTTGGTAGGAAAAGAAACTGACAAAGATATAATTTTAGGGAAATTAGTTGATTACATTTCGAAAGGTTGGGATGAGTCAAATATCTCTAAGGAATATAATTATTATTAGTTAAAAAACGAATTTTTGACAGTTGAAAAAGGATGTGTATTGTATAGAGGACGGTTGGTTATTTAAGAAGCTTTGCAAGAGGTGGTGTTAAAATTATTGCATAAAAATCATTGTGGCATGGTAAAAATGAAAACATTGGCGAGAGAATACGTATTTAGGGAAGGTATTGATCACGATATTGAACAATTCGTGAAGAATTGTCATTCGTGTCAAGTTACGCAAAACGATAAGCGAAACAAGGTGTATATAAATTGGCCGAAGGTGTCATACCCGTTGGAAAGAGTCCATATTGATTTTTTCATTTCGAAGGTACAGAATTTCTTATATTTATAGATGTGTATAGTAGATGGTTAGAAGTTATTTGTATGCGAGGAACAAGTGCGAATAAAGTCATACATGAGTTAGAAAGAATTTTTAGAACATTTGGTTATCCCACTGAATTGGTTTCGGATAATGGTCCACCGTTTTGCAGTGCAGCTTTTTATGAATTTTGTAAGGGAAGAAACATCAAGTTGACAAATACACCACCGTATCACCCCAGTAGCAATGGACAGATCGAAAGAGCTGTTCAAACCACAAAGAATACATTAAGGAAATTTGTAGTGGATCGGAAAAGATTTGGTCAAAGTATTGATTTGAATTATGCAATAAGAGAATTTTTAAGAAATTATAACAATCTACCATGTACGGAAGAAAATTTTATTCCTGCTCATCGGATGTTGAGTTATAAACCTAAAACAAATTTGGATATGTTAAGAGTGAATAAAGAAAAGGTAGTTGCAATTAAGACACGAGAAGACTTGATTGATAAAAGTCAATATTCAAAAGCGTGTGAGGATAATGAATTGATTCAAGATAGTAGTAAAACTAATAAGGGCGTAAAATTTAGTAGTAATCTTAAAAAGAACATATCGCTAAATAAAAAAATTGATGAATTTAAGGCAGGAGAAATTGTATTGTACTTTGATAAAAGAAATCATGATGATTATGTAAACTGGATTAAGGCAAAGATTTTAGGTAGAAAGAGTTCAGTTATTTACGGTATTTTAGTAAATAATAAGGTTAAAAATGCACATGTAAATCAGTTAAGAAAAACGATTCTAAAAAATTATTACGATTGTTCGGGTGGTTGTATTTTTTTGACGTCTATGGAGGAGGATTTTAGTAACCAGAATGAACAAGTTGGTTCTGATCACGATTGTGATGTGGGTGATTATTGCGAGGAAGTTTGCGATAGAGAATTGATCGAAGTAAGTGAGGATGCTCCACGTCAGTCAAATAGAATACGACAGCTACCAATTAGATTTAAGGATTATAATATGAACATATAGGTTCGTAATTGGATTTTATAAGCACATTTAAATTTATATTATATGGTGTGCATTTTGAAATAGATGTTATGTACATATTTAATTTTAGATATTTTTAATATGTATAATTCTATTGTAATTTTAAACTTAAAGGGGGAGATGTTGTGTATGAATATATCTATAATGTATTATAGTCAATAAAGAGCATGTCGTGTAAGAATGCTTTATAAATAGAATAGTAATTGTAAGAATGTGTAGAAAAGATAGAAATAAAGTGATTGTCAAGAAGGGCGAACGTATGTTGTTTGATTAAATAAGAAACACAATAAAACGGAGACTATGACGTGGGATCAATCCAGTTTACACCACTCTGTGCTTGAGGAATCTAGTTCTACAGTAGATTCCGAATTCGAACAGAACAGCATATCCCCAACAAGTAGAAGTACACCGCGGAAAAGTAGGCGAAAGCATCTTTCCCGTGTCAGGCGGAACCAGCTAAAACGCCAATAACCATGTTTTTTCGAAACTGTGGCCAAACAAACAAGTAAACGAAGCAAATATTACACCAGCCCAGTTTTGCAACACGCAAATGGGTATTTAGATACCAAACACAAAATAGTTTATGAAGGAATTTAATTATTTCTTTAAAGTTATTTTTCTTTGTCTAATAATACTTAGAGTTGAATTTTTTCAATAAAATTGTTTTTTATTAATTAACATTTAAATAATATCTCTAATAGAAAATGCTTCTCTTTGTAATTAGATCGAATAAATAACTTATGTTGAGGTAAGGGATCGACTTCGCAGCGCCAACTTCCCAAAACCAGCTCATTCTTCGCATGAAAATTATCCACACAATTCTTATTCTGGTAGCTTTTATAAACTGTCCTTCATCGTTTTGTTTAATTTTCATAAATAGATTGGAAAAAACCATACAGCTCGCTTTCATTTTCTGAGTAAATTTCCTGAGTCCAAATTCTTTTTTTTCTCATATTTTTTCGCATAATTTCCCAAGCATATTGAATATAACAATTAGCATAAATACATCAATATCATTCTGTTAAAATAGTCATATTTAACTAAATACATTTTAAAATGTATTGAAAACTACCGGATACAATTAAAACCCAAACTCGCACGTCAAAATTATTTCTTGCAATTCGCGATTTTCAACAAAGTAGCTGACATCTGGTGGAACAAAATGTAAATCATAGTTTGCTATGAAGCAAGGGCGTTTAAAACTGTCATAACAATGAATTTTTTGTTGCCCCATAGTAAAAAACCGAAAGGTTGCTTCCACAAAAATAAAACGCAATGTCACAAAATACGCTTTTGTAGTTAACTTGCGTTTTTGCATGCGTAAATTCCGCACATCTGTTTCCAGCATAAAGGTATAAACAGAACCAGAGATACAGCGACAAGATACATCGACAAAATACATTTGTCTGTCGGTGATGTCGCTTTGGTAAACACAACAAACGCGTCAGCGTTGAAACGACAAAACAAGAAAAACAATAATAAATTAACTCTAAAATATTTCATTTATCTTTTTATCGACTCTATTTAAATTTTCTCACATAAAACATTGTGTACAATATTCAGATTTGATTTAAATTCATTAAAAAACAGTTGTAAAAAATGTTTACTAATATAATATTCTTTCACTTATATTAGTGGTATTGCAGCGCCAGTGACAAAATTAGAAGATTCTAAAAAAAATCGGCGACAATGTCGTCGTTGCCAGTTACATTGGTTGTGTTAGCACTCTATGGTTTATGTGTATTTCAATTTGACAGGCGTTGTATCTCTGGTTCTGTTTATACCTTAATAATAAATATAAATACATACCGTGATGTAAAAATACTATCTGGCTATCAATCCAGAATAAACCAAAATTTCAAATATAAATTCATATATATATATATTTGAAAGTGTATCCTAAAGGAATAAAATATACCTTTCACGTTTCACGTTCTTTCAATAAATGAATTAAATATGCATCACCTTTGATTAATTTTAGAGATAACATCTTATTTTTATTTATGAAGTAGATTAGAAGTAAGAATTTTTTTTTCTGTCCATTTTTAATAAAAAATTTTGGTCAACAAGAGTTTGTTTATACTTTCATTAACAAGCTGTCAAAATAAGTAGGTACATGAATTGGAACGGCTTCACTTAAGTGGGTAGTTGGAAAAGGGCCTTAGGAGCGTTTCACCGCTCCGAGCGTAACACCGACTTATTACAGACTTATTCAAGATGGAATAAGTCAGTCAAGTCGTTCCAATTCATTGTACCGACTTATTTGTGACGTAATAACGAAAAGCAAAACGCAGTTTCTAATATATGGAAGAAAAATTCTTGACATGTTGGTCGTTGCCACTAGATTTGAAAATAAAAACTGCATGTATTCACATCATAAAGCAAAATATACATAAGAGTCATGTAGAGATTCCGAGGTTAATCTATTTTCTTTTGGCAATCTCTATAAGCCTAACAAGAACAACGAGCTATAAAATAACTATGCCGATATGTTTATAAGATACGTATATATGGATTAAATATAGAAAAAAATTAAATTTGTGTATATAAATATATTAAAACTATAAAATAACATTAACCTCGGAAAAACCTGCTTATAAAACTTGCACTACTTGATTTCTCTTTGGAGACATTTCTGTGTAGACGTGCCTATTCAAATGAGCCTCCTCGCAACGTCACTTATTTGAATGAGTAGGTGTCTACAAATAAGTCGGTGTTTGGAAAACAGCCTGAGGCCCTCTTTGAATCGAATACATACATATATCGAATATCACGCTAAATTTTAATTTGTGTTGTTTGCCACAGAAGATTTTCGTTAGTGATCTTGTTTTGCCAAAAGCATCTTATTAGCCGTCTAATGCATTTGTTTACAAATACATACTTGTAGTGTTCTTATACAGGGTGTTTGGCAGGTGGACTGATAACGTTTTATGGCAGATTAAGGGGGTCATTTGGAAGCTTTCATCCCGTGAAACCGATGTCCTAAGTCTCACGGTAACTGAGACGTGATATTTTTAAGTTTTTTTTAAATTACCCAAAATCTCACTTTTAAATGGTCATTAACTTTTTTGTTTGTAGACGTAAAGACACGAAATAACTTTTATTGTATTCTGCAATGTGATTTTATTCTAAATAAATCATTATTTAATACAATCGGTTTAATAAAAATGAGTTATGGGCTTCCAAATCCTAAAAAATGTATAACAATATAAAAAATACTAAGACTTTGTTGAGCGAAATTTTTCATTTTTTAAATGCGGCGCTTATCATTTCAATTAAAATTTCTATTGTGGGTACTTTTGTTGCGTAGAGTAATTGCTTAGCAGGTCTCCAGACGTAGACATCGAAAGGTGTGAGGTCTGGGACCGTGCGGGCCAAGAAACAGGCCACCTCAACCAATCCATGAGTTTGAGAATGAATCATCTAAGTATTCTTCTATCGACTGCAACATTATGTTGCCTCACATTTACCCCAGACTCGTGAAAATGAAAGCTGCCGCTTTTCCTCAGACGTCGATAGGTTGTTGAGCAGGTTTCGTGGTGCGGTAAATGTCAATCAGGATATCACTCTCAATTTTTCTCGCTTCACGCGCATTGCAATTAGCACTGCCATACGTCAACAACATGTCAGCATATTCTTGGTTACTAAAGTTATACACCGTAACAACAGCGAAAACAAACGCAAGAAAAAATTCTTAACAATTTAACTTAAGTCCGGCACATAACCAACGAACGGTAAGAGAATACTCGGATGATTCATTCCCAAACTAATATTGGTAGGGGTCTTTATTTATTTATTTATTTACTAATTAAATAACGGTGACTCTAATAGAGGTGACAATATTCCTTGACCCGCACGGCCCCAAGACCTCACACACTTGGATTTCTACGTCTGGGGACCTGCTAAGCAATTACTGTACGCAACAAAAGTACCCTCAAAAGACATTTTAATTGAAATGATCTCTCGTGTCTTTACGTCTACAAAAAAAAAGTTAATGACCATTTAAAGATGAGGTTTTGGGTGCTTTAAAAAAAAACTTAAAAATATCATATCTCAGGTACCATGAGACTTAGGACATCGGTTCCATAGGATGAAAGCTTCCAAATGACCCCCTTAGTCTGTCATAAAACGTTGTAGGTCCCCTAACTAACATCCTGTATTGGTCGGCGATTGATTGTCGTAGAGAAAGGCGTGTTTTTTTCACCGTAAAATAAATAAATTAAATATATCTTTAATAATGTTTTAGAATTTATATGTAAATAAATAAATAAATAATAAATGAAAAATATTAATAATAATTTGTATAATTTCAATCAGTGAAGTGGAAAGTTGTACATAGTGTAGCATTTGTCTATATTTATATTTATTTGTATTTGGTGTAGAATATACACATAACATATTTAACAATTTGCATGGATACATACTAGGTTGTTTTGTCGTTCGATAAGAGATAGCGTTTTATTTTTCTAAAAATGGTACTACTTTTTGTGAACACGTTGTGAAGTTTCATGTAGATCTGCCAACTCATTCGCGTATTAACAGCTGTTTAAAGTTGACGTGTTACAGTATTTTTTTACAATGGAAAAAATTGAATATCGTGATAAAATTCTACTTTTCTAATTGGAATGACGATTTTTGCGAAACAACTGATTTTATTAAAAATTCGCCCTCTGTGCAGCTCAGAAAAATTGATTGATCGGCATGAAACTTCATACATAAGCATTTTCCATAAATTAAGAGATTGATTTTTGGCCAGCATCGATCCACAGGACGTGGCAGCACACACACACACACACACATACACACACATACACATACACATACACACACATACACACACACACACACACACACACACACACACATACACACACACACACACACACACACACACACACACACACACACACACACACACACACACACACACACACACACACACACACACACACATACATACATACATACATACATACATACATACATACATACATACATACATACATACATACATACATACATACATACATACATACATACATACATACATACATACATACATACATACATACATACATACATACATACATACATACATACATACATACATACATACATACATACATACATCCCGTGGGAGTTGCAAGTCTCCTATCGGGCACGTCTCCAGGTGGCGGATAGGGGGATGCCCTCACCGGTACACCGGCGGGTAAGTGGGAAATAAAATACCACTCGTGGACCAAAACCTGCTAGAAGCGTCTGTTCACCATGAGGTGCGGCTTCAAACAGCGTCTGCTCCTCAGGTAAGAGGCGGCTGAATTTCTTACCTGGTAGTAGGTATAAAATGCTAGGGGAAGGCCACCCCGATCAAAACACCGAGATGAATGAGGATAATGTAAACTCGTTTACGGCGCAAAGGATGATTACCTTAGTGCCGGCGGCTTCGGGGAGTGAGCAAGCGGGCTCCCAGCCGTCGTTAGCAAACGACCGCAGTATTCCAGTAGTGGAAAACTTGGCTGCTGAAGTATATGGAACTACAAGTGAAGCAAATATATTTGCAGGAGAAATAGGAGCTACAAGTCAATTTTTATTGGCAAAACGAGGAGCTCCTATGAACAAGGCAGGCAGCGGTAACTACAGCCCAGGGGCCGTAGACCCATTTAAAAGTAGTAACATGTTCCAGAGATCACCTCCAAATATCCAGAGGGACATTTCTTTGCCTTTGGATCTTGCAGGGCAAGGAGAGAAAATAATGCCTGTGACGAAGGTACGAGGGTATATCAAAAAGTCTTGCAATATCATATGAAAAAAAAGAGTGAGTGAGACAACAATATATTTTTCAAAACCATTTTTTGTCGCGATGAAACTTCTAGAAGAACATTTCGATGTAAATTTTACAGTTCGTTTGTTTTTGTCAATTTAGTAACACGTGTTTTGAATTTTTCTTAAAATGAATGAAATTGAATATCGCGCCGTTATTAAATTTTTCTGTAAAGATGACCGAAATGCAATTTATATATTCAACTATATATCAAAAGTTTACTGCGAATCTGCACCATCATATGCCACAGTAACAAGGTGGGTAAAATTATTCAAAAGTGGTCGGGCATCATTAGAAGACGACAACTGCTCGGGTCGGCCAGCTGATGCTATTAGCCATGAAAACGTAATTTTGGCCGAATCTATTGTATTGGAAGACCGGCGTATTTCTATTCCGCGGTTAGCGTGGAGACTTTCTCTTTCATACGGTACCACATATACTATATTACATGACCACCTTCACATGTCGAAAGTAAGTGCACGATGGGTTCCCCGTTTGTTGAATGCAGAACAAAAAAAATGCGTGTTCAAACTTCAAAGGCGATTTTAGATATGTACAAAGAAGATCCAGAAAATTTCTTGGATAACATAATAACAGGCGATGAAACATGGCTTCATCACTGGGGTCCGGAATCCAAACAAGAATCGATGCAATGGATTAAACGTAGCGAACCACCACCAAAGAAATTCAAAACTCAACTGTCTGCTGGTAAGTTTTTGGCAACAATTTTTTGGGATGCTGAAGAAATTTTGATAATCGATTATATGCCACCGAAAACCACAATCACAGGCATATATTACGCAGCGGTTTTGCGAAAATTGAAAAAAGCGATCCGAGAAAAACGGCCAAGGAAAGTTAGAAAAAAAATCTTGCTTCTTCACGACAATGCACCAGTGCACAAGGCTAATGTTGCTCAAGCTGCATTAAAGGACTGCGGCTTCGTGGAAATTCCGCATCCACCGTACAGTTCAGACTTGGCACCCAGTGACTAATTTCTGTTACCCAATTTGAAAAAAAAAATTAGGGGCCGGAAATTTTCCAGTGACTATGAAGTACAGTCTGTTGTAAATGGATATTTTATGGAGCAAAAGAAATCTTTGTTTTTAGAGGGTTTAGGCAAGTTAATTGATCGATGTGACAAATGTATAAACCTTAAAGGAGATTATGTCGAAAAATAAAAATATTGCTGTCTCACTCACTCTTTTTTTTCATATGATATTGCAAGACTTTTTGATTTGCCCTCGTAGTACAACAAAAATCCAGATTATTTCAATCGCCTAAGCCTCGTAGTAGCTCTGTAGGTGCGGAAACGCCTGGCTTACTTTCGGACAATAATCAGCTTGATGCCCTTATTCTGATGGGAAGAAAAATTGATCTCCTCTGCGATTACATCAGTGGAAGAAGTAATGTGCACCACGAGATAAAGAGGCTTGCCACGTCGATCAAAAACCTTTATATCGAACACTCATATAAGAGTGCAAAATTAGCGGAGGAAATTGAAACAACGCAGACAATTGCAAAGTTGGCTAAGCAGATAACGGTATGCTGCGAGACTCAAACTTCGCCAACCATCTCAAATCCGAGAAACATGGAAGAAAGGGTAGTGCCGCTGGTAGCCGAATTAAAAACGGCACTTAATACCAACAGTAAAAGGAGAAGATCGCATGAGCCACATCCAACTGTCGGACAGGCCCAGAAAAGGGGAAAAAAGAAACCTGGTGAAACCCAGGATCTAGGAGCCATAAGTCCATGTGAAAACCCAGTAGACCCCAACGAGCCCGACAATGAGGAGGGCCCCGAATGGCAGGTGGAAAGAACCAGAAAAAAGAAGAAACGTGTAAGGACTCCGCGTCCTCGCCCTGATGCCATCCGGATCCCAAAGAGCGGATCGTTGTCTTATGCTGAGATACTTAAAAAAGTGAAGGGGGATTCAACTTTGAACGGCCTCTCTGATAAGGTTACTCGCATACGGAGGACAGCAAAGGGTGAACTCCTACTTGAGTTAGACGAAGACATACGCGCAAAAGAAATTGGATTCCAAGCCGCGTTAGAAAATTCACTTGATGCGGATGCAACAGTGCAAACGTTAGCACCGAAGGATGAGGTTATGATCGAAATTAAAGATATTGATGAGGCTACAACAAAAATAGAGGTGCATAAAGCCATTACGGATAAGTTTGCTGATGCACAAAATCTGCCGATAGACTGTATCAAGTCACTGAGAGCTGCCTACAGAGGTACCCAAACAGCAGTAGTGGCTGTGCCAAAATCGGTAGCTAAAGTTATGAATGCTGAAAGTAAGGTACGTATTGGTTGGGTAATCTGCCGAATTCGTGCGAAAAAATTGCCCTTAAAGTGTTACAAGTGCTGGCAGTATGGACATATAGCCAAATCAGATAGGTGTGACGTAGATCTCTCTCGCCTTTGCTACAAATGCGGGAGAGATGGTCATCGAGTAAAAGAGTGTAAGGAAGAAGCAAATTGTGTGCTTTGCCAAACCAAGACGAACCGTAGCCATATAGCAGGCAGCGGTAGATGCATAGCTTATGTGGAGGCCTTGAAAAAAGTTCAGCGTCTATGAAGTTCCTCCAGCTAAATCTAAACCATTGTGAGGCTGCACAGGATGTATTAGTACAATCTGTGCATGAAGCGAAAGTTGATGTCGCAATTCTGTGCGAACAATACCGAAATATGGAAGGGTGTAACTGGACAACTGAGGCAACAGGTAAAGCCGCAATATGGGTTTGTGGCAGACGGGCAATACAGGAGAGGGCTAGTAATTCAAACGCAGGATTTGTGAGAGCGAAAGTGGATGGTGTGCACATCTACAGCTGCTATGCACCACCTAGTGCCACAATAGAAGAGTTTAAGCATTACTTGGACCGATTGATTGCTGATGCTCGGTTGCGAAATCCTGTCGTCATTGCTGGTGATTTCAATGCCTGGGCAACGGAATGGGGAAGTAAAAATACGAATGGAAGAGGTGTTGCACTGCTCGAGGCATTCTCCTCCATAGATGTTGTACTTCTCAATAATGGTGATGCACCGACTTTTCGTAAAGGTGGTGCCTCCTCAGTAATTGATCTGACGTTCGTCAGCAGTTCTTTGATGCGTTTGGTGACCACATGGAAAGTTAGTGAACTCTACACACATAGCGACCACCAAGCCATTATTTTTGAAATAAAACTGGCAATGGAAGATAGACGTACAAAACTTCAAAGGAAACCAGCGGGTTGGAGGGCAAGTACCTTCGATGAAGATCTATTTAACCTAGTTCTTGCAAAGCCAAACCTCCTGGGGACTGCCAATGCAAAAGTAGCGCAGGTAATGAATATGATCACGGATGCTTGTTCTAAAACTATGGTTGAAAGACAATTAAATAGTCACCGTCAACCAGCATACTGGTGGACTGAACGAATTGCACAACTGCGCCGGTTGTGTCACCATGCAAGGAGAAAACATCAACGTGCCTGGGGTAGGGAGCCCTATCCTAGCTTGCGCGAGAAGTACTTGGATGCTCGAAAACAGCTTAAACAGGCAATTAAGGCGAGTAAGCGTGAATGCTGGAAAGAGCTGTGCGAAGAAGTGGACCATGACCCGTGGGGGAGACCCTACAAAATCGTCATGAATAGACTCAGAAACAGAAACGCAAATGCTTCGCCTCCCACTTGCCCAATGATACTGAACAGAATTGTTACCGCCTTATTCCCGCAGCAAAATGATCTGATTAACGCCATTGATGTAATACCTGGCGTGGAAGAAGTTCCCTTGGTATCCACAGAAGAGCTGATAGATGCATATCAACGATTTGCGAATTCAAAAGCTCCTGGGCCTGACAATATTCCATATATTGCATTAAAGGCCGCCATTCGAGCCAGACTTGATGACTTCAGAGAAGTCTACAACTCATGTCTGAGGGAGGGGGTATTCCCGGATCGATGGAAGAGGCAGCGGCTGGTTCTGTTGCCGAAGGCAAATAAACCTTCTGGAGAGCCATCCGCATACCGACCGTTGTGCATGTTGGATACGGCTGGCAAAGTGTTAGAGCGCATAATCTATAATCGATTGGAGAACGCTGTGAAAGGGGCCGGAGACCTCGCCGAAAGCCAGTATGGATTTAGAAAGGCTCGATCGACAATCGACGCCATTCAACACGTCGTTAAAGTCGCAAAGGAAGCAACACAAGGTAGAAGATGGAAGGACGGCTCTAAAAAGTATTGTGCCGTGGTTACGCTGGATATTAAAAATGCGTTCAATTCGGCCAGATGGGACTGTATCCTCAATGCCCTACTTGAATTGCAAGTACCGATGTACATAAGGAGGATTATCTCGAATTATTTTTACAATAGAATGCTGATGTATAATACGGACGATGGGATCATAGATTACAAAGTTACGAGTGGAGTTCCTCAAGGATCAGTATTGGGGCCTCTACTATGGAACATCATGTACGACGGCGTCTTGAGGCTCAACGTACCCGATGGCGTAGAGATTGTTGGATTCGCGGACGACGTTGCTGTTGTTGTAGTCGCGAAAACCATAGAGGAAATAATGGAGATATGTAGATTGACCATTATAATTATTAAACAGTGGTTGATCTCATATGGACTCCAGTTGGCTGACCATAAAACCGAAGCAGTTCTAATTACCAGTAGGAAGGTGATAGAAACTGTAAATATTGACGTTGGCGGAGTTTTAATCCCCTCACAACCTTCGTTACGATACCTTGGTGTCGAAATTGATGCACGTCTAAATTTTAGGGAGCACCTAAGGATAGTGAGCAAGAAAGCTGCCAATGTAGCTGCAGCCCTCTCCCGGATTATGCCCAACACTGGTGGACCAAGACAGAGTCGTAGGACTCTGCTGGCAAATGTGGTAACATCCATCATCCTATATGGATCACCTATCTGGAGCGATGCGATGGATAATAAATCGTATAGATGCAAGCTGGCATCGGTGTATCGACTGGGTGCCTTAAGGGTTATATGTGGCTTTCGCACAGTATCCGATGACGCAACGCTCGTAATTGCAGGGATGATACCCATCGATCTGCTTGCAAAGGAAAGGAAGAAGTGGTATATGTGTCGAGAAAACCTAGGAAGTAGAGCATCAGAACGCATTGCAACCATGATAGAATGACAAAGGCGCTGGGATAGCTCGGTGAAAGGTCGGTGGACCTATCGTGTTATACCATCCATCAATAAGTGGATAAATAGGCGGCATGGTGAAATTAATTACTATCTGACGCAGTTGTTAAGTGGGCATGGTTGTTTGGTGCATATCTTTACAGATTTAAACATGCCGACACTTCGGAATGTCCTGCCTGCAAAGGATCAGAAGAGGATGTGTAACATATATTCTTTCAATGTCCACGGTTCGAGACAACTCGAATAGAACTGTCCAGTATCCTCGGGCAGCCCGTGACACCTGATAACATAGTGGAGCTAATGCTTGTGTGTGGAGGTAATTGGAATGCAGTAAGCCACATGGCAGCAGTGGTGCTTAAGGAGCTGAGATGCTTAGAGCGTGCTAGAGAGGAACAACGCGGTATGGCTAGATAGCGGTGGCAATCTCAATGTAAGGTTGAGACGCTGAGAGGAGGATAGAGTCTAGTAACTAGTCACCTCCATGCGAAGTAATGTCTAACTGATAGTTCCGCATGGGGGATGTTCGAAAGGGTGTGTGGTTTTTGATGGTAGAAATCCACCACTGTTGCTGAGATGTTTGCCCATCGAAGCTTCGTCTTATTGAAGATTTTCCTCACTTTACCCGGTTAAAAAAAAAAAAAAAAAAAAAAACATATATACATATATACATATATACATATATACATATATACATATATACATATATACATATATACATATATACATATATACATATATACATATATACATATATACATATATACATATATACATATATACATATATACATATATACATATATACATATATACATATATACATATATACATATATACATATATACATATATACATATATACATATATACATATATACATATATACATATATACATATATACATATATACATATATACATATATACATATATACATATATACATATATACATATATACATATATACATATATACAGTCTATTCCGCTTAATCGGGACATATCGGGACTAGTACAATTTGTCCCAATTAAGCGGCTGGCCCAATTATCAGAAGTTCCACAAAAATTCTAGGATTAGTAATTTTTAATGTTTAATTTTTTTTAATTTTTAATTTTATTTCATAAATTGCACACAATTCATATGTATTAAAAAATTATATAAAGTGTACATACATTATGTACATACATAATAAAAAATTATATTAATTCAAAAGCATTTATATGTACATATATGTATACATATACATATGTACATAATAAATATGTATGTACATGAAAAATAAGGTTTACACTTTAATTAAATTTTTTGTACAAATTCGTATACGTGCATTGCTATGAAAAAATGTTTGGAATCATAGCAAAATATTTTGTTTTTTTTCTATCGAGAATATGAGAGAGACAGTTATGCAAAAAATAGTATTTTGCGGTGAAAATTTTGGATATTGCGATGAAACTGCGCTAATTTTCGCATGCTTCCATCGAAAACTTTAAATATAAGAGGAGACAACTGTTCTCGGGGGAAGTTTTCCAAACGTTTTCCATCCAATGGATAATGGTATCGCTAACCGTATTTGCAGAGGGAACTATTACAAAAAACCCTCTTGTAATTGGTAAGGCTGCACGGCCTCGTTGCTTTAAAAACTTAAATTTGGATAATTTGGAAACAATTCTTAGATTATTTATTATTCCAACAGAAAGGAGTGGATTTTTAAACGATAGGTACTCACTAAATTGAATAACAAAATGAAAGAAGAAAATCGAAAATTTTTGCTATTTCTAAGTTCGATAAAAATGGTATTTTTTCAATTTTTCACATTCAAACAAACAGAAAAATTATTTAACAAATTTTCTAAGCCTAAATGAAAATTGTGGTGAATAGAGGAGACAATTACCTTTCCACATCAAAGATATCGAAAATCGGTGATAGCGAAATTATTGCCAAATTTCCAAAATACAAAAATAAAACAAATTATTACTAATTTTTTTTATTATAAATGCATAATGTTTTTTCTATACAATGATATTATGAATTAATTTTTATGATGAAAATAATCAATCTTTGATTGATCTTCTACCCACCCATTAAGGATGTTTATATGTTGAAAACTTCTGTGTGTAGTCCTTTACGACATATAGTAAATATTGCATTTCATCACATTTTTTGTTAATTTCTTATTATAATCGTGTATTAATTTAACACCACGTTCTGCGATACCATTTACGATTTTTATTTGACTGATAATCTTCATTCCGTTCTTGAAATTATCATCCGGAGGCCACATGTCCGGATCTTTGTTTAAGAAATCTGAAGAAATCTTGAACCGTTTAAAAAAATCGCCAGTGTTTGGTGTAACAACATCTACTAGTTGTATCGTAATGAATGTTTTTACATGATCAATTTTCAACTCGGCGCGCTTACTTCTAGCTTACTGCTTACTGACTCTACATCCCTCATCATATCCAACTGTTGCACCATTGCACTATTATTCTTGTCTCTGCACTAGACACGTTTTCGTCGAAAAAAGAGAATGTGATGCATTCGTCGGACAAATACCACAATTTTATTTAGTGCAGCCATCGGCAACTGTTATTGTTATTTGTTATTTAGTAAAGCCATCGCTATGTGTTTAGTAGAAAAAAAAATATCTCGTAAATAATTCATACCCAGCTTTGATGCATTAGCAGCTTTAGTGCAATGGAACCAAATGTTCGCATAAAATAGTATGACAAAAATGCAAATGTCCTGTAAATTCTTCTATTTTTGTGCTCTTAACTTAAATTCTTCACGACAAAAAATAATTTCAATACATTAATGGCTTTGGATATCCACCGAACATGATCTGGCAGACGGAAACTATTAGTTATTACAAATTTGTGTCATTTTCTCGAAAGATTTGTGTATTATATGAAATAATGAGACATATTGGCCATAGCAGGTCATATTTAATGCGATAGGCGGATTTAAATACAATAACTAATGAGACGAATGATAATGACATCATAAAACACAACTATGTTAAGTCATTATGACTCATACGACTTTCTATGACATCATAAAACATTCCTTTGTTTAGTCGTTATTCCTTATTTTTGTTTTTGTTGTAATTTTGAATATAAATTCCTGAATTTAAAAAAACCGTTTAATATTTGGGTTTTTATTAGTTTCAGAAATTGGCCATTAGCTCACCAATTTTCGATATATTTGATGTTTTGGAAAGGTAATTATATCTTCTATCCACCAAAACTTATGTAGACTGAGAAACAATTTTAAATCATTTTACTATTCGTTTGAAAGTGAAAAATTAGAAAAATAGCACCGTTTTTATCGAATTTCCCGCTCAAGTCAAGACAATTTTTTTCTATTTAAGTTTTTAGCATAACCTCATATTTTTGAAGGTGTTCAGTTAGATTTCTGTAAATTTTATCTGCTCCATACAAACAAGGACCACCCCCATTTGGTACATGTAACCAAATAACATATGCGATTCTGAAATAAAACGTTATATTGTTGAAATAAGTTAATCATTTATATGTTGTATGTACTTTGGTTTTAGTTTAAAAATATCTCATAAATCGGAAAAATTGTATAAATATATATATTTGCGTGGCTACTTATATGCCGGTCTTCTTGAATTTTCTGCGTGATTTCATCGACTTTTCCAGTGGTTGGTCGACCAGAGCGAGATCCATCTTTGACATCCATATTTCCAGAACGAAAGCGCGCGAATCATTCTTTGCTGCTGATTTTCATAAAGCTCCTTCTCCATAAACAGCACAGATTTGTTCGCAAGCCTGAGCCCCGTTTTTACCTTTGTCGTAATAAAATTGTAAAAGATTTCGAATTTTTTCATTATTTATCTCCATATTTAAAATGTAACTTTTTATTCACTTCACCGATTTTAATGTTTTGTATGTCAAAGTGTAAGTATTGCCCGATACGATGAATGGTTACAGTATGCAATTTTTCCACTGTGTGGAAAAAATAGTATCAAATTCCATACTAGAAAATATCAAAGACACAAAAATATTGATTTTAAAATCCAATTGGAGAGAGATTATTTTGAAAAATATTGGTTTTGGAGAGAAATAATTTTCTTTCTCTTTCTATTTCACGGTTTTGTTTTATTTTTATTTATTTTGTATCTCCTCTCCTCTCCAGTTGCATTTGACAAGTTGGCGGATAACTACGCGCACAGCCGTACAGCTGCTTAATATATTAATTTCTTATTGTTTTTTTTTCTATAAAGTGTTTAATAATTAAAAGAATTTTTTATAAACTGTGCCTTATAATAATAATAATAATAATAATAATAATAGTGATTTGTAAGTGATTCATCAACAATGTGCTGTACTAGAAAGGTAATAAAAATCTATTTTAATATGGCGTTGCCATATGCAAATAAAATGTAATTATATTTGAGATGACGTAAATTGTTGATGAAATTTTTCTTCTTACTTTTTTAAGATGTTCAATATGCGGGAGTTGAAGAAATCAAATCGGGAGGCGGATGAAAAAAATATTATAAAAAAATATTTCCTGTACTGAATATTGAAATAAAATATATTTACAAAAAAATGCAAAAAAAATTCTTTAATTTCAAAATAAAACCTCAATGTGAAAAGTACTATAGAAATCTCTCTCTATCTGCTCTCTCTATATGCTCTCTCTATCGGCTCTCTCCAATTTATTTTTTCTCTTTTTAGTCGGATTCACACCAACACTGAAATTTTTGTAACACTTTTCTTTGGCGGGTAGTACGAATTTCCGTGTACTCAACATGGTTCTTTCCATAGAAAGAGTGTGTTTTTAGAACGCGAATGTAAATTGAATTCCGTCGGCATTGCATATTGGGTATGAATGTAAAGCCATCTACCGGGAAAAATGCCACGAAGTTTTGCCCTACCTATTATTTATTGGTGCAATCTGATTCGAAAAAAATTAATTTTTATTTCATCGGACCATAACACGTTCCGCCATTTTGTTATGGGCCAATCCAAATAACCTTGTATATAAAACCTATATGCTAGGTCCACGAAAATCTTGAAAGAAAAAAATGTATATGGAGGACATTTAAGGAATAACACGCTTGCGTATGCCGAAGAAAACACGCCCCTGCATTTTTATGCAAGGGCATGTTTTCAATAACGGGTGCAGCACCAAATATTAAATCTTTATGTAAAAATTAATTATTTCCGACGAATAATTATTTTTAAACGAGATTGCTTAAAATTGAACTATTGTAAAACGATCTGTGATCACAATGTAATGATATTGTAATATGTAAATGCCTTGTTTTTTAGAAGACTGACAATAAAAAAAAACAAGTTTCAATTTTTGATATTAATGATTTTGTAAATAAAAACGTATTATTTGAACATTTCATAAAATTACCTATTATATTGCACACAATTGTATGTACTTTATTTTACTACGTAAAAGAAAATAAAAATGGAGGAGTGAATATGTTGTGGTCAACACTCGGCTTCCTTTTACGACGAATGAATATATAGATCTCGAATCACTTCATTTTTAAAGCGAAAAACAAGACGACCCTGATTTTATGGTAAAAATGTCTTGTATAGTCAAAAATCGTTATGCTTATATTCCATGGAGAAACAAGAAAATTTTTGCTGAGCATGTGACAAAGACAAGAACTAAAATTTACACTAGAGCGACTGAGACACTACATTTTTATTTTGTAGCATCAACAAAATGTAATCTTTAAATTATTAAAAAATCGTATTTTTCTAAACCTAACCTAAAAAAATAATTTATCGAATTGCGGTAATTTAAACCGCATATAAATAATTTTTATAATTTTAAACACATATATTTGTTGATATGTAATACGTTTATACTCAAAACTATTGTAGTTTCACTCAAGATTTTAGGAAATACATCAAAAAAATATTATATGAAATATTTGAATGAACTTAATATTTTAAGTAACCTATAGCCGAAAAGTCAAATTGGAATAATAGTTTTTTGTCTTCGTTTCTTACGTTATTTTTGTTTTTTTTTATTCCATCTATAGTTGGCCCATTAAACTAATTTGTTTGACTTCAAACAATTTTTGCACGTATATACTCGTATGAAACGATATAATACGTGAGTGCAATAATTACGACATAAAATTATTTTTGAAATAAAATTAAAACAGAGTTGGAATGGTTTTCACTTCTTAAGAAAAATTATGGCAACACAACAATTTGCTGAGTAAAATAAAATCGGATACGTTATTCTCCCAAATAGTCGGTCTATATTCTCCCTTGTTCTAGTTTTACTGAGAATTTTTTTTATTTCCAGCGATTATAAACATTATTCCTGTTTCAATTTCAGAAAAACAACAAGATCCACCCTTGTTGAAAATTAATCTTTAAATATATTTGAACCTTTAAATTATTTTTTGTTTCTTATAAAAGCTAAACTTTTCAACATCATTGCAAAATTGAAAAGCTCCTATGGGAGCTGAGACTTCTGATAAACAGATTTCCACAAAATTTCGCAAGGGTCCTTAATTAAACGCAAAAGATTAAGGATGAAGTTTGATTCCGAATAGTCAATTCGCCTCGATCTCTTCATGCCGAATTTTGGTGAAATAAAGTTTTTGTTTATTAAAACTAGTAATTTTCGGTAAAATTTAAAAAGTGATCTAAACTAAATTTGTGTGAAATTTAATTTACAATCTTTTTGTTTTTAATCGTTTTTCGTAAATGCTATATACTTTTCAAAATATTTGCAAAAAACGAAACATCTCATATGGAAACTGCCACTTTCGGTGGACCGATATAAGCCAAAAATCACTGGGATCTTCTAATTTGTAGAACAATGTTTTGTTGAAAAATGGTTTTTGTCAAAAATTCTAATTTTCATTTAAAGTTTGGAAAATTAATCTGGGCCGGTATTGTTGCAAATTTAATTTAGAATCTTTTAGTTCTTGGTCGTTTTCACGTGATAAACTTTTCCAAATAAATATTTGTAAAAAACGGAAAAGCTGCTATGGAAGCTGCCACTTCCGGTGGATGGATTTTGAACAGAAACCTCTGGGAACTCGCAATTTAAGCTTAAGAATAAAATTTCACCCCGATCAGTCAATTTGGCTGGGCTATAAAGAACCAACAACTTTTACCCTGCACGACACCACGCATACGCAAACACACACACACACACACACACACACACACACACACACACACACGCACACATACACACACACACACAAACACACACACACACACACACACACACACACACACACACACACACACACACACACACACACACACACACACACACACACACACACATACACACACACATACACACACACACACACACACACACACACACACACACACACACACACACACACACACACACACACACACACAGATTTCTTAAAAACTACTTTTTTAACTTCTGACGATATAACGCATGGTAAATCCGGAAAAAATAGAGGTGAATAAACCACACTTGATTTCTAAAAAAACTGTTACTGTGTTTTAATATTGGAGCACTATTCAATAGAAAACTGCCAAATGGCAATTTTCTATTGAAACTGCAGCTATTATTCACTGGTGTCGCTGTACTATAAAAATTAAAACTAAATTCATCAATAGAACAAACATTTATCACCTGAAATATATTAATTGACATTTATTTTGACATGATGTTATAAACAAGAATTCATTTTACTGCGTTTTAAATTTTTATTGTAAGATTTAGTTTCTAATGGTTTCAGGGGTTTACAAAATAAAAGCCTTTACAAATTTCCCATTGAAATGGATAGCGCTCCCGAAAGCGGCTCCCGATAAATAGGTAGAGCAAAATATTTGTATATCGATTTTTAACTAAAAAGTTGAATGAAAAATCTTAGTTTAGAGTTAAATAAATTAATTATATGCAATAATAGCGCGCTAAATATAAGTTTTGACATAGAAAATTGGCTGCTCCGGATACAGCTATCGGGCGCTAATATAAAAACACAGCATGTATTGTAAATGGTGTTTTATTTTGGGGTATAGAACTTTAAGTTGGCAACACTTTTTTCAAGGATACCCGATTTGACAGCTGACTGTTGATTTTTTACTTTGTTTGGTTTACCATTTCATAATGAATACACTCGTCCAATAGAGCAATTAATTCTTTTAATCGCTCTCGCACCACGTTTACTCTAAATGAAAATAGGCATTTCGAAAGACCTCATTTGGCGCGCACCGAGCGATGTGTTTGCTTTATGAGCTGAAGGAATCATCGGATCATGTATTCAAAAATGATGCTGATGAAAACGTTAACTCAATGGAGACCGGTAAAGAGACATGATTACCTACTAATTTTTTGTGCCTCACTTGGATGGTATTGACATCAGATATATGTGGTTCCAACAAGACGCAGCCACATGCCATACAGCGCGCGATACAATTAAATTGCTGAAAAAAACTTGATGAACGATTAACATCGGAAAAATTTTAAAAACTCTCTTAAAACTGCCATTTCCGGTGCAAAGATTTCTATTAAATATCGCAAGTATCTCTCAATTAATGGAAACAGTTTAAGCAAAGAATATATACAACAAGAAAGAGATTTTGTTCGACAGAAATATACCAACAAAAAATCGTTCATGATTTTCTGAGTTTTTGTTTGTAATTTTCGAAGAACGAGATGGTCTTATAATCATACATTTCTCGTTCTAACATTCGTTTGATAAACACAACTTCGGCGATTTCAAAATCAAACGAATCAAATAATCAATGAAAAAATCGAAAATATTTGAAAAGGGGAAAAATATTGCGAAGCAAATCAATTTTAATTATCTCGTACGTAATTTAGTAACGCTTTATTCTTCAAAGGATGCGTTTCGTTCGAATTTATTGGAATGGAAATGCAAAATAGTATTACGTATTATTTTTCAGCTTGGGTTTGTTTATGTACGTAGCTATACATTTTTAATCAAAATAGCTCATGAAACTAACCAATTTTTTTATTTTTTTGGAATATATATATATGCATACCGGAATAATTTATTTGAAAATGTTTGTAGATTTCGATGTATGTATTTAGGAAAAAATTTGATTTTAGAAAAAAATAAATAATGTGATACACATAGCTACTCACGTAGTGATGGAAGTTTATGAATGGAAATATTATAAAATGGGAAACAAAATATCAACTCAAATAAAAATGTACATGTATGTAAATGGATAAGTATTGGTTCTACAAAAATGAAATATACATGTAAACGATTATTTTTAATTTCGATCGTTTCATTGTTCATTTTGGACTATTTTTCTTCTGCATTCAAAATTTTTTTATGTAAAGAAAATTTACAATTGCGTGAAAGTGGAATAGCTATCTACGGGTTCACGTTTTATGCCTAGCCCAAGCCAATAAACGCAATAAACTGAATCTTTTTCATTTATGTATGAGCTAAATATTTCGAATCTAACTATTTAATGGATTTATGAAGGATTAGTTTAGAGTATTTAATAATTTTGTGCGTTTTAATTAACATCTTGAAATTGCTATTTGATATTTCATTTTTGTATAAATTATAGATATATAAATTTGAAATTACTTAAACGTAATAATTTTTATTATGTGGCTTTGTGTAGATTAATTGGTTATGACTTCTTCTATGTACCTACATTTATTGAATTATTCGATAGAAAGATATCTCGACATATACAAATCCTATAGATAACGTTGTTTATAACTTAGGAAAATTTTTTTGATAACATTGTATATAGAACAAGTTACGGAAAAATTACTTTAATATTCTATGTGAAAACGGTGGCATTAAATATTCATTTTCATGAAATTCGTAGACTTCCTCAAATGAGCGAATAAGGCATCTTATTTTAGAGTTATACAATTAAATGTAAGAAAGCTTAGATTTTTTGAAAAAATTGAAAATCCTTTCCAAAAAAGAAAATTATTTTAAATTTATTAAAGGTCTTCAACTAACCATTAAATCACAACTAATGTTAATTGATTACTTAACAATAAATCATGGAGTTGATTTCATTTTAACTGGGAAAACGAACCAAGACTGCCTTGAAAACTTTTTTTCTGAAATGAATTGTACTTAAGAATTATGCGAGCTCAGGGACTGATTGAGCCCTCACATCAAAAGTAGTAAAAGGATAGGATTAGTTAACGACAGGAATGACTAGAAATCTATATAACTACCTAAAGTAAGGTAGCTATTACTCATTTATAATCAACAAAAACACTTGGATAATTATAACACATACAACATGCCTCGTCTCTTAAATAACAGAAATAAACACATTTGAATCCAATTACAAAGAACATCGGAAAAACTTATCTTCGACCAAAGGCATTGAGAATGAGTTCTTTTTTATTCATAAAATTGCAAATATAGACCTCTTGATCAAAAATGTTGTATTTATTTCAAAATTTTCTTTAAAATTCTGGTTATAATACTTTTAGTATGGTTTTAGGGCTTTTTCAGTAATTCCTGCCATTACCTCCTAGTCAGTTAGCCGTCGGTACATTATATTCGGCAAGTTGTCCCCGCCTCTCCGTCTTTACTAATCGGCCATTTACCGTTCCAGTCATTACCCCGGCCTTTTTTCCTTAGTCATTATCTGTGCGCAATAACCTCCGGTGTATTACTCATCCATCGTAAGCCCCTGATCAGTACCCTCTGAACATTACTCGCCGGTCATTACTCAGCGATGATTCTTACTCCTTACAAGAAATAGATATTTTTAATCTATTTTCAATATATCTATATTGCACGATTTAATTGTGATTTTTGAGTTAAATATGTTAATCTGTTAACTAATCTACTTGTCATTTCTTAACCGATAATGTTTAGTTATGTTGGGAATGTAGCATGGAACGTGGCTCTTGTTGAACTGATTATTAAGGTATTTAGTATGTTGAATGGATTAGCACTCTAACTTGGTTAGAAATAGGTAATTACTTCTCCGGATATAATAAAGTTTGTTATGCCAGTTGGAAATTATCTCTTGGAGTCTCGAAAATAAATGAAATGGGTAAAATCGGATTTTTTTAGATAGTTTATGATAATTCTCTAACATTGGCTAACTGTAACAGAACTAAACAATTTCGTGAGCGATCATTATGACACTTTGGTAAGATTATGAAAATTGATTCTCAAATAGAACATCCAACTCTCGTGAATCTCATATTGGAAACACATAAATGCACCGCAAGAGTTACAGCAAACGTTTAAGTTAGAGTGAGTATAGATTTCGCCAAGATTTCGCTCGATCAGCAAGGGAAGCAGCTAGAGAACTGAAAATCAATTTGTTCCAAAATTATTCATAGAAAGCCTTTCTAAAGTTTGTGAAATTTTTGAACCCTAAAAAAGTGTTCGGATAGAACTCATTTCTAGATTCCAGATTAGAATACATTTCTAGATTCCAGAATAGAATGCTGTATCGGTTATCAGTACCCTTAATTGTAAACCCTATACCGGGTCCAAATTACTCTTACATTTTGTCGAAAATATAAGAATCATTCTGTAACCATTTCTTAAGCATATAGTGTAATGATAATTTAGATCAATTGTTGTCGATGAATGGAAGGCCGCCTAGCCCTCCCGTTGGCAAGCCTCTCGATTATTTTGTATGTTACATTATTCTTCAAAGGATGCGTTTCTTTCGAATTTATTGGAAATGCAAAATATTACGTATTATTTTTCAGCTTTGGTTTGTTTATGTATACGTAGCTATACATTTTTAATCAAAATAGCTCATGAAACCAACAATTTTTTTTTTGTTTTGGTATACATTTTCTATACATTACGAAATATTTAATTTGAAAATGTTTGTTGATTTCTCTGAATGTATGGAGATTAGGAAAAATTTTGATTTTAGAAAAAATATAAATGTGACTAACATATTCACGTAGTGAAGGAACTTTATGAATGAAAAATATTAAGAAATATAAAACAAAATAATCTTCCGTTGTACTCACTGATCTATATACATGGATACGACATGAATGTCAGAAACCAAATAAAACAACTGCAAAAAATGGGAGCACCTTTTTTTATAGTCATATCGCTCGTTTACACCTCTTGCTTTAAAAAAATATACACCTCTTGCTTTAAAAAAATATTTCCGAAAGATAGGACCGTATTGAGGATAGATTTAATTTCGAAAATTTCTGAAATTGGTTTTTTATTATTATAGTCAATGAACAAATAATAATATTCAAATGATTTAAATTATAAATCATATTTTATTCATTTAATTCATGTGGTACCGTTTTTGTATGCAAATTTCTTCTTGCGATTTCCCTTGATATTTCAAATGCGCACCTGCAAATATTTCGAATAAAAAAAAGAGTTCGTGTCGTCAAAACGTCAAACGTCAAAAACTCATAGGAACCAGTTTTCTGTTTACATTATTTGAATTTCGAAAATTCGGATTCAAGAAAAAAAAGAAAATTTTTCTGTCTCTGTCACAAACGTAGAACTATTTTTTCACTACCATATAGTTTTTGTCAAGTCGTATCCATGTATATAGATCAGTGGTTGTACTATTGTTATTTGCTTGTGAAGTAAATTTCGAATAAAAATACACGAAATGGCAAGTGTTTGTTAAACCAAAATGAAATTTAGATGGTTGTTTTTATTTACGATCGTTTCATTGTTCATTTGGAATATTTTTCTTCTGGATTCAAAAATTTTTAATGTAAAGAAAATTTACAATTGCGTGAAAGCGGAAAATCTACGAGTTCACGTTTATGCCTAGCCCAAGCCCAATAAACGCAATAAACTGAATCTTTTTCATTTTTGTATAAGCTAAATATTTAGAATCGTTCGTTTAGAAAGTTTTCAACGGAGTTGATGATATATGCTGTATAGAAGGAATAAATACGAGTTTTTTTTAATTATACGCGTGTTAATAAAAAATTTAAAATTGGTAATTGTTATTTGATTTATGCATAAATTATAAATTATAAATATAGATAGTATATTATAAATAATAATCAAATCTCATATTAATCTTAAAAATAATAATTTTTATTATGTGACCGTATAGATTTATTGGGTTTGACTTGTTTTATGTACCTATATTGAATTATTCGATAAAAAGATATCTCGACATGTAAAAATCCTATATGTCACGATGTTGCTAAATTAGTAAAACAAGTTGTGATTAACATTGTTACAAGTCACGGATAAACTACATTAATATTCGAAGTGAAAACGGTGGTATTATATAATCATTTTCATTAATTGATTTTGTACAAATTTTGCCAACCAACATCAATCTTATTGATCTTAGAGAGGCTTTTGCAAGGCCGCTAAACCTTTTCAAATCTTATGATATGTTATGATAGATCTATAGATCTATCTATCTTATGATAGATTTATATTTTAATGAGTTTTAAGGATTTAACGTTACCAGTGGCTTAATTTGGTTTTCCCCGGGAATAGAGAATTGGGATTTTTTTTTATTGGGAAAAAATAATTCCATTTTATAAATACATATTTAAAAATAAATTAACTTGTAATAAGATCGGAATACGCGTTTAAGTTTATAAAAACTTACATAAAAAAATTATTCCCAGCCTACCAGAATATACATTTGAGAACAGGAAAAAAATATTTTGAAATTAGTACAATATGTAGCAAAATATTTTCAAAATTCCCACACTTTATATAATTAGATTACAAGATTTTACTATCATGAATCTAATGCTTAGATAACTAGACAATACTGCCAGATCATTTGGTAATATGATGTTATGATAAGATAAACGCGTACATGATATATAAGGCATGATGGCAGTCCCGGTAGGTATGTATAGCACAATCCTGGAGTAAACATAATTCAACATCAAAAACGTACTTCAAAATAATGGGGGCTCTGGTGCAGAAAAGGATTAGTTAATGGCATACGCTACACAACAGTCATTGTCTAACAATGTACTTGGCTAATAAATTATTTGTACGATTTGTTAATTATTTACACACACTTTCCGTACAAAAGATTTGTTAATTTATTAATTTGAGTTAGTTGTGATTAGATATGCGAGATATCTAAATTTCATCAAATATTTAGATTTTTTCGTCGTAGGCGATTGTATATAAAATAATTAAATAATTTGTCCATCGGTCTAAAGCTGCTGGGTTTCTTCCAGCCAACCGTGCAACATCTACCCTGAGGAGTATATGTTTAAAAGGTTTCGATAGCATGTTTATATACATAGGATTGATGATTATATGGTCCAGTTCAAAATTTAATTACAGTATTGTCATACCAACCTTACGCATTTTCAATCATTAAATAATCATAAATAAACACACTTGAATTCAATTAGAAAGTACATCTAAAATTTCAAATAGAGAACAGTTATTTCTCTCACAAAACTATTGTTTGTAATACCTACAATTTTCTTTAGAATTCTGATTATTATACTTTTTTAAATTTATAAAATTATATTTATAAATCTGCACACTTACAACGTATATGTTGGAAACCAAACTGCCGATTGGTAAAAATTACCCTTGCATATCGCTTTTTCACTTCTTAAGCACGCTCAAGAGAAATGTTGAAATAAATAATAGTGAACCATTGAAGTTTATTTACCTGTACGGGAAATATACGGCCCATACATACTATATTATAACATTATATTGTACATTAGTCACTAAAGGTCAATTCTAAGTTATTCGAACATCCTTATTAAATTTAAATACATAGTACATTTTTACATAATTTATTTATTTTTTAACTGTTTAAAATTTTTAATCTCTTTGAAGCGTTTGTTGATGATAATTTATTGTTTGTTTTTGTAAATTCACCTTTCAATAGATACATTTGGAATTTTTCTTAATTAATACAAGATACAATTTTTTTATTAAAGTTCTAATGTGTTCATTACACGGTCCCTTCTTTTAACGGTAGAACCAGGAAATTTTCGCTCGATAATATTTAAGCACTTTTCAGTAGCCTTTTCACAAATATTAGATAAATGACACTCATTTCTGAAAGAATGCTCAAAAATCGTTAACAAGTGTATGCCACTTCTGCATATTCCTTTGTCGGTACTTTTAACGGTCCATATCTTGATGATTTTTTAAAAAAAATTTCGCTTATAAATGTATCACTTGCTGTAGGAATCTCATTAGATTCTTTTATCAGCTTAATTTTGCATGCATTGCAGTTTATTTTCTGAACCGCACAATACCCAGCATAATATGTGGCCGCATTTTTCTGTAGAATGTCAGTCTCAGAGGTAAAGTCTCGACAGGCTAAAAATTCATCGTAAATTGAATCGTCTTCAGGCTCGCATTTAGAAATTAAGCTATCTTTGTAAAGCACCTGGAAATTTTCCCAGTGAAGGTCAACCATCTTTCCGTCATCTTCTTTGCAGTTGGCATACTCACTTTTAAATAATACTTTGGTAACGATTATATTAGCGTAGTGTATGCCAATTTCGTTGCTGGATGGGGTGTAATTAAAACCACCTTTACCGCGTAACCGAGAAAAAGTTTTCAAGGCAGTCTTGGTTCGTTTTCCCAGTTAAAATGAAATCAACTCCATGATTTATTGTAAAGTAATCAATTAACATTAGTTGTGATTTAATGGTTAGTTGAAGACCATTAATAAATTTAAAATAATTTTCTTTTTTGGAAAGGATTTTCAATTTTTTCAAAAAATCTAAGCTTTCTTACATTTAATTGTATAGCTCTAAAATAAGATGTCTTATTCGCTCATTTGAGGAAGTCTACGAATTTCATGAAAATGAATATTTAATGCCACCGTTTTCACATAGAATATTAAAGTAGTTTTTCCGTAACTTGTACTATATACAATGTTATCAAAAAAAATTTCCTAAGTTATAAACAACGTTATCTATAGGATTTGTATATGTCGAGATATCTTTCTATCGAATAATTCAATAAATGTAGGTACATAGAAGAAGTCATAACCAATTAATCTACACAAAGCCACATAATAAAAATTATTACGTTTAAGTAATTTCAAATTTATATATCTATAATTTATACAAAAATGAAATATCAAATAGCAATTTCAAGATTTTAATTAAAACGCACAAAATTATTAAATACTCTAAACTAATCCTTCATAAATCCATTAAATAGTTAGATTCGAAATATTTAGCTCATACATAAATGAAAAAGATTCAGTTTATTGCGTTTATTGGCTTGGGCTAGGCATAAAACGTGAACCCGTAGATAGCTATTCCACTTTCACGCAATTGTAAATTTTCTTTACATAAAAAAATTTTGAATGTTGAAGAAAAATAGTCCAAAATGAACAATGAAACGATCGAAATTAAAAATAATCGTTTACATGTATATTTCATTTTTGTAGAACCAATACTTATCCATTTACATACATGTACATTTTTATTTGAGTTGATATTTTGTTTCCCATTTTATAATATTTCCATTCATAAACTTCCATCACTATGTGAGTAGCGTGTAATGTGTATCACATTATTTATTTTTTTCTAAAATCAAATTTTTTCCTAAATACATACATCGAAATCTACAAACATTTTCAAATAAATTATTCCGGTATGCATATATATATATTCCAAAAAAATAAAAAAATTGGTTAGTTTCATGAGCTATTTTGATTAAAAATGTATAGCTACGTACATAAACAAACCCAAGCTGAAAAATAATACGTAATACTATTTTGCATTTCCATTCCAATAAATTCGAACGAAACGCATCCTTTGAAGAATAAAGCGTTACTAAATTACGTACGAGATAATTAAAAATGATTTGCTTCGCAATATTTTTCCCCTTTTCAAATATTTTCGATTTTTTCATTGATTATTTGATTCGTTTGATTTTGAAATCGCCGAAGTCGTGTTTATCAAACGAATGTTAGAACGAGAAATGTATGATTATAAGACCATCTCGTTCTTCGAAAATTACAAACAAAAACTCAGAAAATCATGAACGATTTTTTGTTGGTATATTTCTGTCGAACAAAAACTCTTTCTTGTTGTATATATTCTTTGGTTTAAGCACGAAGATTCAAAACAAAAATTTCAAGCATCGATCCACCTGAACTGCAAAGACGCCAAATTTTGGCGAAATAAAGTTTTTTTTTATCAAAATTTGTCATTTCCGACTAGCTAATTTTGTTTATTTCAAATTTAATTTGCAATCAGTTTAGTTTTAATCATTTTCTCGTAAATGCGTTAGACTTAACAAAATATTTGCAAAAAACAAAATGCTCCTATGGAAGCTGCTGGGCGATCGATTTCGACCGAAAACCACTGGGATCTACCAATTTGTGGAAAAAGCGTAAAAATTCACCTCGATCAATGACGTTTGAAAAAGAAACAAAATTACCAAATTATTTTTTATTTTACATATGCATAATGTCAATTGTTATATTTGGCTTGCGCTATATTTTAATGGGGAGTTTTTTAGTTTACCTAAAAGAGATATTTCATCCTATGTAAACGTAAAAATTTAAATTGCGATTTCATTTTAAAAATGTACATACCTGTTAAAATACGTAATTGAATTTTGCTGAATATAAATATTACCACGTGAAATGCAATATTATTTTTTGTACAGCCAGGATAACTTGAGTAACTGTATTTACCAACATTAAAAAAATTAAAATTACCAAACAGTTACCATGGGATATTTCCGAAAACGCCTATAATATGCGTGTATCATAAAAGGATAACCACCTAGAAATTTTTGTTTGTTGTGTACAAAAGCTGTCTTTATACAATAAGAAGTGAATGAATCGAAAACCAAAAAAAGAAAACTACACCAATATCCAATTTAAAGAAAAATATAAATAGGAAACCTCGTGTACAACGAGTTCGTACGACGTTTATTCGGCTATAAAAAAATATGAGAAATAAAAAAATAATCGCAGGGATGTGTAAGTGCATAACCCGTAAATACAAATGTAAACATGGTCTTTCTTTGGTACAAGTAATTCCCATTCTAAATAGGAATTTATATTGTGCTCAAACAAACAACCAAAGATATTAATAAATTTATTTTTATTAGTTGGTAACAATTACATTTTAAATTTCAAATAACGTAAAAATGCAACTAAATATATTCAATTAAATAGTAATGTGCTGGAACATTATTGAATATTATTACAAATAGTAACTAATTTCTCGTCTTGTTTAGAAAAATGCGATGTCAAAATCACTTTTATATTTCTATTGCCAACAATTAAAAATAAAAGTATTTACTAGTGGTGAACATTAAAACTACAGGTAGAATAGAACTATTCTATACCAGCAGAAAAGATGGTTTAAAACTATACCAATTTGGAATTACATATATGGGATTGTTGTTGTAAATTTCTCAAAGAAAGACCACAAAAATAAATAAACTAGTGTAAGTGTATAACCCATTTGAATTGCATAACCCATGAATTTTTTGATGAAATTTGTTCTTCTGTTTCATTACTCTTTATAAAACACTATTCTCTTATAAAACACAATACACTTACACCACAAATTTTTATTTTTGAAGTAAAACTTCTTTAGGCACGCTTGACTTGGGGACTAAGCTGGCAAATGCGTTACGAAAAGTGTAATCGAACGAGGCGAACGAAACAATAGACGCAAAACGAAATCATTTTCCTTTAGTATCAGGATGTGCCATGACAATTCATAAATCCCTAGGTGGAACATTAGTTGATACCATTTTATTTTAATCATTGGTTAAAAAAATGGGATAATAAGAAAATAGGAAAATTGGAAAATTGGTAAATGGAAAATTGGAAAAATTGGAAAATTGGAAATTTCGAAATTTGAAAATTTGTAAATTGGAAAATTGGAAAATTTTAAAATTGGAAAATTAGAAAATTGGAAAACAGGTAAATGGAAAATTGGAAAATAGGAGTATATGAAAATATGAAAATAGGAAAATATGAAAATATGAAAATATGAAAATATGAAAATATGAAAATATGAAAATATGAAAATATGAAAATATGAAAATATGAAAATATGAAAATATGATGATATGAAAATATGATGATATGAAAATATGAAAATTGGTAAATTGGAAAACTGGTAAATTGGAAAATTGGAAAATTGAAAAATTCGAAAATTCGAAAATTGGACAATTGGAAAATTGGAAAATTGAAAAATTGAAAAATTGCAAAATTGCAAAATAGGAAAATAAAAAATATAAAAATAGGAAATTTTGAAAGTTGGTAAATTGGAAAATTTGTAAATTGGAAAATTGAAAAACAGGAAAATTGGAAAATCATAATATAGACTTCTATGTCACTGACTGACTCACTCGAGAACGCACAGGGTGACCAAAATTTTTTTTTTCTATATTATAACATCTATGTCACTCACTAACTTACTCACTCCAGATCGCACAGGGTGACCAAAAAAAATTCGTCCGTGTGATATATTTTATATATGTATTTTTTCTATATTATAGCTCCATTTCACACGAGGTATCACAGAAACCGATTCTTTCTTCGTTTCTTTCCCCGATTGCCTATGATACAGGTTTTAATGCGACTTAAACATATTTTCGATGAAACCACATGATGTACTGTTGTTATACATAAATGAAATAAAAAATATTTCAAGGCCATTTTTACTATGCGAAGAGATTTCAAAAATGGTTTTTTTATCCATTTTGTGACACATACATAAACATTGTCTATTACGACTAGTTGGCCTTGAAAAAGTTACCAAGTTACAAGGTTACCTCTTGTGGCATCAGACATAAACGGCTAGGTGACACTCGAGAACGCAAAGGGTGACCAATTTTTTTTCCAATGTTATAATTTTTCTATATTATATTATAAATATTAAATATATATTAGAAGTTTTACTTCAGTAGTGTGGTCTAAAGCACACTTAATTTTTTTTGTATCCAATATTGTCATGCTCTTGACCCAGCCGTCAGCTTCGCAAAAAAAATTGCGACACATATTACAACAACAAAAAATTTCGTTGAAGCAGCTTCAAGTCAAATAGAAATGAAATAAAAATAATCCAAGTTTGATCTTAAGGCTAAAATCTAAACATCGAAGGTGGCGCTTTAAATTTTGAATAATGCCTAAATAAAACAGCTTAAGCCTACTGATTTGTTTTGGGCTAGAATACTTGTATTTATGTAAACCTAAAAATAAAAAATAAAAAAGGCTATTAAATTTTGTTAATGCTTAAATGACTTTTGAGCCCAAAAATTGATTTTCGGTGCACCAGCGTGTTTTGGTTCTCTCGTATTTACTTTTTTTTATTTTTTTTTTTTTTATTTCGTTGCATATTTTCTTGAGACAAAATTATGCAACGAAATTTTGAGGCAAAATTTCGTAGCATTTTTGTATATAATGCGACGCCAAATACATCTTCGATGTTAAAATTTAAGGCCATTTTTGAGATGTAGATTTTAGTTTAAATTTCATTTTCGAGAGAGCAGAATAAAACAATACATAAAAATTTTGTGTTTAAATATAAAAAAGGTTTTAAATTAGCAATAAAAAATCTATTACGACTTATTTTGAAGGGTGAAGCAGGGGATACCATCGTATTCCCGAATATTTTATTACAAAAATGATGTTCAAACTTACGGGATACCATCGTATTCCCGAATATTTTATTACCAAAATGATGTTTTTGCCTAGATCAAAAATGTATTAGTAGGCAGTTTCTCAAATACCAAATTGCCAAAAATAAAAATGCCAAAAATATCCTAAATCATCTTTTGTAAATTTTTGTTTTTTCTGGCAAAAAAATTAATCTCAAAAAAAAACAAAATTTGCATTTAATTTTATATTTATTTAAGTCTTTTAAATGAAAATATGAACATGAAATGGGATCCGCTCGAAACGCGATATTTCAAAACGCGATATGGTACAGAATGTTCATTGAGAAGCGACGGGAGCGCAGCGATCCCGTTGATATAACCCGGTCTTATACTCCCGCACCTATCGATTTTTAAATTCCTATAAACTGAAATTTTTGTTTTAAGTAAGGAGGGAAGCGATGGGAGCGTAGCGACTCGCCTGATATAACCCGACCCTATATACTCTCGCTCCTATCGATTTTTAAATTCCTTAAAACTCAAATTAAATTTCCCCTTCACCCGCCTGATATAACCCGACTCCCGCTCCTATCGATTTTCAAATTTTAAATTATTAAAATATCGTGTTTTGTACCATATCGCGTTTTGAAATATCGCGTTTTGTACCATATCGCGTTTTGTACCGTATCGTATTTTGAAGAGAAACCATCGTGTTCCCGAATTATTTATTACCAAAATGATGTTTTTGACTAGATCAAAAATTTACTAGTAGGCAGTTTCTCAAATATCAAATAAAATAAAAATGCCGAAAAATATCCCAAATCACCTTTTGTAAATGGGATACTATCGTATTCCCGAATATTTTATTACCAAAATGATGTTTTTGACTAGATCAAAAATGTACTAGTAGGGAAACTATTAGTTTCTCAAATACCAAATTGCAAAAAAACAAAAATGCCGAAAAATATCCCAAATCATCTTTTGTAAATTTTTGATTTTTCGGGCGAAAAAATTAATCTCAAAAAAAATTGCATTTAATATAACCCGGTCCTATACTCCCGCACCTATCGATTTTTAAATTCCTATAAACTGAAATTTTTGTTTTAACTAAGGAGCGGAGGACTCGCCTTATGCTATAGACACATTACTGGTTTCATAACTATGGTTTCGAGTTAACCACCTACCGTACAAGTGGCGCAGTGGTTAAAGCTTCGGCACTTGGACCGGGAGGTACTGGGTTCGAATCCCACCAGAGGCAGGATGTAAAGCAAATTTTCTTCATCGATTACGATCGGTGATGTTAATAAACACAACTTAGACCCTCTGTTGGAGTGCAGAATTCAGTGCCGACCCACCGTCCAGGTCAGTGTGCAGGTTGACATGGAGCTTGCAACGTGCAGGTGGTATAGTGTAAATGTGTGAGTAGGTGAATGGGTGGGTGAGTGCGTGAATGAAAAGGGGAGTATTAATTGACCTTAAAAGGACATTAAATCCATTGGATGATTAATACTTTCTTTTTTATTTAAAAAAAAAAAAATAAAAAAATAAAAAAAAAAAAAAAAACCATGGTTTCGTTGTAATGTGTCACCCATAACAATGGTTTGCAACTCGGTTTAAACGTTTCGGAATGAGATATTTTTTCCCATTCCGATGCATTATGGTCCCAACGCCGAATACATCAAAAATGGAGATTCCGAACACTAATAGTTTACCAAACAAATCTAGTTTCCTTTTAGTTTTCTATTTGTCATTGAGATATTTGGTTGGCGAGAACAATTTTTTTCTGTACTGTCAACAGAAAAGTCATGTATGACAATTTAAAAGTCAATTAAATGTCAATCTACATTACTATTTAAAACCAAACGAGAAGACAAAAGAAATTGTAGTGTGTCTTGAGTTTTCATCCCGCAAACCATAGTTTCATAATCCTAGTTACGAAACCAGATATGTGACTATGGTATTATACAGGGTTATCCAATTCGAGGTTGATAAAGTAGAAATCTGTATACCGACATCTGTCAAAGATAAACGTCAAGTACGCTGTCATTTATTTAGTTGACATTCTGCCATTTAAGAATATGGAGCATTTAACAATCGACCAACGCGTTAAAATTATTAAATCTGAGTAAAGCTGATTTTTCGAACAAAATTTTCTTCAGTGATGAAGCTCATTTTTCGCTTGGTGGATACGTTAATAAGCAAAACTGTAGAATTTGGGGCTCAGAAAATCCACAATTGATTGTAGAGAAGCCATTACACCCGGAAAAAGTCACTGTTTGGTGCACATTGTGGTCTGGTGGTGTGATTGGGCCGTATTTTTTTGAGAACAACCATGGACGAACCGTTACCGTCAATTCTGAGCGCTATGGCCGCATGTTAACCGATTATTTTTTTACGAAAATCGAAGATTATGATCTTGACGATATGTGGTTCCAGCAGGATGGAGCAACCAGTCACGTAACACGAGCAAATCGAGATCTTTTGCAAGAGAAATTTCCTGGACGTTTGATTTCGCGATTGGCTGATGTCAATTGGCCTCCAAGATCCTGTGATTTAACGCCTTTGGATTTCTTTTTGTGGGGCTACGCGAAAGATCGTGTTTACGCAAACAATCCTCAAACTCTTGACGAATTGAAAACTAATATTCGTAAGGTAATGGCCGAGATACTGCCCGAAATGTGCCGAAAAGTCATTGAAAATTACCTCAAAAGAATCAAGGCCTGTAAGAAGTCCCGTGGAGGACATTTGAATGATATCTTGTTTAACTAAAAATGGCAAGGATCAATCTGTAAAATGAAATAAAAATTACAATACATTCCGAATATTTTGTGTGTTTTTTTTAAGTTTACTTTATCAAGCTTGAATCGGATAACCCTTTATAAGCCGATCCTATTTACTCTCGCTCCTATCGATTTTTAAATTCCTACAAACTGAAATTAAATTTCCCCTTCACTCGCCTGATATAACCCGATCCTAAACTCCCGCTCCTAACGATTTTCAAATTTTAAATTTTTAAAATATCGAGTTTTGAAATATCGCGTTTTGTACCATATGGTACAATTTGAAATATCGCGTTTTGTACCATATGGTACCATATGGCGATATGGTGCATCGCGTTTTGTACCGTATCGCGTTTTGAAATATCGCATTTTGAAATATCGCGTTTTGTACCATATCGCGTTTTGAAATATCGTGTTTTGAAATATCGCGTTTTGATAATTGGCGTTTTAAAATATCACATTTCAAATGGGACCCAAATGAAATATAAGTCTACATAATAGTAATATACACTGCTCGTCAAAATAAACCGGACACTACATTTTTTCAGTAAATATTTGTGTTAACGGTAACTATTCGCATTATTCGCGTTATAGTTGTACGAAATAATATAATGTGCGCCAAAAAGCACTAACGGATCAAGTTTTCGTTTAATAAAAGCAACCACAGGATCAAAACATTTGAAATAACAAAATTACCGAAAAACGGATATTGATATATCTTCATCTTTATTTAAATAAAAACCAACAATCAATCTAAGTGGTCGGTACTCTAGTATCGAGTATTTCCACCACGAGCTCTGATCACATCTAGCATTCTTTTTGGCATACTGTGAACAAGGTATGCAACGTACTCCTGAGGTATCATTTCCCATTCTTCCTGCAGAGCTGATTGAAGATAATCCAAGGTTTCTGGAACGACTTAACTTTGCCTTAAACGACGCCCTAGCATATCCCACATGTGCTCAATGGGATTAAGGTCAGGGCTGCGAGCGGGCCAAACAATTCGATCAATTCCCACCTCATCCAAATAATTGTTGACCACGTTTGCAACGTGGGGCCTGGCGTTATCATGCATTAGTTTAAATTGCTGTCCAATAAATGGGGCGTATGGAACCACAAATTTTTCTAGACATTCCACGATATACCTTTGGGCAGTTATAGTGCCGCCGCGTAGAAATAAAAGGTCCGTACGGGCGTCTATAGAAATGCCTGCCCACACCATTAGTGAGCGGCCATGAAATGGGACTCTTGGGGATATGGCACATTGTGAATATCGCTCTCCGGATCTCCGCCATACTCTTTCCTGTCCATCCGGTGATCGCAGACTGAACCTTCATCAGTGAACAACACGGACTTCCAGTCGTCCGTAGTCCAACTGACGTGGTTACGAGCAAAAGTCAAACGGTTTCTTCGATGAGCTGGGAGAAGCTCTGGCCCTGTAGCACCCCTCCTGGACTGCAATCCATGTTCATTTAATCTTCGCAATGCTGTGCTAACTGAAATATTGACACCACGTACCTGTGCCATTCGACCAGCGACGATTCTAGCTGTTTGGAAACGATCTCGCAGTACCATTGATACCATAAACCGATCGTCCCGCTCGTTTGTTGCTCTTTTACGACCTGATCCAACCGTTCGCTCATACTGACCAGTTTCACGATATCGTTTAATAGCGTCCTGAACTGTACTTCGAGGGAAATTTAGGTGGGCAGCAATATAACGCACGCTACGGCCCTCATTCAAAGCGATTACTTTTGCGATATTTTCTGGTTTCATAATTATAATATTTGCTAATAATAATAACTAAGCACTGTTAACGTTAACTGTAATAATAATACTAACAATAAATGCTACTTTAAATGTTTCAAAACAATTGATAGATGCCCATTTATTTAGAAACGTAACAATCGAAATTTTGAATATTTTTCATTTATTACACTTTGTTGCTGTGATTGGATTTTAAATAAAAAAATGCGGTTTCTGTTACACCTATTTTTCGGTTATGTACTATTTAATATGACAGTGACTTTAAAATAGCGTAATTGCTCTAGAAATTGAAGATTTACGAAGAAATTCAAATGTCCGGGTTTTTTTGACGAGCAATGTATAATAAAATACATTAAGAAAAATTATCTAATGATTTCATTTTTTTCAATTCTTCCGAAAATAGAACCAAATGAGTCAGAATCTGCGCGCGCAGATTACGACTCATTTGGTTTTATTTTCGGCAAATTTTGGGAGTTTTAATTCGATATTTTTATTTTTTTGAGATTTTGTGTACGAACAATTTTTTTAAATATATTTTTAGTGTACGGTGTGGAACCATACATTGATAGAAAACGACAAAAATTACCGTAAATAAAGATGTGTGTGTTTTTAACGCATTTAAATTGCATAACCCATGCATTTTTCGATGAAAATTTTTCCTTCTTTTCGTTACTTTTTAAGACATTAGATATACTTTGGAACTAACTTCCAATGTCATGTACGCAGCATAACGGACGGGATTTATATTGAAATATTATCTCCACATATAGGCTCTTACTTCAACTGAAGGTACTCGACTTGAAAATACTAGTAATCTATTATTGTACAATGTACTGTTTTGTGATGTCACTTTTAATCGGTCCTGTACCGTACCATGTACTTTAGAATACAATATATTGTAATATCCTTAATTTTTACTGTTTTGTGAGGTCCTGTTTTGTTACATCTTGTTTGAAACGTGCCGTAGTGAGCGGGTCGGAAAAACATTTACATATTTAAAATGGCCCGTTTCACACTTGTATTTCTAATGACACAGATCGACAACACTTCGCGGTTACACTAGTAAACATCAACTCGTTAATTTTCAATGTGTAATAAAAAAAAACTATATTAAATAAAAAATATTCATTTTGACGTTAATTTTTATATCGTTTTATATTTGTTTTGTTCTTGTTATCTTTGTGGTAGTGTGTATACCACGAGAAACAAAAAATGTTTTGTTGAAACGGACCTTAGGCCCGCGAACACATGTCAGCTAAGCTAAGCTAAGCGATTATAGCTAAGTTCATCGCTCTCGGTTGTAAATAAAGAGTTTTAATGGAACGATGCACACTTGAGCTGATTTATGCGAACTATTAGCATGTTTCCACCAGAGCTACTTTAATAGTACATATAATACTTTTTTGCTAATAACTGCGCATCTCCAATAGAAAACTTATGACTTTTGCCTCACAGAAAAGTATGAAAAATATTTTAAGAAAAAAAAATTAGTTCGTTAGGTTGGTGTTTTCCTTTGGAAAGAGTAAAAGGCAAAAGTCATAAGGAAAAGTTGTTTGCATTGGGGGTGCGGTGTAAAGTATAATACCCGGCCAGTTTATATCACAAGTGGTGTGTATAAACCTATACTATTATTTTTTTCTATTGAAAAGTATAATTTTTTTTGTTTAATATAATTATTAATATAATAATAATAAGCGATGCAAACTAACATACCATGTTTACACCAAAGTTACTTTAATAGTATAATACTTTTTTTGCTAATAAAGTATAATACCCGGCCAGTTTACATCACAAGTGGTGTAAACCCATACTATAATATTATATTACTTTTTTTGTTGACAAATATAAAATGTTTGGTTTAATACGAAACCAACACGAATGTAATTCTACAAGCCATATTGCTGGAACACAAACAATTATACAGTTCTCTATCGTTTCTTGTTTTATTAGAAATAAAATTGTTACTTAACCCATTTGAACCCTTATCTATTTTATGCTGTTATTTCCAGGGAGGGTGTAATTTGGAGTAACTATCATCTTAGGGTATCATAAAATGTTGATTACACAGCTCCACAAAAAAAAAAAAAACTCCGGCACCCGAGACGAGAATAGGTGTCCTATATGTTTTTGGGGTCGCTGATCACGAATCTGCACTCAGAATTGCCGTATCGCATCAAATTTTTTTTTTTCAAAATTGCTTCTATGCTAAAATGAAATATAAAAAAGAAAAAAAAGAAATCGCCAAAAAACAGACTAAAGTCCCGAAAAAATTGCGAAAAATCGTAAAAAATCGTGGACAGACAGACAGGCAGGCGGGTAGACATGCGAGTAGGTGAACTGGCAGGCTGACGAGCAGGCGGGCTTTTTTTTTATCGATTTTTATCGATTTCCATAGATTTTTTGCGATTTATTCAAAATTTTGATGCGATACGGAAATTCTGAGTGCAGATTCGTGATCAGCGACCCCAAAAACATATAGGACACCTATTCTCGTCTATGTATGTGAAGATAGCCCAAATTCCATCCCCCAAAAATGCGATGGCAACACTAATTATTGCTATCATGACATTTTCAACTCTCAGCCCAAAAAATCACGACATTTTTACTCTCCGCCCCAAAAATATTTGCTATCATGATAGTTAAAAAATGTCATGACAGTTAAAATTTTCGGGGCTGAGAGTAAACATAACACTATGAATCTTAAGAGAGCATGTACAATTTTTTTAGAATTTTTCTTTGTGTAGGAGTTGAGCTATAGTCGATAGAAGTCAGGAAATATTCGTTGGCCCCACTAGTGGTGCACTTCGTTTGATAGGTGAATGCTTAAGGAGCATGTACGATTTTTTCAGATTTTTTCTATGTATAGGAGTTGAGATATTGTCCATAGAAGTCAGGAAATACTCTTTTGCCCAACTGGCGGTGCACATAGTTTGATAGTTGAATGTTTAAGGAGCGTGTATGAATTTTATAAGAATTTTTCTATGTATAGGAGTTCGGATATAATCCATAGAAGTCAGGAAATATTCGTTGGCCCAACTAGCGGTGTACATCGTTTGATAGGTGAATGTTTAAGGAGCGTATATAATTTTTTTTTAGAATTTTTCTATGTATAGGAGTTGAGATGTAGTCTATAGAAGTCAGAAAATATTCGTTGGCCCAACTAGTGGTGTACATCGTTTGATAGGTGAATGTTTAAGGAGCATGTATGATTTTTTTTGGAATTTTTCTATCTCTAGTAGTTGAGATATAATCCATAGAAGTCAGGAAATATTCGTTGGCCCCACTAGTGGTGCACTTCGTTTGATAGGTGAATGCTTAAGGAGCATGTACGATTTTTTTTAGATTTTTTCTATGTATAGGAGTTGAGATATAGTCCATAGAAGTCAGGAAATATTCTTCGGCCCAACTAATGGTGCACATAGTTTCATAGTTGAATGTTTAAAGAGCGTGTATGAATTTTATAAGAATTTTTCTATGTATAGGAGTTCAGATATAATTCATAGAAGTCAGAAAATATTCGTTGGCCCCACTAGCGGTGCACATCGTTTTATAGGTGAATGTTTAAGGAGCGTATATAATTTTTTTTAGAATTTTTCTATGTCAAGGAGTTGATATGTAGTCCATAGAAGTCAGAAAATATTCGTTGGCCCAACTAGTGGTGTACATCGTTTGATAGGTGAATGTTTAAGGAGCATGTATGATTTTTTTGAAATTTTTCTATGTCTAGAAGTTGAGATATAATCCATAGGTCAGGAAATATTCGTTGGCCCCACTAGTGGTGCACATCGTTTGATAGGTGAATGCTTAAGGAGCATGTACGATTTTTTTTAGAGTTTTTCTATGTATAGGAGTTGAGATATAGTCCATAGAAGTCAGGAAATATTCTTTGGCCCAACTAATGATGCACATCGTTTCATAGTTGAATGTTTAAAGAGCGTGTATGAATTTTATAAGAATTTTTCTATGCATAGGAGTTCAGATATAATTCATAGAAGTTAGGAAATATTCGTTGGCCCAACTAGCGGTGCACATCGTTTGATAGGTGAATGTTTAAGGAGCGTATATAATTTTTTTTAGAATTTTTCTATGTCAAGGAGTTGAGATGTAGTCCATAGAAGTTAGAAAATATTCGTTGGCCCAACTAGTGGTGTACATCTTTTGATAGGTGAATGTTTAAGGAGCATGTATGATTTTTTTTTGGAATTTTTCTATGTCTAGTAGTTGAGATATAATCCATAGAAGTCAGGAAATATTCTTTGGCCCAACTAGCGGTGTACATCGTTTGATAGGTGAATGTTTAAGGAGCGTATATAATTTTTTTTAGAATTTTTCTAGTCAGGAAATATTCGTTGGCCCAACTAGCGGTGCACATCGTTTTATAGGGATGTCAAGGAGTTGAGATGTAGTCCATAGAAGTTAGAAAATATTCGTTGGCCCAACTAGCGGTGCACATCGTTTGATAGTTGAATGTTTAACGTGCATGTACAATTTTTTTTAGATTTTTTCTATGTATAGGAGTTCAGATATAGTCCATAGAAGTCAGAAAATATTCTTTGGCCCAACTAGTGGTGCACATCGTTTGAAACGTGAATGTTTAAGGAGCGTGTATGAATTTTTTTAGAATTTTTCTATGTATAGGAGTTGAATTATAATCCATAGAAGTCAGGAAATATTCGTTGGCCCCACTAGCGGTGCACATCGTTTAAAAGGTGAATGTTTAAGGAGCATGTATGATTTTTTTTGGAATTTTTTTATGTCTAGAAGTTGAGATATAATCCATAGAAGTCAGGAAATATTCGTTGGCCCCACTAGTGGTGCACATCGTTTGATAGGTGAATGCTTAAGGAGCATGTACGATTTTTTTTAGATTTTTTATGTATAGGAGTTGAGATATATTCCATAGAAGTCAGGAAATATTCGTTGGCCCCACTAGTGGTGCACATCGTTTGATAGGTGAATGCTTAAGGAGCATGTACGATTTTTTTTAGATTTTTTATGTATAGGAGTTGAGATATATTCCATAGAAGTCAGGAAATATTCTTTGGCCCAACTAATGGTGCACATAGTTTCATAGTTGAATGTTTAATGCTATAGACACATTACTGGTTTCATAACTATGGTTTCGAGTTAACCATGGTTTCGTTGTAATGTGTCACTCCTAACCATGGTTTGCAACTCGGTTTTAACGTAGTTACGGGATGAGATAATTTTTCTCATCCCGTAGCATTTTAGTGATGACAGCGCTACATTGCTCAATTAGTGAATACCTAAAACTATAAATATTGCTTTAATACATGTAACCATTTGCAAACATGTAATCATTTTTTTATATCCCAGCTGTTAAATCAAAATATATATAATTTGTGATTAAGTTTTCGTGTTATATGCTGACATTTATTGCATATATGTAATTGATATACCGTTTTTTATTCGGCATTTTTATTTATACTTATCACAAACGCAACCTCCGAATTACAAAATTTTAAGAAATATGATGAACTGTCAAATGAGATGAGAACTGTAGTGTGTCACCCATTCTCATCTCGCAAACCATAGTTTCTTAATCCTAGTTACGAAACCAGATATATGTCTATGGTATAAAGAACGTGTATGAATTTTATAAGAATTTTTCTATGTATAGGAGTTCAGATATAATTCATAGAAGTCAGGAAATATTCGTTGGCCCAACTAGCGGTGCACATCGTTTGATAGGTGAATGTTTAAGGAGCATGTATGATGTTTTTTAGAATTTTTCTATGTATAGGAGTTGAGATGTAGTCTATAGAAGTCAGAAAATATTCGTTGGCCCAACTAGTGGTGTACATCGTTTGATAGGTGAATGTTTAAGGAGCATGTATGATTTTTTTTGGAATTTTTCTATGTCTAGGAGTTGAGATATAATCCATAGAAGTCAGGAAATATTCGTTGGCACCACTAGTGGTGCACTTCGTTTGATAGGTGAATGCTTAAGGAGCATGTACGATTTTTTTTAGATTTTTTTTATGTATAGGAGTTGAGATATAGTCCATAGAAGTCAGGAAATATTCTTTGGCCCAACTAATGGTGCACATCGTTTGATAGGTGAATGTTTAAGGAGCGTATATAATTTTTTTTAGAATTTTTCTATGTATAGGAGTTGAGATGTAATCCATAGAAGTCAGAAAATATTCGTTGGCCCAACTAATGGTGCACATCGTTTGATAGTTGAATGTTTAAGGAGCGTGTATGAATTTTATAAGAATTTTTCTATGTATAAGAGTTCGGATATAATCCATAGAAGTCAGGAAATATTCGTTGGCCCAACTAGCGGTGTACATCGTTTTATAGGTGAATGTTTAAAGAGCGTATATAATTTTTTTTGGAATTTTTCTATGTCTAGGAGTTGAGATATAATCCATAGAAGTCAGGAAATATTCGTTGGCCCCACTTGTGGTGCACTTCGTTTGATAGGTGAATGCTTAAGGAGCATGTACGAATTTTTTCAGATTTTTTCTATGTATAGGAGTTGAGATATAGTCCATAGAAGCCAGGAAATATTCTTTGGCCCAACTAATGGTGCACATAATTTCATAGTTGAATGTTTAAAGAGCGTGTATGAATTTTATAAGAATTTTTATATTTATAGGAGTTCAGATATAATCCATAGAAGTCAGGAAATATTCGTTGGCCCAACTAGCGGTGTACATCGTTTGATAGGTGAATGTTTAAGGAGCGTATATGATTTTTTTGGAATTTTTCTATGTCTAGTAGTTGAGATATAATCCATAGAAGTCAGGAAATATTCGTTGGCCCCACTAGTGGTGCACATCGTTTAATAGGTGAATGTTTAAGGAGCGTATATAATTTTTTTTAGAATTTTTCTATGTCAAGGAGTTGAGATGTAGTCCATAGAAGTTAGAAAATATTCGTTGGCCCAACTAGTGGTGTACATCGTTTGATAGGTGAATGTTTAAGGAGCATGTATGATTTTTTTGGAATTTTTCTATGTCTAGAAGTTGAGATATAATCCATAGAAGTCTAAAACTATTCGTTGGCCCCATTAGTGGTGCACATCGTTTGATAGTTGAATGTTTAACGTGCATGTACAATTTTTTTTAGATTTTTTCTATGTATAGGAGTTGAGATATAGTCCATAGAAGTCAGGAAATATTCTTTGGCCCAACTAATGATGCACATAGTTTCATAGTTGAATGTTTAAAGAGCGTGTATGAATTTTATAAGAATTTTTCTATGTATAGGAGTTCAGATATAATCCATAGAAGTCAGGAAATATTCGTTGGCCCAACTAGCGGTGCACATCGTTTGATAGGTGTATATTTAAGGAGCGTATATAATTTTTTTTAGAATTTTTCTATGTCAAGGAGTTGAGATGTAGTCCATAGAAGTTAGAAAATATTCGTTGGCCCAACTAGTGGTGTACATCGTTTGATAGGTGAATGTTTAAGGAGCATGTATGATTTTTTTGGAATTTTTCTATGTCTAGTAGTTGAGATATAATCCAAAGAAGTCAGGAAATATTCGTTGGCCCCACTAGTGGTGCACATCGTTTGATAGGTGAATGTTTAAGGAGCGTATATAATTTTTTTTAGAAATTTTCTATTTATAGGAGTTGAGATGTAATCCATAGAAGTCAGAAAATATTCGTTGGCCCAACTAATGGTGCACATCGTTTGATAGTTGAATGTTTAAGGAGCGTGTATAAATTTTATAAGAATTTTTCTATGTATAAGAGTTCGGATATAATCCATAGAAGTCAGGGAATATTCGTTGGCCCAACTAGCGGTGTACATCGTTTTATAGGTGAATGTTTAAAGAGCGTATATAATTTTTTTTGGAATTTTTCTATGTCAAGGAGTTGAGATGTAGTCCATAGAAGTCAGGAAATATTCGTTGGCCCCACTAGTGGTGCACATCGTTTGATAGGTGAATGTTTAAGGAGCATGTATGATTTTTTTTTGAATTTTTCTATGTCTAGAAGTTGAGATATAATCCATAGAAGTCAGGAAACATTCGTTAGCCCCACTAGTACACATCGTTTGATAGGTGAGTGTTTAAGGAGCGTATATAATTTTTTTTAGATTTTATTTATTTTATATAATATTTCCTGACTTCTATGGATTATATCTGAACTCCTATACATAGAAAAATTCTTATAAAATTCATACACGCTCTTTAAACATTCAACTATCAAACTATGTGCACCATTAGTTGGGCCAAAGAATATTTCCTGACTTCTATGGAATATATCTCAACTCGTTTACATAGAAAAAATCTAAAAAAAATCGTACATGCTTCTTAAGCATTCACCTATCAAACGATGTGCACCACAAGTGGGGCCAACGAATATTTCCTGACTTCTATGGATTATATCTCAACTTCTAGACATAGAAAAATTCCAAAAAAAATCATACATGCTCCTTAAACATTCACCTATTAAACGATGTGCACCGCTAGTGGGGCCAACGAATATTTCCTAACTTCTATGGATTATAACTCAACTCCTATACATAGAAAAATTCTAAAAAAATTCATACACGCTCCTTAAACATTCACGTTTCAAACGATGTGCACCATTAGTTGGGCCAAAGAATATTTTCTGACTTCTATGGACTATATCTCAACTCCTATACATAGAAAAAATCTAAAAAAAATTGTATACGCTCTTTAAACATTCACCTATAAAACGATGTACACCGCTAGTTGGGCCAACGAATATTTTTAGACTTCTATGGATTATATCTCAACTCCTAGACATAGAAAAATTCTTATAAAATTCATACACGCTTCTTAAACATTCAACTATCAAACGATGTGCACCGCTAGTTGGGCCAAATAATATTTCCTGACTTCTATGGACTATATCTCAACTCCTATACATAGAAAAAATCTGAAAAAAATCATACATGCTCCTTAAGCATTCACCTATCAAACGAAGTGCACCACTAGTGGGGCCAACGAATATTTCCTGACTTCTATGGATTATATCTCAACTCCTTGACATAGAAAAATTCTAAAAAAAATTATATACGCTCCTTAAACATTCACCTATAAAACGATGTGCACCGCTAGTTGGGCCAACGAATATTTCCTGACTTCTATGGATTATATCTGAACTCCTATACATAGAAAAATTCTTATAAAATTCATACACGCTCTTTAAACATTCAACTATGAAACTATGTGCATCATTAGTTGGGCCAAAGAATATTTCCTGACTTCTATGGACTATATCTCAACTCCTATACATATAAAAAATCTAAAAACAATCGTACATGCTCCTTAAGCATTCACCTATCAAACGAAGTGTACCACTAGTGGGGCCAACGAATATTTCCTGACTTCTATGGATTATATCTCAACTACTAGACATAGAAAAATTCCAAAAAAAAATCATACATGCTCCTTAAACATTCACCTATCAAAAGATGTACACCACTAGTTGGGCCAACGAATATTTTCTGACTTCTATAGACTACATCTCAACTCCTATACATAGAAAAATTCTAAAAAAAATTATATGCGCTCCTTAAACATTCACCTATCAAACGATGTGCACCGCTAGTTGGGCCAACGAATATTTCCTGACTTCTATGAATTATATCTGAACTCCTATACATAGAAATCTATATCTATAAAAATGGTGCAAAAAATGTATGTGCGCGCATCAGTTGAGAACGGCTGAACCAATTTGGCTCAATCTTTTTTATTGTGTTTGTAATTGCCAGGAGATGGTTCTTACGAATGAAAATTTTGAAAAAACTCACCGGAAAAGTCTAAAAACCCGAAAAATGGAATAAAAAGCCATTTTCATATGAATTTTGTGTGTAAATTTTTTAAGAGACAGGTGGTGCAGTGGTTAAAGCATCGGCGCTTGGATTCGGAGGTACTGAATTCGATTCCCACCGAAGGCTACATCTAAATTGCTAATTTGTTTTTTATCCAAAATTCAAAATCCGTAAACACGAAAAAAATCGAAACCAAATGGAAAAATCAAAAAAAAAAATCGAAAAGTCGAAAATTGCGTTTTGTAAAGGAATTTTGTATGGAAATACACTTAACACCACCGATGAAAATTGTATTTTGACAATGATCATTCATTTAAATAGCCACTTCAGATTATTTTCAATAGATGGCGTTGGTTGCGGACTACTATAAATATAAGTTGTGTAGAATTTTGACAATCTTATCTCTTCTCTTCTCTATATCTATAAAAATGGTGCAAAAAATGTATGTGCAGCTGAGAACGGCTGAACCGATTTGGCTCAATCTTTTTTTTTTGTGTTTGCAATTGCCAGGAGATGGTACGCGGTTAATTTTTAAATCTTAAACGACAAGGAAGCGCACAAATGCACACAGTATGACTTACGTGTCAAGTCAAACATTCATATTTCAAACGGGAAGCGCGCGCTCGGAATCACATGACCACTTACGCGCCCAAACCAAATATTCAAATCTCAACTGCGGCTGGAGACATTTTCATTATCCACTGCAGCAGTTGTTTTACGAAATGCACCCAACTACTTTTCGTTTGCCAGTTGAATTCGTAATTCATCATCTTCGGCTTCTCGAACTGTATCGAAGACTTGCACTTCTACGGAACTTCTCGATGAAGTTGATAAGCCGATCATAGCGCAAGAAAGTCCGTGTTGTATAAGAATTATGTTTATATCGTGGAGAGAAATGGTTTGCTACATTTTCAGTAAGGTGTCGGCTGTAATCAAGAGTCGTGATATCTGCATACTTGATCAAGAGATCAAGAGGTTTTGAAGGTTGACAAAAGAAACAAATATAAGTGAAAGTCTCTCGAAGCTGTCTTGGCATTTGAAAGACTGCTGTTTCTGATAAGCAGTGATCCCATTCATCATCGTTTACCACACCCCGTTTAGCTGTAGCCGCTTTAAAGGTTTTGTAAATAAAACCATTAAAAGTTCGTACAAATTCAAAGCTGGAACCTCGAATATTTAGCAAAAGCAACCGCAGGAAGAAACGCTCTCTCTCAAGCTTACTATATAAATTCGTACAACAACCTTCTCTCCACCTCTTTGAAGAAGTTGCCATTTATCGCGTACGTAAACGTAATGGTGGGGAATGTCAGTATTTATAGGAAATGACGTGCGTTTTGATCATTGAAGTTGAGCTGAAACCATGACTCAAGCTTCGTTCGGCCAGTTTGTGATGCAAACAACGCTTCATCTTCATTACCTGCTTCGAATGTAATTATTTGTTGATTCGGTAGGTGGATAGAAAGACGCATCACGGCATAAGATGCTTTTTCGACTCGATAAAAAATAAACAAAGTAGCTGACATCTGATGAACAAAATATAAATCTTAGTTTGCTATGAAGCAAGAGGGTTTAAAACTCATAACAATGAATTTGACAATTCTCGTCCCCCTTGTAGACGTAAAAACCAACGCTATCTACATTCGAAGAAAATAGCCAATAACAAATTCAGGGTTTTAATAAAGCAAACTCATGGCAAACTCTATAGCGTCAAATCTTGGAAATTTTCTCAAACCACCTGAGGTACCCGTTTCGGGTACCTTCCGGTGGAATTTTTCCGATTTTTCTAGCCTATGCAATCCGCAATATTTATGTCGACCTATACCCTGAAAAATTCTAACGGATCGGATCATGTTTACGAGCCATTTCATAGTTAAAAAATTAACAATTTTATAGCCCTTAAACGACCAAAAGGTTCGTTTTGCCGTGCATACATACAATGCGATTCATTACTATTTCTTATAGGAAAAAAATTAGTTCCAATTTCTGTTTGTTTTCATATAAAATTAATAAATATACTACTTGGCATTACTGGCATTACTTGCACGAGCTGAAATGAAAGGGAGGAAAAAATGTTGCTAAGGGTCATTTTAGTATTTTACTTTGGTTTTTACAATTGTAATGGTGTTACATTAGCCATCTATAAGTCAAAAATTCAAAAGTCATTTTAGTGTTTTTTGGCAAAAAACAAATTTGCGCGACCCCTAAACGTAATCCGATTGACCTGAAATTGCAAAAATGAATATTCATGCCAAAAAAAGTGTTACTGACTGTCTGGTGGGACTGGAAAGGAGTCATTTACTACGAGCTTCTGGTACCTGGCCAAATTATTACAGTTAAACGTTACCAAGCTCAATTGATCAAATAAAGTGATGCTGTGGTAGAAAAAATACTATTTACGGGCCAAGGAAGTCGGAAGACGATATTGCTGCATGACGACGCTTGTCCACATACAGCAATATCAACTCATCTTCTCCTTAGGTTGGGAAGCTTTACAGAATGTGCCATATTATCCGGACTTGTCTCCCTCTGATTACCTCTTATTCAGATTGATGTCATCAGATTTGAAAGACCAATGGTTCACGAAAGTTGAAGTTGTGCAAAAATGGTTTGATGATTTTGTTTCGAAACTACTAAGTTTCTGCCTCGAAGGCGTTCATCATCTACCTGATAAATGGGAAAAGACCATTGGTGATATTGGCGACTATTTCGATAATTAATCTTTGTAAATATTATATTTTAAATAAAGTTGGTTGGGCACAAAAAACCGAGTTTCTGCTTGCAAACCTAATACGAATGGAAGAAAATGTCAGCTAAACCTCCGCCTATGCTAGTAACACAAACGGTGGCTCCGCTCATAACATTTTTCATCATACCATATTTTCACATACATGTATGGTAATTCAATAAATTCATCACGTTTAAGTTGTTGAAATGTTTATGGTTGTTTGGCGTAAACCTAGCTGTTTAGATGTTCCCTCCTGGTGTTCAGGTACACTATTCAAATCGACATTGCTATTTATTGAGATAATTTGTCCTGGAAATCTCTCAATAATTCCTTTGTAATCTGAATGCAAATTAAGTCATTCACTGTCTTGATGGAATCATGTGTTATTCAAGTTCAAAGCATCTAATCCTTGTGTCAAAATGGTATTAATCATATGAAGGCAAAAATCCCAAGCAGTTACAGTTTCAAGTTCATCTTAAAAAAAGTAAGGTTCAAAAATTCCTACAGGACATAAAGCGCACCATACTGTCTATTTTAATGCACGCAAAGGCAACTGATGAATATATTTAATTTTTAATTGTATCCATTTAAATGAACATGACGATTGGTTCCGATAATCATGTTATGTTGTAACATATTATTGGCATATGTGTGGCGTCGTAAATGGTTTATTTGATGAGGCCATAGTGTCAACTAAATTTTCAATGGATATAAATGCAATTCATAATTATAATTTACCATAAAGTTGTTGCCTGAATTCCAATTACTTGAGCACAGTGTCGAGTTATGGTCGGTCGACCAGTATAAAGTTATAAAAACTTCATACCATACCAAGAATATCAATTTTTCTTTGAAAGTTGGAATTGAAAAAAATGGCTTGTAATTTCCTTGTCATCTCTCTGTTACCTATCTCATTTCTATAAATGTATTTAATGCATGCTTTTCAGCGTTTCGCAACGAGTTAAAGATGTAGCTGCCAAAATCCAGAACTGAATTGGTTAAACTTGAATATAAGTACAGATCTTCATTCTTCTCTCTATATATCTGTAACTTTCACATCCCATTTGTACCCTCAATATTTTTCCAAGATCTTCGGTAGCGTGTACACTGATCGGTTGAGGCGGAAACCACATTGATAGTCACCGATGATATATTTGCCAAGGCTAATGATTCCGGCAATGTACAACGTTAACTTTTAGTTTGCATGCGGTGTTTAACAGAGCTATGCCACGCTTATTTAGCATTTGAGATGGAGGTCTTTTTTATGCAGCAGACATATGAGTCCTCCATTCCTCAGGTCACCGGGGGCTTTGTCATTTTTAATCTACAAATAGCTGCATCTAATTCTGTTTTTGTGGGGTATGTCACAACTAACTCCTCTCCTGTGGGATAATAAGGGGCCCCCTCGCCTGGGAGATATTAAGGCCACCCCTACCCTGGAGAATAGACGCTGATATCATATTGATGCTACGTAGTGTTCTTGACTATTAGCATTTTCTCTGCATCGTCTTAGCTACATTACCTAATTCATTTAATTCACTACTACCTCATGATCTAGATAAGGGGAAGGACCATAAACGCCGCACGGAAGTCTAAAGCGATACTCGAACCCCATACGTATAAAATTAATTTAAAACTGAACACAAATAACAAATTTAAGAAAATACAAAAATATTCACGTTACCCTTAACACACTGAATTTCGTTAATATGAGAGCTATTGGAAATAAACAAAAACTAACGTGGGATAATACTCGTGTTGACGTTATATAATCGTATATTTGTTGTTTCACTAAATTCAGCTTGCTCTTAACATTATTTGGTACTTGACTGATCTGTTGCAAGTCACATTAATGCCATCAACATTTGAGTACTGCATTAATTAATGCGATCATACATGTTGGTAGAAAATTGAAAGCTCTCTTCGTTTTTTAACAATGATGACAATGATTGAGCTCAGTGATGATACGCGTCCTTATGAACTCCTTTACAAAGGTCACATGGTCAGAGAAATCAATTCTGGAAAAAATCACTATGGAACTAGTAACTTAGACGCCGGACAACGTTGAGACGCGAGCGTGTAACACTTAATCATTCTGTTACTAAGATTACTATTAAGATTTGTATTAAGATTGTTTATCTGGGTAAGAACATCGTCTTAGGAAGGTTCAGGGAGAAGTTCGGTAACCCTCGATATAAAATTTACAATTTTAGGCTGAGTAGTTATTTTATAATAAGCAAAATAGTAAATGACTTATGTTCGACACCTGTCTAACTATAAAATCAGGGCTGTACTGAAATTTTAATAAAAGCTTAATAAACTTTAGGTGATATTGTTAACACACTAAGCGGTGTTTACTAAAAAAAATCAGTCCGAAATTGCGAAACTTTTGATTGAGTTTATTCAAAACCAAAAACAATTAAAAATTGATTCTTCAATTTAAACACTTAGTACATCTAGTACTCTATGCTTAATAAAATAAATCCATCATAATCGTTGGATAGTTGTCTTCTGATAATCTTGTATTTAATTGTTCTGAACTTGAGAAAAAAATTGGATTTTTGATATACAATCAATTTCGAATTTTTAATTTGCTGGATTCGATAAAAACCATCAAAAACTCGAGCCAATTTTATTTGAAAAGCGCAGGTCTAACAGCTCTAAAAGTAGCTAAATAATGTATTTGAACTTATATACAAAACAATCAAAATACCACACAAGACACAACCCGAATTATTTAGTTATTTAATTTATAAGTTTAAATCTCCTTTAACGCATGCAATTAACCAGAAATTTTTGTATTTTATTCAAAATCTGTTCATTTCGTTTTTCGTTTGTCGATTGTCGAATAGATTTAACAAAAACAACAAAAGTACGATTTCAATTTTTTTATGTTTGTTTTTCCAAGCGGATCGTTTTTCGAATTTTTAGTTTTATTTTATTTTTGTGTGTAAATACTTTATTCTATTACCTTCACATATAAAACTAGTGTTTTGGATAGAATATACGTATACGGAATGTAAAGTCACAAATACATTGATGACATTGGAATTATCAGAAGTTTTTTAGTCAACTCATTTTTATCTCTCAATTTATAAAAAAGAGAAATCTATAGTAAACTTTTTTTTCTATGCTAATACTGTAGAAAAATAAGTTTACCATAGATTTTTCATTTTGATAAATCGAAAGATAAAAATGAATTGAGAAAAAGTTCTGACAATTCCAATGTCATGATTGTATTTGTGACTTTATATTGCGTACAATGTAAAGTCACAAATACAATCATGACATTGGAATTATCAGAACATTTTTACTCAACTCATTTTTGTTTCTCGATTTATAAAAATGAGAAATCTATGGTAAACTGATTTGTCTATTCTAATACATTTGAAAAGATGACTGATATATTTGATAGGTTCGGTGTATACTCGAGTACAGTTCAGCTTGTACAATACATTTGTGTTGGTTTCGACTCGATACACACACATCAAATAAAAGTAAACCAAAACCAAACACAATCATATTCTATCAGCCGTATTGTTGCGACACACATGTAACTTTTTTTATTTTATTCTTTTCTTTTATTCTTTATTTATTTATTCTTTATTTACCCGATGTTACGCATATGTTCCGAAATATATTTACATAAAAAAAATATTTAAAGGGAAAAGTAGAAAACAAAAACTAGTGGGTGTGCTTTGTTTGTTATTATATAATTAAAAAGTGCATGACAATCGCGAAACGAGAAAAGGAAAAGGTAAAGTAACCTTTCGATTGTTTATGCATGAATGAAGTGTGGTTACATATATTTGATCTTTAAATCTATTTTGTTTTTTGTTGTATGTATAAATCTGTGGTTTTTTTGAGAAACTAGTTAACTGCAAAAACTTCGTTTTTGGTAAATCGCATTTAAAATAAAAACGACTAATTTTTTTAAATATTATCATTTTTTGATTAAATTATCAAATCAACAAGATGGTATCAATGGAAATCAGCTACCCTGTACATATTAAAACAGTAGTGGTCAGATAAAAGTTACCATACGAAAAATATTCAAAGTTGTTCATACAAATGCATTTTTGTCGAAATGTTTCAAGGTTACCTTAGTTTTTTTTGTGTATACATACTTTATTTTTATAAATTTAGGAGTATCGGGATCAAACATTTTTTTATTTTGCTCTGAAATTTCAGCAGTTGTGATCAAAACTGCGCAAGTTGTAGTACGAACACAATGAGAAAATTAAACTCTGAGCAAAAAAGCGTAATCTTAGCTCTGCGAGAGGGTAATCTTTCTGCAAGATACATAGCAAATAAAGTGGAATGTAATCACGTTTCGGTTTTGAAATTAATAAAAACATTTGCTATGACAAATACAACCGAAAGAGCCGCGGGAACTGGAATATCAAACAAAAAGACAACCCAGCGGATAGACAGAAAAATAAAAAACATGTGTTTGACAAACAAATTTTCTACTTCTAATGTATTAAGTAGTGTGGTAAGAGAAAGTTTTGGAATAAATATTAGCGCAAGAACAGTTCGTAGAAGATTGCAAAAAATTGGTCTCAATGGGCGAAGGCAAGGAAGAAACCCGGTTTGACAAAAAAAAAATGCAAATTACGTGGCTCGATTTTGCAAAAAATACCGGAATTGGTCTGTAAATGACTGGAAGAGAGTAATTTTCTCAGATGAGTCTAAAATTAGTGAAACCAATCGGATGGTATCACATACGTGCGCCGCAAGGTAAATTAAGATTTACACTATAATAACGCGAAATAAATGTCCAACAAGTTTTATGGTCTGGGGATGCATCAGCTACTATGGATGTGGAGACTTGGTGTTTATTAATGGAACATTAAAGGCTAACGGGTATATTGACATCTTAAAAAAAATTTTGGATCCCTCAATTGAAAGTCTGTTAACCACCAACCAACCGGCCAATAACCATTAACCAGATTTTTCAAGATGATTCTGCTCCGTGCTATCGAGCCATGTAACGAGCCAAATAACTACCATAAGATAGTTATTTTTTTTAAATTTAGTGTATCATATTGGCAATCGAATTGTATTGTAATGGACGATGTATCTACTCTACAATTAAACAGGTGAATGAATATGTCCAAGAAATAAGTATGGAAAAACTGTGCTGGCCTGGGAACAGTCCCGTTTGAACCCGATAGAAAATTGTTGGGCAATTTTAAAGAAGCGGGTCAGTAGGAAAAACCCTAAAACTAAATTAGAATTAAAGCAAGCACTAATTGAAGCTTGGGAAAACGAGATATCGGTGGAATATTGCAGGAATCTTATTAACTCCATGCCCGGTAGGATTTCTGCCGTCATTACAGCCCGGGGAAGGCACATCAAACATTAAAATACTTCTCAATGGTCATACTTGCAACTATTCGAAAGATTTTAAAAATTGCTTTCATTTTTACTATTTATTGTAATAATTAATTTCTATTAATTAAATTTTAAATTTATAATCAATTTAATATTTATTGTAATGAATTACTTGATTGTGCTAACAAATAAATACCTTTAATTTTAATTTAAATAAATATTTCTTGTTCAACATCCTTTTTTCCATAATTATAGCTTCCTTTCCATTTTAGTAATTTAGTATTCCGTCTATTATTACAGAAAATGGATTGAATAAATGGTTAAAAATTGATTTTTTTTTTCAAAACATCAAATTTTTTTGGATTACATTAAATAAATTAGATAAATCTGACCACTACTGTATACACTTAGGTGCAAAAAATTCGCACATTGCTCAATTTTCCACAAAAGTTCAAAAATATCAAAAAAATAAGTTTGTTTATTTTTTTTAATGCCGATTCAAAGTCTATTTCAATACCTATACAGTGGTACCTTTTTTGTATTTGTACGAGGGCAAATCAAAAAGTCTTGCAATATCATATGAAAAAAAGAGTGAGTGAGACAGCAATATTTTTATTTTTCGACATAATCTACTTTAAGGTTTATACATTTGTCACATCGATCAATTAACTTTTCCTCCATAAAATATTCATTTACAACAGACTGTACATCATAGTCACTGGAAAATTTCCGGCCCCTTAGTGTTTTTTCGAATTGGGACTGGGTGCCAAGTCTGGGTGCCTGTCTGGGTCACTGGGTGCCAAGTCTGGACTGTACGGTGAATGCGGAATTTCCACGAAGCCGCAGTCCTTTAATGCAGCTTGAGCAATATTAGCCTTGTGCACTGGTGCATTGTCGTGAAGAAGCAAGATTTTTTTCCTAACTTTCCTTGGCCGTTTTTCTCGGCTCGCACCTCTGCATAATATATGCCTGTGATTGTGGTTTTTGGTGGCAAATAATCGATTATCAAAATTCCTTCAGCATCCCAAAAAATTGTTGCGAAAACCTTACCAGCAGACGGTTGAGTTTTGAATTTCTTTGGTGGTGGTTCACTACGTTTAATCCATTGCATCGATTCTTGTTTGGATTCCGGATCCCAGTGATGAAGCCATGTTTCATCGCCTGTTATTATGTTATCCAAGAAATTGTCTGGATCTTCTTTGTACATATCTAAAATCGCCTTTGAAGTTTGAACACGCATTTTTTTTTGTTCTGCATTCAACAAACGGGGAACCCATCGCGCACTTACTTTCGACATGTGAAGGTGGTCATGTAATATAGTATATGGGCTTCCCGAATTAAAAAAAGCGGACTTAAAAATGGCGTTTTTAATAAATTGTTTTTTTTAATTTTAAATTGGCTAATGGTACTCTCTATTGGACATGTAAGTCCAAACCATTCAATTATTGCAACTAATGCTTTCATTAATGAAAAAATAACAAACTTAAATTTCAAAATTGACATGACTTAAAAAAAGTTCCATTTTTTCATATAAAAACACCTTTTTTAAGTCAACTTTTTTAATTTCAACTTTTTTTTAATTCAGGGAGCCTAGTATATGTGGTACCGTATGAAAGAAAAAGTCTCCACGCTAACCGCGGAACAGAAATACGCCGGTCCTCCAATACAATAGATTCGGCCAAAATTACGTTTTCATGGCTAATAGCATCTGCTGGCCGACCCGAGCGGTTGTCGTCTTCTAATGACTCTCGACCACTTTTGAATAATTTTACGCACCTTGTTACTGTGGCATATGATGGTGCAGATTCGCCGTAAACTTTTGATATCTAGTTGAATATATAAATTGCATTTCGTCCATCTTTACAGAAAAATTTAATAACGGCGCGATATTCATTTCATTCATTTTAAGGAAAATTCAAAACACGTGTTACTAAATTGACAAAAACAAACGAACTGTAAAATTTACATCGAAATGTTCTTCTAGAAGTTTCATCGCGACAAAAAATGGTTTTGAAAAATATATTGTTGTCTCATTCACTTTTTTTTCATATGATATTGCAAGACTTTTTGATATACCCTCGTACGTGCCAATAAACTGATTTTTGGGGATAAACATCTGTGGTACACGTTTTTGTGAATTTGTGAGCATGAAAATTAGGGGTAAACATCGAATTAAAACATGGAAATAAACAAAAACAAAAAATAACATTAATAAGAAGTATTCCCTCCCCTGGCCCGAATGACAGCTTCCATTCGATACTGCATTGATTTCACCAAAGTTTTCACAAAACCTTGAGGAATCGCCTCCCATTCCTCTACGATCGCCTGTTGCAGCTCCTGGAGACTCGTTGGAGCAGCATCTCTGGCTCGAACCCTTCTTTTCAACTCGTACCATAAATGTTCGATGAGATTGAGGTCCGGGCTTAGAGCTGGCCACTCCATAACATGCAGCTCTTGAAGGTACTAGTATACTACACTAGCCGTATGCGGTCTAGCATTATCCAGCATAAACAGAAATGTTCACCAATAAACACGGCAAAAGGTACGACGTACTCCTCGAGTTCCTCAATGTACCGTTGAGAATTCATTCCTCTTGATCGACAGCCAGTATTGGCTCGTGTGATGAATACAAGATCTGTCTTCCCCTCTAATGATATGCCTCCTAAGAACATGCACGATCCACCGCCATACGAGACACGTTCTTCAATGCAATATTGTGCATATCGCTCTCCTTGTCTGTATGCTCTTCCACGTCCATCGGTGCCATATAAACACATTCTGCACTCGTCAGAGAACAGAACTGTTCTCCATTCTTCTTCTGTCCAATTCAAATGCTGTCAAGCGAACTCACGACGGGCTCGTCGGTGGGCTGCGATCGATTTCGGCCCGTTTGCTGATCTGTATGCAGTCAGATTCACTTCTCGAAGTCATCTTTTAACTGTCCACCGACTGATTTCGACTTTAAGAACTTCTTGGAGCCGCCGACCCAGTTGAACCGCATTCATACGGCGATTTTCAACGAAGTTGTTACAATAAAGCGGTCATCACACTGTGCTGTAGCACGAGGTCGGCCAGATTCTTGACGCCGTTTGAAGCCATCAGTTTTCTGATAGTTTTGACACACTCGACGAAACTCGGAGAATCGGCTCAAATTTAGCTGTAGAGCCACTTCACTTTGGTGGTACCCTGCATAAATTAGTGCAACCACTTGTGCGGCTACCTCTGGTGTGGTATGCAGTTCTTTGCTCCGCTTGAAGACATAGTCAATAGAGATCGTTCAGGCTAAGCGTCGATATGCGAATGATGAAAATTCCGAGCGAGATATTTCATGGCATGTTATTGTATTGATCTTGTTGAATTATTTTTAGAATTTAATTCGAAAGCCTTCTATATGCGTTTGACAAAAAATCACGTTGTTGGCATGGTAGCGCTTCCCTTCCGATGTTCAATTTGGAAATCGTAGCTTTGCAAACGTTCGATACAACGTGCTACTTGTCCCTCTGGATTTTTGAATTGTAACAACCAGCGCAAAGCTCCATGATCCGTCCGTAGAAGAAATGTTTGGCCATAGAGGTACTTATGGAAGTGCTTAACACATCCCACTATAGCCAACAACTCTTTCCGTGTTACACAATAATTCCGTTCCGATTTTGATAACATCTTGAAGTAATATGCAATGACTCGCTCCTCACCATTTGTTGCCTGTGATAATACTCCTCCTATACCATCATTACTTGCATCGGTGTCCAAAATGAACTTAACGTTGGGTATATGGTATGCGAGGATTAATCGACGTCTTAGTTCCACAAATGCCTCTTCTTGATCTTCCTTCCATTCGAATGCCTTGTTCTTCCTGGTTAACTCGTGTAAACTTTTGCGATACTGGCGAATCCTGGCACGAATCGTCTATAATAGGTGCACAATCCAAGGAAGCTCCGTAATTCATGTAAGTTTTTAGGTCGTGGCCATTCCTTCACTGCTGCGATCTTCTCTTCATCGGTATGGATTCCAATGGTTGTTACCTTATGACCCAAATATTTTACTTCCGTTCTAAATAGTTTGCATTTCTTTGGGCTTAGCTTCAATCTGGCGGCCTGTATCCGATCGAAAACCTCTGCCAAATTCCTTAAATGCTCGTCGAAATCCTTGCCCATGACGATGATGTCGTCCAAATATACGAGGCACGTCCTCCAATGTAATCCCTTTAGTACGCGCTCCATTAGCCGTTCAAAAGTCACAGGGGTCGATCTTCCTCCAGGACTTCCACTTGCCAATAGCCGCTTTGCAGATCTAATGTCGAAAATATTCGAGCATCCGGTAATGTGTCTAACGTGTCATCGATCCTTGGCAATGGGTAACTATCCTTTTTCGTCACAGCATTTAATTTTCGGTAATCCACGCAAAATCTCATGCTACCATCCTTTTTCTCGACTAACACCACTGGTGAACTCCATGGACTGCTTGATGTTTCGATTACCCCTGCTGCTTGCATATCTTTTACCATTCGATCCACTTCTCCTTGCTTTGCCAATGGTAATCTCCTGGGTGGTTGGCGAATCGGCATTTCTGCTCCTGTATCTATTCGATGTTTTACCATTGTGGTTCTCCCATTATTGTCCGGTGTACTGCAGAATATTGGCATGTACCGCTCGAGCAATGGTTTTGCCAAATTTTTCTGTTCCTTGGTAAGATCTTCGGTCCATTTCTCCATTAGTTGTTCTACAACCTCTTTCTGCCTTTGCGAGTTAGTCGTATTAATCGAATTTTTCTGCTCGCACTTCACAATCGCAGATATTTCTTCAAATTTTCCGATTATTGTCCCTTTCTTGATGGTTTTCGTCTTATCCGAGAGATTTAGAGTCCTAATTGGTACTCTATTATCGCTGTCTGGTTTCACTAGAACTTCCCCGATCATAATTTCTCTGGCTCCGCTCTCCGTTTCATTGGCTTCCACAACCCACAATCTGGGTGACCCAAAATCTCCTTCCAATCTTGCCCATACTATTGTCTCCGAATTTGGTGGCAGCTTCTCCCGATTATCCATTATAATTTGCCTGGTCGTTTTTCCTATAGCGCTAACGTGAAGAGGCAACTCGATATTATCGTAGGTTAATACACCCCGTCCAACATCCACCACGAAGTAATTCGTTCTCATAAAGTCCATTCCCAAGATGACTTCATCTACAATATCTGCAACCAGCACCTCCTGTTGAAAGTGATTTCGGCCAATCCTTATTTTTACGACCTTTTTCCCTTTTATTGCTGAATTTTCTCCAGTCGCCGTTCGTAATTTCATTCCATTAGCTGGTTCTATAATTCCATTGATAATATCCTCACGAACAATCGAATGAGTTGCTCCCGTATCCAGCGTGAACATGCATTTCTTTCCATCAATATCGGCTTTAATTGTCAAGCTGTCACCGCATCTTGCTACTCTCGAAACATGGATGGAGGTTATGGGGCAATCGGTTGTGGGAGTCAGCTTCTGCCCCTTCAAACTGACTCTTTTTAGTTTAACGACTCCGCTGTCGTCTGACGCTCCTTTCTGGATTCTATCTGCTCTTCGTTTGGTCTACGCTTCATAGGAGATGACGATCTCCCTCGTTTCTTCCTAATCTCCCAACAGTCCCGTGAGATGTGACCCATTCTATCAATGTGGGTATGTCCCAGCATTTAATCCTGCTACTTCCATCTCTGAACCTTGGCGTAGCCCGCGCGGTGTCTATTCTGGAATCAATCTCCACTCGACGAATTTTCATTGCTGGTTTGATGATGGTTTGCGCAGTTTCGTTTGTTAACGCACAAGCGATGGTTTCCGTGAAAGTTGCCTTAGGTGACAACATCACCGCTCTGCGCGTCTCAGGATCTCGAATACCGTCAATGAATGCATCTATTTTAATTCGCTCCATGTAATCGGCCGACATATTTGAATGTGCTAAATGCGCGAGCCGCTCAATTGCCGATGAAAATTCCTGTATCGATTCTCCTGCTCTTTGGTATCGACCCTTCAATTCCATGCGATAGATTTCTCGTTTGTGGTCACTTCCGTATTTTCGATCTAACGCCTTCATAATTCCCATGTAAACGTTCCGTTCCTGCTCGGGAATGATTTGTAGTGTTTCTGCCGCTTCGCCTTTAAGAGCCACAATTAACGCTCCAACACATTGTTCTTCAGTTCACTGATTTTGCTTGATCGCCGTTTCGAATTGGAACTTAAAAATACTGAAGGATGTAGTTCCATCAAATGTTGGTGGTTTTAACTTAACAGCGTTTACTGTCTGGATCACTTGATGTGTCGTTCCATTCGCCTTGACATCTTGGAGCTCCTTCTCGAGACGTTTAACTTCCGTTTGAAAATCTTGTTTAACCGATTCAAATTTTTGTTGAACCGTCTCTTTAACATTTTGAATTTCTGTGTGTACTTCTGTTTGCAGTTTTTCCACTTTACCGTGTAGTGTAGAAGATAACTCCAGAAACCTCTCGTCCATTTTGTTTTCGCCAACTTCTATTTGGTTTTTAATGTCAGCTCTTTGTTGCTCCATTTGTACCATCTTCTGTTTCATTTCCTGGTTCGATTGTTTAATGTCCGCCCCTTGTTGCTCTACTTGTAACATCTGCTGTTTCATTTGATGTTTAATGTCCGCCCCTTGTTGGTTCAACTGTTGTCCCATCATATTCATAGCAACCATCAACTGCGATAAACCGAAACTTCCAGATGGGTTTTGTGTTGTTCCGAGCACCGTTTGCACGTCCTTTTCTTTCTGGTCCACACTGATCTCATCCGTTTTTTCCTCCTCGAAATCATACTTGTCTGGATTTAAACCTTCCTTCTCCATGGCCTCACGTAGTCGCTCCACCAAACTAGCTTTTGTGCCTTCACTGGCCAGACCTCGCTGTTTTAGTTGCTCCTTTAATTGCGCAAGTTTTAATTCGTAGAGAATCATTTTCCTTATTATTCACAATCCCACCGCTGTCACCAATTGTTACGTTTTTGCCTTGTCACTCAAGGTTCGAATCACTGGATTGTGAATAAATACAACTGCTTCAAATTTGCACTCTCACAAATTTATTTACACCACACAATAATTATACAACACAAAATTAATAATTAATTATTACAATTATAACACACTATTTAATTATCACTTTAATAATCGCTTTAATAATCACTTTACTAATTACTCTATTTAACCTTCACTTCAACAAAACAATACATCGATGCGATCAAGAGACATGATAATAAAAAAAAATATGAATTATGAAATATGAAAATTAATTTTATTTAAGTTTTATCTAGATATAAATGGAAAATTCACAAAAAAAATTGAAATCGAATCTATTTTCTTATCATCTGTCATTTTTTCCTTTGCTCGCGAGCAGAGGAAATGTATTGTTTCTCTACCGATAGTATCATTTATAAAATCGAGTCAACATTTTGGCGAAATTTCATGTGGATTTGACACACACACAATGATACAAAATGACAGCGCACAATATTAAAAGTGTATATTATACACTGTATACGTATACAAAATTGATTTTGAAAAGGCAACAGAATCCATGTCCTGATGAGAAGACCGATTTTTTCAAATCAATAATCTCATCCGTTCGAAACAGATTGTTGAGATTCTTACACATTTGCCATCTATAGTAGAAATCTAAAATTGAAATGTATCCGCGATCTAGCGTTAACGGAAAGAAAAGTATGGGGTGGTTGGGAAGGGGGGGGGGGGCAAAGTCCTAGTTTCATACCTCCTCACCGGTGCTCCCTGGGTAACGCTAAATGAATCAGGGGGTGTAGTGGAGACGAGCAGGGGAAATCCTATTTATAGTCATGGACACTACATGTCAAGGCGGCCATTGGCGCCTCACAACCAATATCAAACCAGCATCTGTTCTCCAGGTTAGGAGTGGCTGAAGCGGGCGTCTGTCTTGTATCAAGCGGCTCGCTATATAAATGTGTTTCAAAGTAGGACTGGATTAAGATTCTCACGAGTACGTGACCCACACACGTAATAAGCGGGTTGAGCGGCAGGCCCACCACCTTCCCTCGTAAAAACAGTTAGGTTATAAACCCTAATCAAAGGCCTCGGATTACCATATCGGATTCATTACAAACTCGACCTCGGAAATTGTACACGGACAACGCTTTAAAAATGGGAACATGGAACGTGCTTAGCCTCTTAAGGCCTGGAGATCTTCAGAACCTTTCGAACCAAACAAAGAGTTACACATTAGACGTACTTGCACTACAAGAGCTTAGGTACAGACATGGCCAAGGATCCTATGCTTGTCATATTTAAGTATAAGTGCAAACTGTCATCTACGTTTAACAGACAAGCTCAAAAGACCGTTCGATGGAATATCGATGCTCTAAAAGACCAAGCGTCACTGCAGAATTACCAATCAGATGTCACTAATTATTTAGACCGGCCCCATAACAACGAAGAAGTTCCTCCTAACATCCAGGAACAGTGGCACGCTATACAGTCAGTCATAACTAAAATACCTATGGCCGGTTGCACAGAAAAATGACTAACGACCGGTTACAGAGCTCTCACAATAGAAAAACTTTTACTTTTGCCTTACAAGTTTGTTTGAAAATAAAACTTGACAAAAAAAAATTTTTCGTTTTTACCTTAAGGAAAAAGATAGCAAACTCTAAACTTTTGCCTTAAGAAAAGACTAATGAAGTTAGCTAAATTTCAAAATCAGGGTTTTTGTTGTCATTTTCCAACCAAAACATGTTAAAATGCAAATAAGTTCTAATTTATCGGTTTAATACTCGTATATCTTAACATTATAATTAATAATATAAAATACAATTTTAAAAATATTATTAGTATAATGATAAATAAAACGAAGTTGGTTTCAATTAATTTTTTTTTTTTTCTCATTGTGAGAGATACTCTTAAGGTAAAAGTTTAAGGCAAAAGGTAAAGGCAAATTTTTTTTCTATTGTGAGAGCTCTGTTAGTTGTGCGCCAGATAAAGTTTTTATATGAAATCTGGTTTTGCAGTCACATAAAAAATCAACGCAAACTTGGTTAAATATATTTTATTCCATGGAAATATCTAACGATTAAAAGTTATTCAATAAAAATTGGCCATTCAAATATTTATACGCAAGCTAAATATTTCCACGGAATAAAATATATTTAACCAAGTTTGCGTTGATTTTTTATGTGACTGCAAAACCAGATTTCATATAAAAATTTTATCTGGCGCACAGCTAACCGGTTGTTAGTCATTTTTCTGTGCAACCGGCCATTAGTATAAGTAAGCGGCGCGAAATACCATCGGAAAAAGACCCCCGACCCCGCAATGATTGGTTCGATGATCAATGTCGAAGGGTCGTTGAAAATAAACGAACGCTTCATGAAAAATAGTTGGCTCGCAACACCAGAAGCACTCTAGCAGAATATCTCTGCGGTAGGAAAGCCAAGAAGAGTTGCCGGAGAATTGGAAGGCTGCCCTCATATGTTAGCTGCAGAAAAAAGCGACCGTCTTAAATGTGAAAATTTTCGTGGCATAGCTCTATTGAACACTGCTTAAAAGTGTTGGCTAATGTGGTACTTGCCAGACTCATTCCTTTCGCCGAAAACATCATTGGCGACTATCAGTGTGGTTTTCATCCCAACCGATCGAGCACGTGTTTCAACATAAGGATGATCTTGGAAAAATGTTGGGAGTACAACATAACCATACATAAACTATATATATAGACTTCAGACAGGCGTATGACAGTATAAACCGCGACAACCTATGGCCGCGCTCATATGCCTAGGAATACCAGAGAAACTCGTTTCTCTGTGTAATTTGACAACGTCTGGGTCTGTATGTAGAATCGTAATTGAAGTAACTGTGTCAGACTCCTTTGAAATGACATCTGGTGTTCGATAGGGTGATGCACCGCGCCTCTGCTGTTCAATTTGGCGCTTGAGTAAGTAGTAAGGAAAAGCAACATCGAAACTTCGCGCTGTATATTCAATAAATCAGGCCAAAATCTTCGATATGCAGATGATATCGTGCTTCTTGGCCGGAGACCTAGCGATATCAAAGACAGTTTCGTGCCACTCGATCGCTGCACAAGAAGACTTGGTTTGGAGGTGAACAGCAGTAAAACCAAATATTTAGCAACATCTAGGAATATCTCCATGGCAAATCTCGAAATTGGCGACCACAATTTTGATGGCATCGAAAACTTTAAATACCTCGGGTCAGTTATAACATCGTCGAATGATATGCAGGCAGAAATAAAAGCCCGAATCGCTGCCGGACAACGAGTTTTCTATGCCCAATCAAGATTATTGCGATCGAAACATCTACCGCAGTCGAGCAAGCTCGCACTTTATAAAGCACTCATAAGACCTGTGCTGACTTTCAGAAGCGAGAGCTGCATCATGACCTCTAACGATTGTAGATTATTATCTCCCTTCGAAAGGAAGGTAACCCGTTCAATCTTTGATCCAATTAAAGTTGCGAACAACGAATATCGGATTCGTATGAATCACAAAATAAAGCAGCTCCTCAGAGGCAGCAATATCATCAAGGTCTCCACAACAACGGATGATAAATAAAGTGTTCCACCAACAACCAGCCGGAGTGCGTCGTAGAGGAAGACCCCGACTGCGCTGGCGTCACGACATCGAACAAGATCTACGAACATTAGGATGTCGAAACTGGAGGTCGACAGCGACGGGTCGAGATGGATGGCCTTAGTGCAGGCAGCGAAATCCCTTCATGGGATGTGAAAGCTAGAGAGAGAGAGAGAGATAGAGGTTGGGAAGTTGATTGTGTATAAGTAAGTGTCGCTTATCATAGTTGTTGTCACACAATAGTGACGCTAAATGGAAGAATTTCCTACGATTGTGTATTTAATTCGAGAGTGCTGAAAATAGACCAATATACGGAACAATCACAATAACACCATTACAAATCGGAAAAAAACCGAAGTAAAATATGATTTTTGGTTTTGAGTAAACACAAAACTAAAAATAACAAATAGAAGAAAAATGTAAAATAGAAGTGGAAGAGGAGGAGCCAGATTTCATTATAATTTAAAATTTAATTTTTTAATTGGTTTAGTGTAGAATTGTAGATGTTGAAGCGAAGGCAGAAGGTTATCAAATTTCTGTTTGGTGCTGTAATTTTTATGAAATCAAGAAATAAACCTATTTTTTTATAATGCGCCATTTTTCACAGTATTCTTGAGATAAATGTGTTGCATTTGTTAATGAATTAAACTTATGGACGATTTTCCTTTTAAGTAACAATTTTATTTCTAATAAAACAAGAAACGATAGAAAACTGTATAAGGATAATAATTGCGGGCTTGTTACTGTAAAGCTTCTACAATAGACCATTTACCTTATCCGTCAAATTCATTGAAGTTTTAAACGTCAAACGATTTTAATTTTTCGTTTACACTTGTTTCGTTTTTCCTTACGAAATTTTTCTTCTTTAATGCTTTAATTCCATGGAAAAAATTTGCTGACAGCAATTTTTTACTGATAATACGCAAAAAAAAGAAATTTAAAATTTCAAAGTGACAAAGAACAGAAATATATTTTATTTCATTTTATAGTAAAATTTTATGGTTTTACATTTTGGCATAACCTAAAAATTTCATAAAATTTTTAATTTGTACATTTTCGTACAATTCGATTTTTTTTATATATATTTTAATTTTAATATTCTATATATACCACAAAAAACCACTAACGTTAACAAATTTCAACACAAAAAAAAAATAAATCGACATTTGAGTATAAAAATGGCGAACGACTTATTATGTATTGGTGTGAGAAAAATTTCTTATCTTTACATCAAAACCGAACACAATTATATTCTATATAATGGAATATAATTGTGTTTGGTTTTGCTTTACATATATTTTTTGTAGATGTGCGAAAAATACTGCCATAAAAAATACCCCAATTTACAATTTTTATGGCAGTATTATGGCAGTAAACTACCATCATCACAACTATTCTCTCAGTAAAATTTAACTGGCAACATGTTTTGTTTCGTACACAACCAGTAAAATCTTTATTTTTTTCTCTCTTCTATTTTTACTGACAGCAGATTTTTTCCATGGAATAGGGCCATGTATGATACAGTTGAACGAAAATTCTGTATGTGTTCCAACAATATGGCTTGTAGAATTACATTCGTGTTAGTTTCGATCGAGTACAGTTCGGCTTGTAGAATACATTTGAGTTGGTTTCGGTTTAATATCACAAATGGAAATGTATACCCAAACAAAAAAAAATACTGGTGTAAACGGGTATTACCTCGGGTTATCTTTGGATTGTAAGTAAAGGCTTTTGTTTTTGTGCAGAAAACCAGAAAGAGATAATATCAAAAATCCGACAGAGACAGACTATTTTTATTTTATAGCGAAATTTTAAGGAGAATATTTGACAACTACGAAATTATTACACAAAAATTAGTTGAAAAATGAAAATTATTGTTAAATCAATTTCGTGTATATCTCTACATTACTAAAAAAACTTAAATATTATTTGTAGGCATCATTTTATTATGTTTTTTGATTATTTCCTTTCAATAATTAAAAACTAAAAAAACGCTTTCCTATAAAAAAAGTTAGGGGAATATTTGACCGCGTTTATAACATAACCTAAAAAATATCACATGCATTAAAATTATGTAATACAGAATAAATAATAAAAATTAAATATTGTAAAATATTTTAGTTTGAACATTAATACAAATTTATAATGAAAACGCGATTTATATCACACTCCACCAAACATATAAAATGTATGAGCCAAGTGCTCACCATAAAAATATTACTAAACTAAAATTTGCTGAGAGTGGGGGGTATTTTTCATTTTGGTTGCCATAAAAAATACTTCGATTTGTATTTTTTATTTATATTTATGGCAACCAAATCGCATCAACAACAAAAATTTTAAGTAAAAAAAATTTTACTGTTGCGCCGCTCACACACATAGGGATTTTTAATTTTATCTCTTTCTGGTTTTCTGCACAAAAAAGCCGCAGTAATGGAATTTCGCCTTAAGCTATATCGCTCACAAAGCATTGCTATTATTGTGTACATATTTATAATATACATATGTATTGAAATTTGGATGACATTTGAGTATTGTCGCCGCCCACGTGATTCTAATAATATTTTGACAGACAGTATTTTACTTGCATTGAAATGAATGAGTGAGCGATGTAATTAGCTCAAATGTGCAGCGGAATGAGCTGTGCGACCTAAACTATAGCTGCGTTGTTTTCGTAAATTCCGCTTGGCTTAACTTTTGAATCTAAAAGCAACAACTTTTGGCTTTAATTTTAAAGATTCTTCGGTTTGGTTCATTTTAATAATATTTATTTTAGTTTTTTTATTTTAAATAGAACAAATAGAACAAATTAAATTCGGTATTTTGCTGTCAAATAACAAATGCCAAATGTGTTTTTACAACAAGATACAACCCTTCGAAAAAAAATAGAAAAAATAACCGCCTTGTGGTAAACACCATAACCATAAAATGGTTTTATTTCCTCTAAACCTAAAATTGTTTGGCTTACATTAAAGCCAATTGGGCCTCGCCACACTTTGATTCTTTCATCGTGATTCCATGATTTCAAAAAATCAATCGACGTCCATATTTGATTTCTTTGCGCATTTCTTTTTTTATGTAAAGCCTAGTACTCAGCTCGATTTCACGTGAAATTTCCATACGATTTTACCAAAGTGAAATTAGAAATGAAAAATTCCACTTCTGTTTTCATTTTATAGTACTCACCCAAGTATAACACAATGGAACTCATTTTGACAGTTTCAACTTTCGTTACATTTTTGAGATATTTCATGGAAGTCATGGAAGTCGCATAATATCCAGTTCTTTGAGTTACGGGTTTTTGTTCCACAGTTCATAGTAAAACTTGTAATAAAATGGAACTTGACCGTGGAACTTAGTTCCAACAATTGTTCCATAAAAATCGAAATAAGTTGAAAGTAGCGATACTTGGGCAGTTTACCAGCGAAATATCAAAGTATGTTCAATACATCAAAGATGGTGCACATAAACTCTCCAAATTATTTTCATGTGAAAATAATGTCTCGGCACATTATTTTCACACGAAATTTTGACATTTGTTTGTGTTTGGCAATAAACAAATTTTTTAATACCAAAAATCTATAAATTCTAATTAAAGTTAATTTATTTACGTAAAATAAACAAATTCATTTATGTATGTCTACAAATTTATACGTTAAAATTAAAAATTCTTCAAATAAAATTTCATTTCTATTTCACGCGAAAATAAATAGATTTTTGGAGACCGCGGTAAAATTTCATTTCATTTTAAACTGAGTACTAAGCTTAAGCCTAGTACTCAGTTTGATTTCACGTGAAATTTCCATACGATTTTATCAAAGTGAAATTAGAAATGAAAAATTCCACTTCCGTTTTCATTTTGTAGTACTCAGTTCACCAGCGAAATATCAAAGTATGTTCAATACATCAAAGATGGTGCACATAAACTCTCCAAATTATTTTCATGTGAAAATAATGTCTCGGCACATTATTTTCACACGAAATTTTGACATTTGTTTGTGTTTGGCAATAAACAAATTTTTTAATACCACAAGTCTATAAATTCTAATTAGTCAATTTAATTTAATTTATTTACGTAAAATAAACAAATTCATTTATGTATGTCTACAAATTTATACGTTAAAATTAAAAATTCTTCAAATAAAATTTCATTTCTATTTCACGCGAAAATAAATAGATTTTTGAAGACCGCGGTAAAATTTCATTTCATTTTGAACTGAGTACTAAGCTTATGTGAGTAAAATTATGTTTTTTGATTTATTCGTATAGTAAAAAATATTTATTATTTCCTGCGCAAACTGCTTCCTTGGTTGAAAAAATATATTTTTTGCACTCAAAGCATAAATTAAACTAAAATTAACAAAAAAACGACAAATAAACAAGGTGTCCTTGAAATGTTTATCTTTGTAGTAGTGCGAAAATCAGTTGAATCAATGCCTTCTAAACTACAGGCCTTTTACTACTCTCATTGGGCCTCGCCACACTTTAATTCTTTCGTCGTGATTTTAAAAAATCAATCGACGTCCACATTTGATTTCTTTGCGCATTTCTTGTGGCTAAAGGGTGTACATACATACCAAAAAATTCATTCGGATTGTTTTGTTTGCTTATAATTAAAAATAGAAATAAAAATAATTAATTTAAAACTGTAATATTTAATTAATATATTTAATTTTAAATTATATATTAAAATTAAATATAAATTATATTTTAAATTAATCATTTTTATTTCTATTTTTTATTACATATAAGCAAACAAAACAATCCGAACGAATTTTTTGGTACATCTTTTTTGTTTACTATAGCCTTTCTCTTTTTATGTTTGTGTTTAAATTTTTATTTTTACGCTTTCGTTTTGTATAGTAGGTAACATTCGTTTTGTATAGTAACATATGCGTAAAATATTTTTCCACTGACAACTCGAAACTAAAAAAATTCAACAAAAACAAATACAGGAAACCCTCCAAAAACACGATTAAAGCTCGATTTATATTATCCGTTCCTTTCAGTTCCTTCATTTTTCGTATCAGACAAAAAAAAAACATTGTTACATGTATTTTCATAGGAGTATTTATATTATCCGTTCCGTTCAGTTCCTGCAAGTACGGAAAAGATAATCACCCCAATTATCGAAGTCGCCTCACTTCAAGTGACGTGAGTACAGTAATTTGCTTAAATTTGACAAGCCATTCAATGTCAAAAATCAAAATATTTACGAATATTTTATTGTAAAATACACGTAAATTGATAATAGGTAAGTAAAATCTAATTATTTAATGATTAAATTAATTTCCAGGAACCGTACCATAATTTATTGTGAAGACAAAATATCTTTCACGTAAAAAATTTGTAATTTTCATTAAAAATTGCGAATGGATGCTTTGGGCCACCCAAATTTTCAACAAAACCCTTCGATTGAATGATAAATTTATCTTATATATTTACTAAAGCAGTAAAATATTTGCAAAATGAATATAAATTGTATTACAAAAAAAAATCGTAAATGTGTTTCATTAATGAATGTCGCATAAAATATTCTTGTCACTTGAAAAAATTAGGTGACTGTTGTCGTATTCATGTGACTAGAGTCGTAGCAGACGACTTCGATAATAGCAAAAATGAAGTGACGTGATTATAGTCGTCTAAAATGACGTGAGACGACTTCGACAATTGGGGTGTTAAAGTGTGGAACCGTGGATTTTTCGCACATGACGTCAATTTATGCCTAAACCGAGACTGCGCAATAATAATGTTAAGATATTTACACTAACAAAACAACTAGAGAAAGCAACAAAAACGCCGACTTATTAGCGTGTCGTCATCATTTGGTATAAGAGGCCTGTAGTGTAGAAGACATTGGTTGAATCAAAAACAAGTTCCTGAAAAAAGAAAAAATCACGCAAAAAAATTAGTTTGTGGGCGAAGGGGAAAGAAACGAGGAAAGAATCACGACGAGAGAATTAAAGCATAGAGTAAAGAGTTTTATAAAGAGTACCGAAACAAAAGAAAAAATTTCATCAAAAAGTATATGGGTTATGCAATTCAAATGGGTTATACACTAACACTTAGACTTAGATAGATTAAGTGAGTGGTGTGATCGGAACTCACTATACTTAAATATTAAGAAATGCAAAATCATGTCTTTCCATCATAAACGAAATCCAATAATTACTTCATACAAAGTCAACAACGAAGTACTGCAAAGAGTCAATGAGGTTATAGACTTAGGTGTTACATTTGTCGAAAACGCCAGTTTCAATAGGCATATTGAAAATTGTATTGCGAAAGCGAATGCCATGTTCGGATTTGTTAAAAGATGGACAGGTGAATTTAAGGATATCCAAACCTTATGTTCACTCTATTTCGCTTATGTTCGATCTCAACTGGAATACGCTGTAACGGTCTGGAATCCATACTATGCTGTACACATAAAAAGAATTGAAAGCATTCAAAAGAAGTTCCTGATTTTTTTATTAAAGAAAAGTGACTGGGATTACGACCACAACTTACCATTCCATGAAAATGTGGCTCGCTTACCTCCATACACAACAAGATGCACAGATTACAAAATATGCACGCTTGAAAATAGACGACTTCTCTTGGGAGCAGCTTTTATTGGTAACGTTTTGCTTGGTCACGTAGATTCAGCTTACATCTTGGAAAACATATCAATTCACGTGCCATGCAGAACATTTAGAAACCATACATTTTTAGCACTTGAACACCATTCCACCAACTATGGAGAAAACAACCCAATTAATAGGATGTCTAAATCTTTTAACTTAATTGACGATGTATTTGACTTCAACTTATCAAAGGACAACTTTAAAAATATCCTTAAAGACTTTTTTCTAAATTTTTAATTGTTTAAACCAAAATTTGGTTTATATTTTTTTTTTTTATTCTGTTTTAAAGTTTTTTGTTGTTTTAATATAATTTTAACTATAACTGTAAATAATCTGAAATCATACATGTATATTACAAAATAGATTTCTTTAAATAAATAAATAAACACCAGTTTATTTATTTTATATTTGTATTTACGGGTTATGATACACTTACACATCTTTGCGATTATTTTTTATGTTTCTCTGTTCTCTCTCATTTTTTATATAGTATTCGGCTACATTGCACAAACTCGTTGTACACGAGTTTTTTTATTTATATGTATTTTGCGTAGTTTTCTTTTTTGGTTTTCGTTTCATTTATTTTTCGTATTGTATAAACAGCTGTGAAGAAAACAAAAATTTCAAGTTGTTATCCCGTTATAAATACACGCATATTATATAGATACATATTTTTGTTCTCAAGATATAAATTGGTTAGCTCGATCATTATATGTACGTATGTAACTAAATAGATTTCATATAGTTTAAAAAATATTGAATGATTCTCGGTTACAAATAATTGGGAAACGAATATAAATTAGGAACAAATATAATTATAAATGTTCGATCAACATAGATTAAAATAAGTAACGATTATTCTAAACGACAAAACTTCAATTTGATTAGATTTAAGGAGAATGTAAGGAGAATTTTTGGATTATGAAACGATTTTTATGGAACGATATTGCCACAATATGACAACAACTATGAATGTTTTAACAGATTTCTCATTTGTGAATAATTAGCTGCATATTTTTCAATTAAATTAATCACATATTGGCATCCAAAATAATAAATTTTCAATTATTAATCAATTTAATAAAAGGACAATATTTTTTTCGTATTGCCGTTTCTAGAAATGGTAAAATTGCAAAATTGTGATTTATCTGTTAAAATTACTAAATAAATATAATTGTATTATTTTTTCAATATTGATTTGAGATGTTTTACATTGTATCTGATTAATTTAAGTGAAAAATCAGAAAAATCTCGATTTAACGGACTAATTGGGGAGTCCGATTAATTCGAATGTCCGTAAATCCGAATGTTTTTAAATTTAATCGACTATAGATTTTTGCACTTGTACAGAACTCGCTTATCTCTTAACCGAATAAGAAGGGATTTTGTTTGATGGATGGCAATGAGATTCATAAACAGTTCTTGGGAGAAGCTCTGGAATATAGCCATTCGTGACTGAATTCGATCAACCGTTAACCGATTGTGATGGGATTTTATATGTTGGATGGAAATAGGTTTCTTAAATGATTTTTGGAAGAAGTTCTGGAATTAGGCCATCTAGAACGGAACTCGATAAATTTTTATTCGATGATGACGGGATTAGGTATGTTGGATGAAAATGGAATTCTTAAACGATTTTTGAAGAAGTTCTTGAATATGGTCATCTGGTTCTTAACCAATTATGATTTGATTTTGTATGTTGAAATGAGATTCTTAAATATTTTTGGAAGAAAATCTAGAATATGGCCACCTGGGGCAAAACTCGTTCAATTCTTAACCGATTAATATGGGATTGGGTATGCTGGATGGAAATGGGATTCTTAAATGATTTTTGGAAAAAGTACTCTAATATGGCTTGCTGGGGCGGAACTTGGCGATTTCTTAACCGATTATGATGCGATTGGATATTTTGGTCGGAAATGAGATTTTTAAATGATTGTTGGAAGAAGTTCACTAATATGTCCATCTGGGGCGAACTTCGTTTAATTCTTAACCGATTATGATGGGATTGGGTATGTTGGATTGAAATAAGATTTTTAAACGATTTTTGGAAGAAGTTCTGGAATATGATCATCTGGGGCGGAACTCTTTTGTTTATCAACCATTTACGCGATGGTATTGGGTATGCTGAATGGAAATGGGATTCTTAAATGATTTTTTGGAGAAGTTCTGGAATATGGCCATCTGGGGCGGAACTCGTTCAATTCTTAACCGATTATAATGAGATTGCGTGTGTTGGATGGACGTGGGATTTTTTAATTATTTTCGGAAGAAGTTCTGGAATATGGCTACCTGGGCTAGAAATTAGGCATTGTGGATGGAATGTGATTATCAAGTAATTATTGGAAAACTTTCTGGAATATGGTCATATGGATTATGCTCTCTTGTATTGCAAATACCTCAAGAGTGTAAATTTTCGTTTAGTTCTAAAAGTTCTGATGATCTCATGATCTTAGAAGACATCATATTTCATGTTCTCGTCGTTGTTGATAAGAATAATATAAATTTATCCGAGCCTTTTGTGTAGAGTTCATAATGTAATTTTTTGTGCGAGTAATTAGTTGACCTGCCACTCAACCAACTAATCCCATGAGTGGGTTACGTACTAGTGATAGTTGTTAAGTGATCCAACTTTACCAGAAACATGTTAGCATTGCAATCCGCTTGCTTCAAGAAAGACGCCTGCTTATTATCTAGTTCCACCCTAGTTTAAGTTACCGTTTCGTGGAGATATTATAGAATTTATTAAACAAATCATTACCCAATCCCATCATAATCGCTTAAGAAATGACCGAGTCCTGTCCTAGGTGGTCAAATCCTAGAACTTCTTCCAAAAATCATTTAAGAATTCCATTTCCATCCAGCATACCCAATCCCATAATAAGAGGTTAATAATTTTTTTTTTTTTTAAACTAAAAAAAAGAAAGTATTAATCATCCAATGGATTTAATGTTTTTTCAAGGTCAATTAATACTCCCCTTTTCATTCACGCACTCACCCACCCATTCACCTACTCACACATTTACAGTATACCACCTGCACGTTGCAAGCTCCATGTCAACCTGCACATTGACATGGCGCTGAATTCTTCACTCCAACAGAGGGTCTAAGTTGTGTTTATTAACATCACCAATCGTAATCTATGAAGAAAATTTGCTTTACATCCTGCCTCTGATGGGATTCGAACCCAGTACCTTCCGGTCCAAGTGCCGAAGCTTTAACCACTGCGCCACTTGTACGGTCAACGATAATAATAATTGAACGAGTTCTGCCCCGGTGGCCATATTCTAGATTTTCTTCCAAAAATATTTAAAAATCTCATTTCAACATACAAAATCAAATCATAATTGGTTAAGAATTGAACGAGTTCCGCCCCAGATGACCATATTCAAGAACTTCTTCAAAAATCGTTTAAGAATTCCATTTTCATCCAACATACCTATTCCCGTCATCATCGAATAAAAATTGATCGAGTTCCGTTCCAGATGGCTTAATTCCAGAACTTCTTCCAAAAATCATTTAACAATCCTATTTCCATCAAACATACAAAATCCCATCACAATCGGTTAGCGGTTGATCGAATTCCGTCACGAATAGCCATATTCCAGAGCTTCTTCCAAGAACTGTTTATGAATCTCATTTCCATTCCAACAAACAAAATTCCTTCTTATTCGGTTAAGAGATAAGCGAGTTCTGTCCTAGGTTCCCATATTCCAGAACAAGTGCAAAATTTATAGTCGATTAAATTTAAAAACATTCGGATTTAACGGACATTCGAATTAATCGGACTCCCCAATTAGTCCGTTAAATCGAGATTTTTTGATTTTTCGCTTAAATTAATCAGATACAATGTAAAACATCTCAAATCAACATTGAAAAAATAATACAATTATATTTATTTAGTAATTTTAACAGATAAATCACAATTTTGCAATTTTACCATTTCTAGAAACGGTAACACGAAAAAATATTGTCCTTTTATTAAATTGATTAATAATTGAAAATTTATTATTTTGGATGCCAATATGTGATTAACTTAATTGAAAAATATGCAGCTAATTATTCACAAATGAGAAATCTGTTAAAACATTCATAGTTGTTGTCATATTGTGGCAATATCGTTCCATAAAAATCGTTTCATAATCCAAAAATTCTCCTTACATTCTCCTTAAATCTAATCAAATTGAAGTTTTGTCGTTTAGAATAATCGTTACTTATTTTAATCTATGTTGATCGAACATTTATAATTATATTTGTTCCTAATTTATACTCGTTTCCCAATTATTTGTAACCGAGAATCATTCAATATTTCTTAAACTACATGAAATCTATTTAGTTACATACGTACATATAATGATCGAGCTAACCAATTTATATCTTGAGAACAAAAATATGTATCTATATAATATGCGTGTATTTATAACGGGATAACAACTTGAAATTTTTGTTTTCTTCACAGCTGTTTATACAATACGAAAAATAAATGAAACGAAGAAAACCAAAAAAGAAAACTACGCAAAATACATATAAATTAAAAAACTCGTGTACAACGAGTTTGTGCAATGTAGCCGAATACTATATAAAAAATGAGAGAGAACAGAGAAACATAAAAAATAATCGCAAAGATGTGTAAGTGTATCATAACCCGTAAACACAAAAATAAAATAAATAAACTGGTGGTGTATAACCCATTTGAATTGCATAACCCATATACTTTTTGATGAAATTTTTTCTTTTGTTTCGGTATTCTTCATCTCCATATTCTTTGATTTAAGTGTGGAACCACGGATTCGGCTTTATGAATGCAATTGTTGTTGTAATCTTTTTCGGCTTTGTGAAAGCAACGCACCTTATGCTAATATAAACTACGTTTCTCGCTTAGCTTAGCTAAAATGTGCAACAGGCATTAAGAAAACTAAAAAAACACCGAGAAAAAATTATGGGGAGGCTGTGGAATGTACGATACGTTGTTCACTGAATTTCGTTATCGTCGTACAAGTAAGAACGCTGCTGAGTGGCCGGAATATCCAAAAGATACTACTGAAGAAACGGGTCCATCGATATTGTGTTGCAAAACCGTCGAGTAAACATACTTGAGATAGCACAAAAACGCCTGTCAAATTTGTTTTTACTACACTGCATTTGGGGATGAGGAAACCGCCTGAAAAATTGAGGTCGATTGAAGCGCTCTGAAAAGGCAAAAATGTCGGTTGGAAATTATAACCCAAGTTTCGATTAACTATAACCAATTAAAAGATGCGTAGAACATTATTATATCGCTTTATCGAATCAATTCCACGTTAAATAATAAATCGGGCTCATTTGGCGAAGAAAAAAAATCTCTTAACGCATTCACGACCACGACAATACAACAGCCCACGCTGCTCCATTTGAAACGGGTAAACTTGTCGAATTGCGGAACGAACGGCTTCCTTATCCGCTCTGGTCACTAGCGAGATCTTTCTCTTTCCAAATATGATGAAATGGCTTGGTGGAAAAACATTCCCATCAAACGAGGCATCTTTAAAAGGCCAATTTGCACAATTTGAGAAATTGTCGTGCTTGGAATATATAAAGAATTTGGGAAAACGTTGGGCAAATGTTTCAAATTAAAGCGAGATAATTGTGTCGATTCAATGTGAACCTTCTATTTTTATTTTCTTCTATGCTGCTATTTTTGCTAGGAAAACTCGATGCATTTAAGCAAGCAAGGTATAAATTTAAATAAAAATTTTGATATAAATATCGAGTGGCTTTGAAATAATAGAAGAATAAAAGAAAAGATAAATAGAAGATGTACAAGGAATCGACACCAATATTAGAAAAATTAATGCAATTTTGTCTAAGAAAACACGCAAATGCCACTAACGAATAAAACAGCCCTCGTCTTAAAAAAATACCGATTTAACCAATAAGTAATAGATTTCTAAATATAAAATAAAAAGTAAATTTTAAATTAAAGTTAATGACATACCTGCTTCCGTATTTCATTATAAATTCAGAGCTAAATTCTTCAGTGGTCCAAGAATCATTGCTATCATCCGATTCTGATAAATCCATTTCATCTTCATCCATATCGCTACCTAGAATTTTAAGTGTAAATTATAGTCTGTGTTTTGGACACAACACAACACTATTCAAATATCGAATTTCTATATTACCAATAGGAGTATTACTTCTGTTCGATGATGACAAACTATAGCTATGATGTTTTATTGCTAGTTTCCGCTTTAATTCTGCTCCAGATGAGCCATTGAATGGCGCCTCTTTTCGTGCTGCATCCGTTATGAATCGCAATGCATAACTTAACGGTATACATTGAGGACGCGACTGCTCCTTCTGTTCAATTACATGTGGATCATAGTCTAAGGATAGAAATAAATTGATTACAAATAGATCTTGCTCAAATGAATATTGTCTTAATTCAATTTTTCGCCAGCTGATACATTGATATATCGTGGGCAATGACAGTGGTTCGAATCTCAACTAATTAGAAAAATATCAAAACCAATAGTAATTCTGGATATGACTGACATATTTATACTTATATGTTCAATAAATTGTACATACCTATATGAGTATCTTCTATGTGTTGTATTAAATCTCCTAAGCTAGGAAATGTAATTCCGCAGCCATTAAATTTACAGATGTTAATTAAGAACACGGCCATATCCCCTATGTATGACTGCGGAATCAAGTTGATATCTTTCGTTGTTTCAACGCACGGGGCAAGATGGTTATGCAATATTTATAATTATCTAATGAAATAAATTGTTTTTGTAATATTACTAAAAAACACTTTTTATTGATTAATATAAAAATCCTTGCTAGAAATTCGAAGAAATGATAGAAATATAAAGTGAATTAAAAAATAAATCAAATTAAATATATTTTTTTCAAATCAATAATAAATACGAAATACACCGACATCTAACGAAAATGTATAAGAACTTAAAAGTGTTTAACTTTATGCTGAAAATATATTTGTAGAATATTTACAAGACAATTATCTTAAAACATTCAATATTTACAAATATGTAATCGGAAAATTACATAAAAAGTTAGACGATTTGCAGAAAATGTTAGAAAAATTGCAAAATATTTTTTCGAAAGAGTACTATTCAAAATGAAACGAAAAATTGAAGTTTCCGTTTAGTTCGGGTAACACTCGTGTCAAATTGACAAGTTTTTATACAGCATATTCGGTTTTTCGTGGATCGAAATCGAATAGAAAAAAATTTCAGTCACCTAAAATCATTTTCTGACTGATTACTGTTCTCCGGTAAGTTGGTTGTACAAATATTTTTTCTCTTGTGATTAAAAATAAAATTTATAACTGAAAGTAATCTAATTAAAATCAAATTTTATAGAATCATCATTTAATAAAACTTGTGAAGAAATATTTATCCGAATACATCGTAATTTTTTTCATTCAAATTTTATATTTGTAATTATGGTCTAGTGGAAATTCTCATTAAAAATTGATCTTGACGATTTTTTTTTTTGTGTCTGACAGCCATTTTTATTCGGAAATTTCAAATATCAATTGTTTTATTTGTTGTTTTTTTAATGATACTAAAAAAGATCTTATTTAAATTTCAATAAATTATTAAATTCTACTAAAACTGAAAAAAATAGTTTATGTAATATGTTAAGATTATGAAATTTTAGTTACCTAGACAAGAGTGAAATTACGTAACAATACTTGTATCACAAATGAAAATAGAGCCGCCCGGCCTTAAAAAAATGGGAATAATGAAATATCATCTCTATTTATTTTCAGATTCGCACCGAACGTCTTAATTACAAACTAAAATAAAAATGAGCTTCAAAATGATTTCAACAGCTTCCCGATTTGCTCCAATCACAAGACAAGTAAGTTTTTTACTCATTGCTTTAATCACTAAATTTTCAATTTATTTAGTTTAATTATAATAATTTTGTGGATTATTGTTATTACTTAAGTCTTGTTACATAATAGGACTAGCTAATTTACAAAATTTTCATTGAACTTTGTTATGTAACTTTAGAAAAGAATTCTGATGCATCGGTAATATTGATTACCTATGTGTTTAAAGGGATAGATCTACGTAATAAACGAATGTTTTGTTATGTTTTCTAATAAAAATTGTTTTCTTTAGTTGGTCTCTGGCAGCAACTGCTTCACACGATCCCTAAGCAGTGCAGTAGTTAGTCAAAGTCAAACGTTAGCTGCACAAAGTACAACTCCAGTAGCTATTTTACCACAAGTGCGGTCTTTCCAGACTTCATCAGCAGTACGTGATATTGACTCAGCTGCTAAGTTCATTGGTGCTGGTGCTGCGACAGTTGGAGTAGCAGGGTCAGGTAATATTTAATTGATAATACATTTTTTTAAAACGAATTTCTAACGAAAGTAATTTTTGTAGGAGCTGGTATCGGAACAGTATTCGGTTCACTAATTATTGGCTATGCAAGAAATCCATCATTGAAACAACAACTTTTCTCATATGCCATCCTTGGTTTTGCTTTATCAGAAGCTATGGGACTTTTCTGTCTTATGATGGCATTCTTATTACTCTTCGCTTTCTAAAGTGTTAATTTTAAATTCCAAAACCAAAATAATTCTTAATTCGATCTTTAAGAATAATAATGTATAAGAATATAGAGTATTCTATGAATAAATTATATCTTTATAAAACACAAAAATCTATGTAATTTCTTCATGGAATACTAAAATTTAAAATTTGGTCATTATAAGCAAAAACAGTAGATATTAAAGAACACCTTAAAATATTGATTTAACATCTTTAATTTAAATGTATATTTCTTAAGTCAGTGAGTTCATTTAATTGGATAGTAATTAATAGTATAGTCTTTGGACCTTCGATAAGTTATGAATTATAAGAAAAATGTTATTATTTTGCAATACTGCGACAACTAATAAAAACATCATTAGTAAAAACAGTTTAATTGATCTTTTAATTCGCTATTAAATGAACGGACTTGTTTGACGAGTTTACAATTGTGACAGTACTTGGTGTTTTAAAAAAACAAGTTAAAATATACATGTCGTCAGTGGTACTTCATACAGACATGCGCACATTTGTATGCAAAATAACAGTCAAAATAATCATACATCACGATATTAAAACTTGACAAGGTAAAATATTCCCGTGTTTCATTTTCGCCGTTTTGTGCGCATTACGCCACTGACAATAAAACAAATTTACATTGAATTCGTCGATTTTTCGATTAATTGTTTAAATAATACTGTTACGGTGACACCTAGAATAGAGTAGAATAAGTTAATTTCATTAATTGTTCAATTACATTTATAATTTATAAACATTTAGGCGTCATTTCTATACTAACATATTTGCTGCGCATTTAGGGTTATTCTAGAAACAAATATTTTGGTATATAAGGGCGCGCGTTGACGTGGAATACTGAGTATTATTTTAAACGTGATACAGTGAAGATTGAATGGAAAGATTATTAAAGTGATTATTAAAGCGATTATTAAAGTGATAATTAAAAAGTGTGTAGAATAGTAGATAGTAGAATAAGTTAATTTCATTGTTCAATTGCATTTATGATTAAATACTCAACATTTAGGCGTCATTTCTATACTAACATATTTGCTGCGCATTTAGGATTACTCTAGAAACAAATATTTTGGTATATAAGGGCGCGCGTTGACGTGTATTGCTGAGTATTATTTTAAACGTGATACAGTGAAGGTTAAATAGAAAGATTATTAAAGTGATTATTAAAGTGATTATTAAAGCGATTATTAAAGTGATAATTAAAAAGTGTGTTATAATTATAATAATTAATTGTGAATTTTGTGTTGTATAATAAATTGTGTTGTGTAAATAAATTGTGTGAGTTAAATTTGAAGCAGTGTATTTATTCACAATCCAGTGATTCGAACCTTGATTGACAAGGCAAAATCGTAACAATTGGTGACAGCGGTGGCGTTGTGAATAATAAGAAAAATGATTCTCTACGAATTAAAGCTTGCGCAATTAAAGGAGCAACTGAAGCAGCGAGGCTTGGCTAGTGAAGGCACAAAAGCTAGTTTGGTGGAGCGACTACGTGAGGCCATGGAGAAGGACGGTTTAAATCCAGATGTGTATGATTTCGAGGAGGACAACACGGATGAGATCAGTGTGGACAAGAAAGAAAAGGAAGAACAAACGATGGTCGGAACAACACAAAACCCATCTGGAAGTTTCGATTTATCGCAGTTGATGGCTGCTATGAATCAAATGATGGGACAACAGTTGGTTGGAGTTAAACATGAGATACAATTGTCGAACCAGGAAATGAAACAACAGATGTTACAAGTGGAGCAACAAGGAGCGGACGTTAAACAGAAGATGGTACAAATGGAGCAACAAGGAGCAGACATTAAACAATCGAACCAGGAAATGAAACAGAAGATGGCACAAATGGAGCAACAAGGAGCGGACATTAAAAACCAAATAGAAGTTGGCCAAAAGAAAATAGACGAGAGGTTTCTGGAGTTATCATCTACACAACACGGTAAAGTGGAAAAACTGCAAACAGAAGTACACGCAGAAATTCAAAATGTTAAAGGGGAGTTTCAACGTCTCGAGAAGGAGTTTCAAGAAGTCAAGGCGAATGGAACGACACATCAAGTGATCCAGACGGCTAACGCAGTTAAGATAAAACCACCAACATTTGATGGAACAACATCCTTCAGTATTTTTAAGTTCCAATTCGAAACGGCGATTAAGCAAAATCAGTGGACTGAAGAACAATGTGTTGCAGCGTTAATTGTGGCTCTTAAAGGCGAAGCGGCAGAAACACTACAAATCATTCCCGAGCAGGAACGGAACGTTTACATGGGAATTATGAAGGCGTTAGATCGAAAATACGGAAGTGACCACAAACGAGAAATCTATCGCATGGAATTGAAGGGTCGATACCAAAGAGCAGGAGAATCGCTACAGGAATTTTCATCGGCAATTGAGCGGCTCGCGCATTTAGCACATTCAAATATGTCGGCCGATTACATGGAGCGAATTAAAATAGATGCATTCATTGACGGTATTCGAGATCCTGAGACGCGCAGAGCGGTGATGTTGTCACCTAAGGCAACTTTCACGGAAACCATCGCTTGTGCGTTAACAAAAGAAACGGCGCAAACCATCATCAAACCAGCAATGAAAATTCGTCGAGTGGAGATTGATTCCAGAATAGACACCGCACGAGCTACGCCAAGGTTCAGATATGGAAGTGGCAGGATTAAATGCTGGGTATGTGATAGAATGGGTCACATCTCACGGGACTGTTGGGAGATTAAGAAGAAACGAGCAAGGTCGCCATCTCCTATAAAGCGTAGATCAAACGAGGAGCAGATAGAATCCAGGAATGAGGGACAGACGGCAGCGGAGTCGTTAAACTAAAAAGAGTCAGTTTGCAGGGGCAGAAGCTGACTCCCACAACCGATTGCCCCATAACCTCCATCCATGTTTCGAGAATAGCAAGGAGCGGTGATAGCTTAACAATTGAAGCCGATATTAATGGGAAGAAATGCATGATCACGCTGGATACAGGAGCAACTCATACGATTGTTCGTGAGGATATTATCGATGGAATTATGGAACCAGCTAATGGAATGAAGTTACGAACGGCGACTGGAGAAAATTCAGCAATAAAAGGGAAAAAGGTCGTAAAAATAAGGATTGGGCGAAATCACTTTCAACACGAGGTGCTGGTTGCAGATATTGTAGACGAAGTCATCTTGGGGATGGACTTTATGAGAACGAATGGCTTCGTGGTGGATGTTGGACGGGGTGTATTAACCTACGATAATATCGAGTTGCCACTTCATGTTAGCGCCGCTATAGGAGAAACGAGTAGGCAAATTATAATGGATCATCGGGAGAAGCTGCCACCGAACTCGGAAACAATAGTATGGGCAAGATTGGATGGAGATTCTGGGTCACCCAGGTTGTGGGTTGTGGAAGCCAATGAAGCGGAGAGCGGAGCCAGAGAAATTATGATCGGGAAAGTCCTAGTGAAACCAGACAGCGATAATAGAGTACCAATTAGGACTCTAAATCTCTCGGATAAGACGAAAACCATCAAGAAAGGGACAATAATCGGAAAATGTGAAGAAATATCGGCGATAGTGCAGTGCGAGCAGAAAAATTCGATTAAGACGGCTAACTCGCAAGTGCAGAAAGAGGTTGTAGAACAACTCATGGAGAAATGGACCGAAGATCTCACTAAGGAACAAAAAAATTTGGCAAAACAATTGCTCGAGCGGTACATGCCAATATTCTGCAGTACACCGGACAATAATGGGAGAACTACAATGGTAAAACATCGAATAGATACAGGAGCAGAAATGCCGATTCGCCAACCACCCAGGAGATTACCATTGGCAAAGCAAGGAGAAGTGGATCGAATGGTAAAAGATATGCAAGCAGCAGGGGTAATCGAAACATCAAGCAGTCCATGGAGTTCACCAGTGGTGTTAGTCGAGAAAAAGGATGGTAGCATGAGATTCTGCGTGGATTACCGAAAATTAAATGCTGTGACGAAAAAGGATAGTTACCCATTGCCAAGGATCGATGACACGTTAGACACATTACCGGATGCTCGAATATTTTCGACATTAGATCTGCAAAGCGGCTATTGGCAAGTGGAAGTCGTGGAGGAAGATCGCGAGAAAACGGCATTCAGTGTGGGTAACGGATTATGGCAATTTAACGTTATGCCATTCGGATTATGTAACGCCCCTGCGACTTTTGAACGGCTAATGGAGCGCGTGCTAAAGGGATTACATTGGAGGACGTGCCTCGTATATTTGGACGACATCATCGTTATGGGCAAGGATTTCGACGAGCATTTAAGGAATTTGGCAGAGGTTTTGGATCGGATACAAGCCGCCGGATTGAAGCTAAGCCCAAAGAAATGCAAACTATTTAGAACGGAAGTAAAATATTTGGGTCATAAGGTAACAACCAATGGAATCCATACCGATGAAGACAAGATCGCAGCAGTGAAGGAATGGCCACGACCTAAAAATTTACATGAATTACGGAGCTTCCTTGGATTGTGTACCTATTATAGACGATTCGTGCCAGGATTCGCTAATATTGCAAAGAGTTTACACGAGTTAACCAGGAAGAACAAGGCATTCGAATGGAAGGATGATCAAGAAGAGGCATTCGTGGAACTAAGACGACGATTATGCGAAGCACCAATCCTCGCATACCCTATACCCAACGTTAAATTCATTTTGGACACCGATGCAAGTAATGATGGTATAGGAGGAGTATTATCACAGGCAACAAATGGTGAGGAGCGAGTTATTGCATATTACTCCAAGATGTTATCAAAACCGGAACGGAATTATTGTGTAACACGGAAAGAGTTGTTGGCTATAGTGGAAGGTGTTAAGCACTTCCATAAGTACCTCTATGGCCAAAAATTTCTTCTAGGGACGGATCATGGAGCTTTGCGCTGGTTGTTACAATTCAAAAATCCAGAGGGACAAGTAGCACGTTGGATCGAACGTTTGCAAAGCTACGATTTTGAAATTGAACATCGGAAGGGAAGCGCACATGGAAATGCCGACGCATTATCAAGAAGGCCATGTCCCGTGGAATGCAAGCATTGTGGGCGTGTGGAGGGTAAGGAAAACATCATTGATATTCGGCTTATGCAAGTGCTACCTGATGAGGAATGGACTGATGAAATGATCAAGAAGGAGCAATTACGGGATGCTGACCTGTCATTCATCATGGAACATAAGGAAAAGGAACACCGGCCCACATGGAGTGAGATAGCTGACAAAACTCCCATTGTAAAAGCATATTGGGCTCAATGGGATAGCCTCCACATAGAAAATGGATGTTTAAAAAGAAAGTGGGAAAGCACGGATGGTAAAGTAAAACAATTGTTGGTAGTGGTGCCAAAAGATCGGATAGCGGAAATCCTCAAAGAGTATCACGGAGGAGCAAGTGGAGGTCACCTAGGGATTAATAAAACATTAGCCAAAATTCGCCAACGTTTCTACTGGTCCGGATGTAGACAGTCAGTAGTAGAATGGTGTCGAAGATGTGACCAATGTGCGGCAGTAAAGGGACCAGCACGAAAAAGCCGTGGGACCATGAAACAATATAATGTCGGGGCACCATTTGAGAGAATTGCAATGGATGTGGCGGGGCCATTTCCGACCACCGAGAGCGGAAATAAATATGTGCTAGTAATAATGGATTATTTCAGCAAATGGCCGGAAGTGTACCCCATACCCAATCAGGAGACAACAACAATAGCTGATGCCGTGGTCAACAATTGGATTAGCAGATTTGGTGTACCGATGGAAATTCACACGGATCAAGGAAGGAATTTCGAATCGGTGGTATTTCAGGAGATATGTCAGATGCTTGGAATCAATAAAACAAGGACGACGCCTTTACACCCACAGTCGGACGGTATGGTGGAAAGATTCAATGGCACATTGGAGGAATATCTAGCAAAGGTTGTGGAAAGGAACCAACGTAACTGGGATCGACATATACCAATGTTCCTGATGGCCTACCGATCAGCGGTACATGACACAACAGGAGTGACACCAGCGAAAACCATATTTGGGAACAATCTGCGATTGCCGGGAGATTTAAAGTTTGGGGCTGTTCCATCAGCAGCTCTATGCGGACAGGATTACGTCGACCGGATGAAAGAGGAACTTAATGAAATACATCAATTTGTACGAGAGAAAATTCGGATATCAAGTGATCGAATGAAAGCTCGATATGACATACGAGCAAATAATCAAGGCTTCGAGGAAGGGCAGTTGGTATGGCTTCACAACCCGCAACGGCAGAAAGGATTATCACCGAAGTTGCAACCCACATGGGAAGGACCTTACACTGTCATTAAAAGGTTGAACGACGTGGTTTATCGCATACATAAAGGACGGAAAGGTAAACCAAAGGTGGTGCATTTAGAGCGTTTGGCGCTCTATAGAGGAGGTGATCTGGATCCTGTTCGGGACGAACAGGCTTAGGTGGGGGTAGTGTTACGGTGACACCTAGATTAGAATAGAATAAGTTAATTTCATTTATTGTTCAATTGCATTTATGATTAAATACTCAACATTTAGGCGTCATTTCTATACTAACATATTTGCTGCGCATTTAGGATTATTCTGGAAACAAATATTTTGGTATATAAGGGCGCGCGTAGACGTGGAATGCTGAGTCTTATTTTAAACGTGATACAGTGAAGGTTAAATAGAAAGATTATTAAAGTGATTATTAAAGCGATTATTAAAGTGATAATTAAAAAGTGTGTTATAATTATAATAATTAATTGTGAAAATTGTGTTGTATAATAAATTGTGTTGTGTAAATAAAATTGTGTGAGTTAAAATTGAAGCAGTGTATTTATTCACAATCCAGTGATTCGAACCTTGATTGACAAGGCAAAATCGTAACAATATTGTTACGGTGACACCTAGAGTAGAATAGAATAAGTTAATTTCATTAATTGTTCAACTACATTTATAATTTATACTCAACATTTAGGCGTATTTCTATACTAACATATTTGCTGCGCATTTAGGAATATTCTAGAAACAAATATTTTGGTATATAAGGGCGCGCGTTGACGTGGAATGCTGAGTATTATTTTAAACGTGATACAGTGAAGGTTAAATAGAAAGATTATTAAAGTGATTATTAAAGCGATTATTAAAGTGATAATTAAAAAGTGTGTTATAATTATAATAATTAATTGTGAAAATTGTGTTGTATAATAAATTGTGTTGTGTAAATAAAATTGTGTGAGTTAAAATTGAAGCAGTGTATTTATTCACAGTCCAGTGATTCGAACCTTGATTGACAAGGCAAAATCGTAACAATTGGTGACAGCGGTGGGATTGTGAATAATAAGAGAAATGATTCTCTACGAATTAAAGCTTGCGCAATTAAAGGAGCAACTGAAGCAGCGAGGTTTGGCTAGTGAAGGCACAAAAGCTAGTTTGGTGGAGCGACTACGTGAGGCTATGGAGAAGGACGGTTTAAATCCAGATGTGTATGATTTCGAGGAGGACAACACGGATGAGATCAGTGTGGACAAGAAAGAAAAGGAAGAACAAACGATGGTCGGAACAACACAAAATCCATCTGGAAGTTTTGATTTATCGCAGTTAATGGCAGCTATGAATCAAATGATGGGACAACAGTTGGGTGGAATGAAACAATCGATGGAACAACAAGGGGCGGACATGAAACATCAAATGAAACAGCAGATGTTACAAGTGGAGCAACAAGGGGCGGACATTAAACATTAAATGAAATTGTCGAACCAGGACATGAAACAGCAGATGGAGCAACAAGGAGCGGACATTAAAAACCAAATAGAAGATGGTCAAAAGAAAATGGACGAGAAGTTTCTGGAGTTATCTTCTACACTACACGGTAAAGTGGAAAAACTGCAAACAGAAGTACACGCAGAGATTCAAAATGTTAAAGGGGAGGTTCAACGTCTCGAGAAGGAGCTCCAAGATGTCAAGGCGAATGGAACGACACAGCAAGTGATCCAGACGGTTAATGCAGTTAAGATAAAACCACCAACATTTGATGGAACAACATCCTTCAGTATTTTTAAGTTCCAATTCGAAACGGCGATTAAGCAAAATCAGTGGACTGAAGAACAATGTGTTGCAGCGTTAATTGTGGCTCTTAAAGGCGAAGCGGCAGAAACACTACAAATCATTCCCGAGCAGGAACGGAACGTTTACATGGGAATTATGAAGGCGTTAGATCGAAAATACGGAAGCGACCACAAACGAGAAATCTATCGCATGGAACTGAAGGGTCGATACCAAAAAGGAGGAGAATCGCTACAGGAATTTTCATCGGCAATTGAGCGGCTCGCGCATTTAGCCCATTCAAATATGTCGGCCGATTACATGGAGCGAATTAAAATAGATGCATTCATTGACGGTATTCGAGATCCTGAGACGCGCAGAGCGGTGATGTTGTCACCTAAGGCAACTTTCACGGAAACCATCGCTTGTGCGTTAACAAACGAAACTGCGCAAACCATCGTCAAACCTGCAATGGAAATTCGCCGAGTGGAGATTGATTCCAGAATGGACACTGAGCGGGCTATGCCAAGGTTCAGATATGGAAGTAGCAGGATTAAATGCTGGGTATGTAATAGAATGGGTCACATCTCACGGGACTGTTGGGAGATTAAAAAGAAGCGAGGGAGATCGCCATCTCCTATGAAGCGTAGACCAAACGAACAGCAGAGAGAGACCAGAAAGGAGGGTCGGACGACATTGGAGTCGTTAAAAAGAGACAGCTTGAAGGAGCTAAAGCTGACTCCCACAACCGATTGCCCCATAACGTCCATCCCAGTTTCGAGAGTAGAAGGATGCGGTGACAGCTTGACAGATGAAGCCAATATTGAACATCGAAAAGAAAGCGCACATAGAAATGGAAATGCCGACGCATTATCAAGAAGGCCATGTCCCGTGGAATGCAAGCATTGTGGGCGTGTGGAGGGTAAGGAAAACATCATCGATATTCGGCTTATGCAAGTGCTACCTGATGAGGAATGGACTGATGAAATGATCAAGAAGGAGCAATTACGGGATGCTGACCTGTCATTCATCATGAAACATAAGGAAAAGGAACACCGGCCCACATGGAGTGAGATAGCTGACAAAGCTCCCATTGTAAAAGCATATTGGGCTCAATGGGATAGCCTCCACATAGAAAATGGTTGTTTAAAACGAAAGTGGGAAAGCACGGATGGTAAAGTAAAACAATTGTTGGTAGTGGTGCCAAAAGATCGGATAGCGGAAATCCTCAAGGAGTATCACGGAGGAGCAAGTGGAGGTCACCTAGGGATTAATAAAACATTAGCCAAAATTCGCCAACGTTTCTACTGGTCCGGATGTAGACAGTCAGTAGTAGAATGGTGTCGAAGATGTGACCAATGTGCGGCAGTGAAGGGACCGGCACGAAAAAGCCGTGGAACCATGAAACAATATAATGTCGGGGCACCATTTGAGAGAATTGCAATGGACGTGGCGGGGCCATTTCCGACCACCGAGAGCGGAAATAAATATGTGCTAGTAATAATGGATTATTTTAGCAAATGGCCGGAAGTGTACCCCATACCCAATCAGGAGACAACAACAATAGCTGATGCCGTGGTTAACAATTGGATTAGCAGATTTGGTGTACCTATGGAAATTCACAAGGATCAAGGAAGGAATTTCGAATCGGTGGTATTTCAGGAGATATGTCAGATGCTTGGAATCAATAAAACAAGAACGACGCCTTTACACCCACAATCGGACGGTATGGTGGAAAGATTCAATGGTACATTGGAGGAATATCTAGCAAAAGCTGTGGAAAGGAACCAACGCAACTGGGATCGACATATACCAATGTTCCTGATGGCCTACCGATCAGCGGTACATGACACAACAGGAGTGACACCAGCTAAAACCATATTTGGGAACAATCTGCGATTACCAGGAGATTTAAAATTTGGGGCTGTTCCATCAGCAGCTCTATGCGGACAGGATTACGTCGACCGAATGAAAGAGGAACTTAATGAAATACATCAATTTGTACGGCAGAAAATTCGAATATCAAGTGATCGAATGAAAGCTCGATATGACATACGAGCAAATAATCAAGGCTTCGAGGAAGGGCAATTGGTATGGCTTCACAACCCGCAACGGCACAAGGGATTATCACCGAAGTTGCAACCCACATGGGAAGGACCTTACACTGTCATTAAAAAGTTGAACGACGTGGTTTATCGCATACAGAAAGGACGGAAAGGTAAACCAAAGGTGGTGCATTTAGAGCGTTTGGCGCTCTACAGAGGAGGTGATCTGGATCCTGTTCGGGACGAACAGGCTTAGGTGGGGGGTAGTGTTACGGTGACACCTAGAGTAGAATAGAATAAGTTAATTTCATTAATTGTTCAACTACATTTATAATTTATACTCAACATTTAGGCGTATTTCTATACTAACATATTTGCTGCGCATTTAGGATTATTCTAGAAACAAATATTTTGGTATATAAAGGCGCGCGTTGACGTGTATTGCTGAGTATTATTTTAAACGTGATACAGTGAAGGTTAAATAGAAAGATTATTAAAGTGATTATTAAAGTGATAATTAAAAAGTGTGTTGTAATTATAATAATTAATTGTGAATTTTGTGTTGTATAATAAATTGTGTTGTGTAAATAAATTGTGTGAGTTCAAATTTGAAGCAGTGTATTTATTCACAATCCAGTGATTCGAAACTTGATTGACAAGGCAAAATCGTAACAATATTGTTACGGTGACACCTAGAATATAATATAATAAGTTAGTTTCATTAATTGTTCAATTACATTTATAATTTATACTCACATTTAGGCGTATTTATATACTAACATATTTGCTGCGCATTTAGGATTATTCTAGAAACAAATATTTTGGTATATAAAGGCGCGCGTTGACGTGGAATGCTGAGTATTATTTTAAACGTGATACAGTGAAGGTTAAATAGAAAGATTATTAAAGTGATTATTAAAGCGATAATTAAAGTGATAATTAAAAAGTGTGTTATAATTATAATAATTAATTGTGAATTTTGTGTTGTATAATAAATTGTGTTGTGTAAATAAATTGTGTGAGTTAAATTTGAAGCAGTGTATTTATTCACAATCCAGTGATTCGAACCTTGATTGACAAGGCAAAATCGTAACAATTGGTGACAGCGGTGGGGTTGTGAATAATAAGAAAAATGATTCTCTACGAATTAAAGCTTGCGCAATTAAAGGAGCAACTGAAGCAGCGAGGTTTGGCTAGTGAAGGCACAAAAGCTAGTTTGGTGGAGCGACTACGTGAGGCCATGGAGAAGGACGGTTTAAATCCAGATGTGTATGATTTCGAGGAGGACAACACGGATGAGATCAGTGTGGACAAGAAAGAAAAGGAAGAACAAACGATGGTTGGAACAACACAAAACCCATCCGGAAGTTTCGATTTATCGCAGTTGATGGCTGCTATGAATATGATGGGACAACAGTTGAAGCAACAAGGAGCGGACATTAAACATCAAATGAAATTGTCGAACCAGGACATGAAACAGCAGATGGAGCAACAAGGGGCGGACATTAAACAATCGAACCACGAAATAAAACAGCAGATGTTACAAGTGCAAGTTGGCCAAAAGAAAATGGACGAGAGGTTTATGGAGTTATCTTCTACACTACACGGTAAAGTGGAAAAACTGCAAACAGAAGTACACGCAGAAATTCAAAATGTTAAAGGGACGGTTCAACAAAAATTTGAATCGGTTGAACAAGATTTTAAACGTCTCGAGAAGGAGCTCAAAGATGTCAAGGCGAATGGAACGACACAACAAGTGATCCAGACGGTTAATGCAGTTAAGATAAAACCACCAACATTTGATGGAACAACATCCTTCAGTATTTTTAAGTTCCAGTTCGAAACGGCGATTAAGCAAAATCAGTGGACTGAAGAACAATGTGTTGCAGCGTTAATTGTGGCTCTTAAAGGCGAAGCAGCAGAAACACTACAAATCATTCCCGAGCAGGAACGGAACGTTAACATGGGAATTATGAAGGCGTTAGATCGAAAATACGGAAGTGATCACAAACGAGAAATCTATTGCATGGAGTTGAAGGGTCGATACCAAAAAGGAGGAGAATCGCTACAGGAATTTTCATCGGCAATTGAGCGGCTCGCGCATTTAACCCATTCAAATATGTCGGCCGATTACATGGAGCGAATTAAAATAGATGCGTTTATTGACGATATTCGAGATCCTGAGACGCGCAGAGCGGTGATGTTGTCACCTAAGGCAACTTTCACGGAAACCATCGCTTGTGCGTTAACAAACGAAACTGCGCAAACCATCATCAAACCAGCAATGAAAATTCGTCGAGTGGAGATTGATTCCAGGATAGACACCGAGCGGGCTACGCCAAGGTTCAGAGATGGAAGTGGCAGGATTAAATGCTGGGTTTGTGATAGAATGGGTCACATCTCACGGGACTGTTGGGAGATTAAGAAGAAACGAGCAAGGTCGCCATCTCCTATGAAGCGCAGATCAAACGAGGAGCAGATAGAATCCAGGAAGGCGGGTCAGACGACAGCGGAGTCGTTAAACTAAAAAGAGTCAGTTTGCAGGGGCAGAAGCTGACTCCCATAACCGATTGCCCCACAACCTCCATCCATGTTTCGAGAATAGCAAGGAACGGTGACAGCTTAACAATTGAAGCCGATATTGATGGGAAGAAATGCATGATCACGCTGGATACGGGAGCAACTCATACGATTGTTCGTGAGGATATTATCGATGGAACTATGGAACCAGCTAATGGCATTAAATTACGAACGGCGACTGGAGAAAATTCAGCAATAAAAGGGAAAAAGGTCGTAAAAATAAGGATTGGACGAAATCACTTTCAACACGAGGTGCTGGTTGCAGATATTGTAGACGAAGTCATCTTGGGAATGGACTTCATGAGAACGAATGGCTTTGTGGTGGATGTTGGACGGGGTGTATTAACCTATGATAATATCGAGTTGCCACTTCACGTTAGCGCCGGTATAGGAGAAACGAGCAGGCAAATTATAATGGATCATCGGGAGAAGCTGCCACCGAACTCGGAAACAATAGTATGGGCAAGATTGGAGGGAGGTTCTGGGTCACCCAGGTTGTGGGTTGTGGAAGCCAATGAAGCGGAGAGCGGAGCCAGAGAAATTATGATCGGGAAAGTTTTAGTGAAACCAGACAGCGATAATAGAGTACCAATTAGGACTCTAAATCTCTCGGATAAGACGAAAACCATCAAGAAAGGGACAATAATCGGAAAATGCGAAGAAATATCTGCGATTGTGAAGTGCGAGCAAAAAAATCCGATTAATACGACTAACTCGCAAGGGCAGAAAGAGGTTGTAGAACAACTCATGGAGAAGTGGACCGAAGATCTTACTAAGGAACAGAAAAATTTGGCAAAACAATTGCTCGAGCGGTACATGCCAATATTCTGCAGTACGCCGGACAATAATGGGAGAACTACAATGGTAAAACTTCGAATAGATACAGGAGCAGAAATGCCGATTCGCCAACCACCCAGGAGATTACCATTGGCAAAGCAAGGAGAAGTGGATCGAATGGTAAAAGATATGCAAGCAGCAGGGGTAATCGAAACATCAAGCAGTCCATGGAGTTCACCAGTGGTGTTAGTCGAGAAAAAGGATGGTAGCATGAGATTCTGCGTGGATTACCGAAAATTAAATGCTGTGACGAAAAAGGATAGTTACCCATTGCCAAGGATCGATGACACGTTAGACACATTATCGGGTGCTCGAATATTTTCAACATTAGATCTGCAAAGCGGCTATTGGCAAGTGGAAGTCCAGGAAGAAGATCGCGAGAAAACGGCATTCAGTGTGGGTAACGGATTATGGCAATTTAACGTTATGCCATTCGGATTATGTAACGCTCCTGCGACTTTTGAACGGCTAATGGAGCGCGTGCTAAAGGGATTACATTGGAAGACGTGCCTCGTATATTTGGACGACATCATCGTTATGGGCAAGGATTTCGACGAGCATTTAAGGAATTTGGCAGAGGTTTTGGATCGGATACAAGCCGCCGGATTGAAGCTAAGCCCAAAGAAATGCAAACTATTTAGAACGGAAGTAAAATATTTGGGTCATAAGGTAACAACCAATGGAATCCATACCGATGAAGACAAGATCGCAGCAGTGAAGGAATGGCCACGACCTAAAAACTTACATGAATTACGGAGCTTCCTTGGATTGTGTACCTATTATAGACGATTCGTGCCAGGATTCGCCAATATTGCAAAGAGTTTACACGAGTTAACCAGGAAGAACAAGGCATTCGAATGGAAGGATGATCAAGAAGAGGCATTCGTGGAACTAAGACGACGATTATGCGAAGCACCAATCCTCGCATACCCTATACCCAACGTTAAATTCATTTTGGACACCGATGCAAGTAATGATGGTATAGGAGGAGTATTATCACAGGCAACAAATGGTGAGGAGCGAGTTATTGCATATTACTCCAAGATGTTATCAAAACCGGAACGGAATTATTGTGTAACACGGAAAGAGTTGTTGGCTATAGTGGAATGTGTTAAGCACTTCCATAAGTACCTCTATGGCCAAAAATTTCTTCTACGGACGGATCATGGAGCTTTGCGCTGGTTGTTACAATTCAAAAATCCAGAGGGACAAGTAGCACGTTGGATCGAACGTTTGCAAAGCTACGATTTCGAAATTGAACATCGGAAGGGAAGCGCACATGGAAATGCCGACGCATTATCAAGAAGGCCATGTCCCGTGGAATGCAAGCATTGTGGGCGTGTGGAGGGTAAGGAAAACATCATCGATATTCGGCTTATGCAAGTGCTACCTGATGAGGAATGGACTGATGAAATGATCAAGAAGGAGCAACTACGGGATGCTGACCTGTCATTCATCATGGAACATAAGGAAAAGGAACACCGTCCCACATGGAGTGAGATAGCTGACAAAACTCCCATTGTAAAAGCATATTGGGCTCAATGGGATAGCCTCCACATAGAAATGGATGTCTAAAACGAAAGTGGGAAAGCACGGATGGTAAAGTAAAACAATTGTTGGTAGTGGTGCCAAAAGATAGGTTAGCGGAAATCCTCAAGGAGTATCATGGAGGAGCAAGTCGAGGTCACCTAGGGATTAATAAAACATTAGCCAAAATTCGCCAACGTTTCTACTGGTCCGGATGTAGACAGTCAGTAGTAGAATGGTGTCGAAGATGTGACCAATGTGCGGCAGTAAAGGGACCAGCACGAAAAAGCCGCGGAACCATGAAACAATATAATGTCGGGGCACCATTTGAGAGAATTGCAATGGATGTGGCGGGCCATTTCCGACCACCGAGAGCGGAAATAAATATGTGCTAGTAATAATAGATTATTTTAGCAAATGGCCAGAGGTGTACCCCATACCCAATCAGGAGACAACAACAATAGCTGATGCCGTGGTTAACAATTGGATTAGCAGATTTGGTGTACCTATGGAAATTCACACGGATCAAGGAAGGAATTTCGAATCGGTGGTATTTCAGGAGATATGTCAGATGCTTGGAATCAATAAAACAAGGACGACGCCTTTACACCCACAATCGGACGGTATGGTGGAAAGATTCAATGGTACATTGGAGGAATATCTAGCAAAAGTTGTGGAAAGGAACCAACGCAACTGGGATCGACATATACCAATGTTCCTGATGGCCTACCGATCAGCGGTACATGACACAACAGGAGTGACACCAGCTAAAACCATATTTGGGAACAATCTGCGATTACCAGGAGATTTAAAATTTGGGGCTGTTCCATCAGCAGCTCTATGCGGACAGGATTACGTCGACCGAATGAAAGAGGAACTTAATGAAATACATCAATTTGTACGGGAGAAAATTCGAATATCAAGTGATCGAATGAAAGCTCGATATGACATACGAGCAAATAATCAAGGCTTCGAGGAAGGGCAATTGGTATGGCTTCACAACCCGCAACGGCACAAAGGATTATCACCGAAGTTGCAGCCCACATGGGAAGGACCTTACACTGTCATTAAAAAGTTGAACGACGTGGTTTATCGTATACAGAAAGGACGGAAAGGTAAACCAAAGGTGGTGCATTTAGAGCGCTTGGCGCTCTACAGAGGAGGTGATCTGGATCCTGTTCGGGACGAACAGGCTTAGGTGGGGGGTAGTGTTACGGTGACACCTAGAATAGAATAGAATAAGTTAATTTCATTAATTGCTCAATTACATTGATAATTTATAAACAACATTTAGGCGTCATTTCTATACTAACATATTTGCTGCGCTTATAAATAATAATAAATTAATAACTTTATTAATTTATTTTTATTTATAAGCTTCTTAAAAATTAATATTTAGTATTGGTTCAGACTGGTTGAAAAGAAAATGAAAAGTTATAATAATATAAAAAAATTTGACACAAACGACAAAACATTTTTTTATTTGGGAAAACGAGATAGAAGATATTGAGCTCTTTTTCTAAACGCATCAATATACGACGTGACATAATTCGTCCGATTCATTCTGAATTAAGCTACGACAATTTCTTATTATTACACTTTTTATCACCAAATGTGATAAGACACCACAAAATGACCGTCCTGGATAGGAACCAAGCACAAAACTTATCTATAAAAAAATCGACATAATTTCTAACAGTCTGCTAGAAAAACATATGAACATTATAAAAATACTCACCATAAAGATATTGCGAAAATTAATTATTATTAATTTTATTAAATTCATTTCTAAATTACCAATTTTTTTTTATTTATATGTGAGAAAAATTTATTTTATTGAGACCTAATCAACGTCCCGCTAAAAAAAAATTCTTTATATAGGCAAGTATTGCATTGAGGTACTATAGGTAGCTACTATCAATCTTGCATCAAGCTGTGAGCCACTGTATTTGCGGTCTTACTTTGAGAAATTTACAACAACAATCCCATATAAGTAATTCCAATTTGGAATTATTTTAAACCAACTTTTCTGGTATAGAATTATTCTATTCTACCTGTAGTTTTAATGTTCACCACCAGGGCAGTTTTATCGAATACTTTTATTTTTTAATGTTGGCTATAAAAATATAAAAGTGATGTTATTTTGACATCGAATTTTATTAGCAAGACGAAAAATTAGTTATGATTTGTAATAATATTCAATAATGTTCTAGCACATTACTATTTAATTGAATATATTTAGTTGCGTTTTTACGTTATTTTCAAATTCAAAATGTAATTGTTACCAACTAATAAAAAAATAAATTAAAAAATATCTTAGGTTGTTACTTTGAGCACAAATTAATTCTAGTTTAAAACAATACACACAAATATTAAATTGAGCACTTGATCAACTTAATATTTGTGTGTATTGTTTTAAACTTGCGTGTATTGTCTTGAATTTTTGCGGAAACTCCAGTTAGTGTGCTAAATAATAAACAAAATAAAGATGATTGATTTTGAAAAGCAAATAAAAAATTACAGCTTTAAGTTTCTAAAATATTGGTTTGTGACTCATTTATGATGGCTATTTGTTTTAACAGATGGTCATGTGTGAGTTATACAAAAATTCACCAAACTATTATTTGAGGTTTTTTATTGCTTATTTCGTGTATTTTATTTAATAGTTGCCCTTTTACTGACAAATTTTGAACTTGACACAGAATTTTGTTGATTTATAAATAACTTTGTTGCTTTTATAGATCATGGAATCGCTTAACCCTCATATAGCGTATGAATACTGGCATGGGCGGCGAAATATTAATAAGAAGCATCCCTCTAAATAAATTTTCGAGGCCTCACCAAAGCGAATCGAAAACGAAACGCACGTAAATCGTATTTTTTTTTATATGACACCAACACTACCACGTTCATATATAAGTTGTTTTTTGTTATATATGGATATAATTTTTATATTATTTTACTTATGTAGCCATTTTGCTTTTTAAAAAATAAAAATAATTCGTATTTAATAACAATAATAAGTGCAGTGATGAAAATAGTGAATATTAATTATTATTTAGTAATTCATAACAATAATAATATTAAAAGACGTAAAGTAAGTATTGTACATAGTATCAATTATTAAATATATAATAGATTGTAGTGCATTATAAGTCATTGTAAGTATATTCGAAGTAACTACGTGATAAAAAGTAGTTCGGTAGTGATACGTTTTCATATCAACTGCATTTCGTTTCTGATTCCAAAACGTTTCGTAAATGAATAGAATATGAAGAGAAATGCGAACTACTAATACATACAAATCAGTTCACTTTCATTTTAATTTTCATACGCCAAACGAAATACTAACGAATCGCTTTTGACTCGCTAAGACGATGCGTTTGCGAAGTGTTTCATATATAAATTTCCTCACTTGCGATTCGTTTTCGACTCGCAAAGTTTAGAGGGATAGGCAAGAGTCGAATCCATATCGAATGAAGGAAGACGAATTTAGGGGGTATTTTCGGTTCCCTATAGCTCTCGCAGTAAAGTTAATAGATGAATTACAAACTATACAAAACGCCGAAAAACAAACATCAAGTGGGGATAGACAAACATCACAAACAAACATCAAGGACAAACATCAAGTGGAGATATATAAAATTTCCACAAGGAGATGATGAAAGGACTCGAATAGCACAAGAGTGATGTCATACTAAATTCCGTACTATGTATAAAATATCAAAGACACAAAAATATTGATTTCGGGCAAAAACAAATTTCTTTCTCTTTCATTCGCGAAGTTTTTATTTTTATTTTTTTGTTTATTGTTTTGTATCTTCACTCTTCAGTTTAATAATAGCACTTGAGAAGATAACGCGACATTACCTGTGCTTGCCGCCATTTTTATTTTTTATTATGTTAACTTGTGTTTTACGGTGTATTATGTTAATATTTACTTCATACCTTGTATATAATAATTCAATTACGTATTTTTGTTGTGCTTGTGACCAATAAATTTGGCTGTAAAAACAGGTAATCAAATAATTTTAAAATGGCGTTTTCTTGAAATGATGGAAATTTTCCATTTTTATTTTTCAAGGTTGTACTTGTTGGGATGTACAATTGGATGCGCGTAAAAGTACACCATAGCATAGCAACTGAGTTAAAAACACATCATTATCGTTCCGGTACAGTAGCTTTACGTGAAATGACATGAAATTCGTCGTGAAGTGAAGCATTTAGTTGGTTTAATTGAAGATACAAATGTATGCGCGATTCATGCGAAACGTGTTACAATTATGCCAAAGAATATTCAATTAGTAAGACGTATGGTGAACGTGCTTAAAATTTAATTGTGTATATTTGTGAATAAAAAATTAATATTTATTTTATAATAAATACAAAATTTTGTTTTATTTCGAATAAGAATCATTATTTATTCAAATTAGAAAATTAACATGTGCCTTTTGTTTCTGTGATTTTTTCTCTTTTTAGTTGGGATTCACACCGACACCGGAATTTTTGTGACACTTTTCTTTTGCGAGTAGTACGGTTTTCCGTGTACTGAACGTGGTTCTTTCCATAGAAACAGTGAGGTATTACCCAATATGCAATGCCGACGGAATTCCGTTTATATTCGCGTTCAAAAACCACACTCTTTCTATGGAAAGAACCATGTAATGCACACGGAAAACCGTACTACTCGCCAAAGAAGTGTCACAAAAATTCCAGTGTGGGTGTGAATCCCGACTAAAAAGAGAAAAAATAAATTGGAAAGAAGGTGGAATTTCGTCGGAAACTCGGGATTTTTCCATATACTTTTCTATACTGATTCCCAATACGTTTCTGCGCGAAAACGAGAAGATTTGGTTAGTATTTTTTACATAAAACTTGAATTCGAAATAAAAGATTTTATTATCATTTGTTTTTGTGAAGGTAATTATTATATTTTATTTAATTAAACATACATTGAAAATTTATTTATATATTTAAATTTCATAAATTATGTTTTGTATTGCATGCGCCACGTGCTACCCGATTATTAATCTTCAGCATATTGAGATCTTGAAAAAAATGCATTGAAAATTTACAACGTAAATGTATTTCGTGACGACGCCATTTTGAGACAGATCTCATTTACCTTTTTGGTCCAAATTTGTACATCGCGATCACTAAACAAGTTAATAATTATTATTATACACTTACAATTAAAATTATTTACTTTAACAAATAGAAAAACATTATAATGATACACAAAACTTTAAAGAAAAAAAACTAATTATGTAGTACAACCGTGCACGTCGACTTGTAAGAAGAAACTGAAAATAAAAGATACAATCGAAACTTATAAAACGAAAAATAATATTACCGCGAAACAGAAAGAGAAAGACAATTATTTTTCTCCAAAATCGATATTTTTGTGTCTTTGATATTTTGTAGTACGGAATTTAGAATGGAATTAAAACAGTTTTTTCCACACAGCGGAAAAATTGCATACTGGGTAGAACGCGAATGTAAATGAAATTCCGTCGGCATTGCATATACCGCGGTTCCACATTTTAATTCTTTCAGCGTGATTCTTTCATTTCTTTCCCCTTCACCGACAAACTAATTTTTTGTCGGGGAAATTGTTGATTCTTTTTTCGTCAATTTTTTTTTTTTGATTCACTGATTTCTTCGCACTATAACGTAATAAATATTTCACGGACATCTTGTTTATTAGTCGTTTTTGGGTTAATTTTAGTTTAATGTTTGCTTCGAGTGCAAAAAATATATTTTTTCAACCAAGGAAGCAATTTTCGCAGCAAATTATAAATATTTTTTACTTTACGAATAAATCAAAAAACCTTAAGTTTACGCACATACATAAAAAAGAAAGGCTATAGTAAAAAAAAGGGTGTACCAAGAAAATCGTTCGGATTGTTTTGTTTGCTTATAATAAAAAATAGAAATAAAAATGATTAATTTAAAATATAATTTATATTTAATTTAATATATAATTTAAAATAAAATATATTAATTAAATATTACAGTTTTAAATGATATATTTTTATTTTTAATATGTATAAGCAAACAAAACAATCCGAACGAATTTTTTGGTACCCCCTACAAATGCGCAAAGAAATTAAATATGGACGTCGATTGATTTTTTGAAAAAATCAAGAATTAAAGTGTGGCGAGACCCAATATATGGAACTACCCAAGTATAACAAGATTCGACTTTTTTGTCATATTTCGAAGTAAAAACTTATATTTAGTTTCGACTTTGACATAAGTTTTGCTTTCGACTTAGAATAAGATCCTGTATGAAAAGTGTCGCGATTATTCGAAACTGGACGAAACTCAATAAATAGAATTGTATACATGTATGTGTGAACTGAAGACAAAAAACAATATGGCGGGAACGTTCTTGTGCAACGACAAATATAAAAGGCTATATGTAATTGAAAATACATTTTAGAGGAAAAAGATGGCGTCCAAATGTAAAGCAAAACAAAAAATTTAGGTTTAGATCAATGAATATTTTATTGTATAAAAAAAATATATGCATATATACACATCTAAATTATATTATAATTAATTTTTTAATTATTTTTTATTATTAAACATTGATTTGATGATATTATTCCTTGATTGTAATATTAAAAGTTTAAATATTTTCCATATAGCTCATATCAAGTTTATTATTTCGCATTTGTTTTTCACTTAATAATTTAAAACTGACCTATAAATTAATTAATTTATACAAAAAAATTTGAATAGATATAAAAATAAATTTTGGTGTAAGTTTATTTAAATTAACGCACATCTTTAAATTTTTTTAAGAAAAACACTTTTATAAAATTAACAAACTCATGTCGTGAACATGTAAAATAAATACGATACGTAGATCTATTTTGTTTCATCTTGTTATACTTGGGACAGTATACATATACGCACCAATCCTAAAGTATTGATTCTTCGACTTTTTTCTAATATTTCGAAGGCAAATACGATAGCTCAATTTTGAGTTTCGTCTTGTTATACTTGGGTACTTGGGTAAGTATAACAAGACGAAACTCAAAATTGAGCTATCGTATTTGCCTTCGAAATATTAGAAAAAAGTCGAAGAATCAATACTTTAGTATTGGTGCGTATATGTATACTGTCCCAAGTATAACAAGAAGAAACAAAATAGAGCTACGTATCGTATTTATTTTACATGGTCACGACATGAGTTTGGTAATTTTATAAAAGTGATTTTTAAAAAAATTTAAAGATGTGCGTTAATTGTTAATTTAAATAAAATTACACCAAAATATATTTTTATATCTATATCTATTCAAATTTTTTTGTATAAATTAATTAATTTCTAGTTCAGTTTTAAATTATTAAGTGGAAAATAAATGATAAATAATAAACTTGATATGATGAGCTACTCGTATATGGAAAATTTAAACTTTTAATATTACAATCAAGGAATAATATCAAATCATTGTTTAATAATAAAAAACCGTACAAGTGGTGCAGTGGTTAAAGCTTCGGTACTTGGACCGGGAGGTAATGGGTTCGAATCCCATCAGAGGCTAGATGCAAATTGAATTTTCATCATCAATTACAATCGGTGATGTTAATAAACACAACTAAGACCCTCTGATGGAGTGCAGAATTCAGCGCCGACCCACCGTCCATGTCAATGTACAGGTTGACATGGAGCTTGCAATGTGCAGGTACACTGTAGTTGTGTGAGTAAGTGAATAGGTGAATGGGTTAATGATTTGGCGTGAATGCGTGGTATCACAATGGGCCAAACAAATGGCCTTAAGTGTCAACCTCTGAAACCTGAAAAAAAAATCTGAACCTTAATAATAAAAAAAAATAAAAAAATATATATATATATATATTATATATGGGGAATTCTTTTTCAAACCGGCCACCCCCTCTGCCCATTTCAATTTTGGAGGAAAAAAAAATTTGAGCACACGAAAAAATTCGGCAAGAAGTCTAGTTTTTGATACCGTTAGGTGTTTTAAAAAGAAAACAAATTCTAACCTCAAAAAAACTGTTTAAAGTGGGGTATCTCGAAATAAAAAGCCATTTTTTAGACAAAAATGTTCGAAAAAATTATAATTCCTCACTAATTTTGACCAAATTACTCACTAAAAGTATTTTTGGGATCGCTGAACAAGAATCCGATATCAGTTTCTACATTTTCCGACATCATTTCGGGAAATGATTATGAGAAAATATTTGTCCACCATTTTGGAAACGCAATCTGGAATTTGAAATTAAGGTCCGCCCTCTTGCATCTGCCATTTTGAATTTAGATTCTGATACCAGATTCTTGTTTAGCGATCCCCAAAATACTTTAAGTGAGTAATTTGGTCAAAATTATTGAGAAATTATAATTTTTTCGAAAAATTTTGTCCAAAAAATGGCTTTTTATTTCGAGATACCCCACTTTAAACAGTTTTTTTGAGGTTAGAATTTGTTTTCTTTTTAAAACACCTAACGGTATCAAAAACTAGACTTCTTGTCGAATTTTTTCGTGTGCTCAAATTTTTTTTTCCTCCAAAATTGAAATGGGCAGAGGGGGTGGCCGGTTTGAAAAAGAATTCCCCATATATATATATATATATATATATATATATATATATATATATATATATATATATATATATATATATATATATATATATATATATATATATATATATATATATATATATATGTATATATATTTTTTTATACAATAAAATATTCATGGTTCTAAACCTAAATTTTTTGTTTTGCTTTACATTTGGACGCCATCTTTTCATATGTATTTTCAATTATAGCCTTTTACATATGCCGTTGCACAACATTGTTCTCGCCATATTGTTTTTTGTCTTCAGTTCACACATACATGTATACAATTCTATTTATTGAGTTTCGTCCAGTTTCGAATAATCGCGACACTTTTCATACAGGATCTTATTCTAAGTCGAAAGCAAAATTATGTCAAAGTCGAAAAATATAACAGAGCATCCCCAATACAAAATAATTTTTCCTTTAACTTTTTCCTTATGAAGAGCATACCCAATGAATAGGGAAAAGTCAAAGTAAAGCTAACTTCATTTTACAAAATTATTTTTTGTTTACCTGTTATTTTATATTATTATATTATATATTATTTATTACTTTTTCACAGGACACAAAATACAACACTAATTGTTAAAAGACAAATATGCATTGAAGATTTTTTAATTTGTGACAAGCAGAAAAACAACAACAACAACAACCAATTTTGCAAATGCGGTTTACTTCATTGTATTTCTCATAAGGAAAAAGTTAAAAGTTGATAACATTTTTCATAAGGAAATCACCAACCTAACAAAAATAAAATTTCTTTTCTCAAAATTTTTTTCATACTTTTCTGTAAGGAAAAAGTTAAAGGAATTTCATTGGGGATGCTATGTAACACTGCATCCCCAATGCAAAATAGTTTTTCCTTTAACTTTTTCCTTATGAAGAGCATACCCAATGAATAGGGAAAAGTCAAAGTAAAGCTAACTTCATTTTACAAAATTATTTTTTGTTTACCTGTTATTTTATATTATTATATTATATATTATTTATTACTTTTTCACAGGACACAAAATACAACACTAATTGTTAAAATACAAATATGCATTGAATATTTTTTAATTTGTGACAAGCAGAAAAACAACAACAACAACCAATTTTGCAAATGTGGTTTACTTCATTGTATTTCTCATAAGGAAAAACCCAAGTATCACTACTTCCAACTTATTTCGATTTTTGTGGAACAATTGTTGGAACTAAGTTCCACGAGCAAGTTCCATTTTATTACAAGTTTTACTATGAACTGTGGAACAAAAACCCGTAACTCAAAGAACTGGATATTGGGCGAGTTCCATGTCTTCCATGAAATATCTCAAAAATGTAACGAAAGTTGGAACTGTCAAAATGAGTTCCATTTTGTTATACCCCAAGTATCACTACTTCCAACTTATTTCGATTTTTGTGGAACAATTGTTGGAACTAAGTTCCACGATCAAGTTCCATTTTATTACAAGTTTTATATGAACTGTGGAACAAAAACCCGTAACTCAAAGAACTGGATATTGGGCGAGTTCCATGTCTTCCATGAAATATCTCAAAAATGTAACGAAAGTTGGAACTGTCAAAATGAGTTCCATTTTGTTATACTTGGGACTTGGGAAGTTAAAAATTTGATAACATTTTTCATAAGGAAATCACCAACCTAACAAAAAAAAAAAAAAATTTTCTCAAAATTTTTTTCATACTTTTCTGTAAGACGAGAAAGGAATTTCATTGGGGATGCAGGGTAAGTTTTTACTTCGAAAAATGACGAAAAAGTCGAATTTTGTTTTTACTTTGGTATATATTTGCTTTGCGTCACGGTCTTCAGCATAGTGGAGCCATTTTTTTATTATATTTATGATCTCATAGATACGCACCGACGAAAAACACTGTGTTGTTATTTCTAGAATATTAATATAAAATTTAGATAGAGAAATTAGATAGAGAAATTTAGATAGAGAATCATCATATTAACCTTTGATTAGATTCATTATACTGATAAAAATAAATTAAATGATAGATTAAATGATTTAACCGAAATATTATTATTCTGGCCAAACCAAGAAAAAGTTATTGCTGCGGAATCAGTTATCACTGTCTTCAAACAAGCCCGTACAAATTTATTAGGGTTGGGCTCATTTATTTTGTCAAACGTTGTAATCTATAATTGAAAATCAAAAGATTTTTGTTAATATTAAACAATAACCATTATGTTATAAAAATCTTCAATTGCAATATTTTATGAATGGTACAATGACTTGTAACGCACTAAATCTCTTTTATCACTTGTAATGCATTATTATGTATTTTATTACTTTTAAATTATTATCGTTATGAATTACTATATAATATGTAATTAACATTCACGATTTTTAGCTTCGCACTAGTATATTCTGTGACCGTACAAAGCAAAATGACTACACACGTAATAGAATATAAAAATTATATATACATATAGCGAAAAATCAACTTAGGCCGTTAGTGAATGTGTTAAAAATATTTAGTTAAAAATTTGTTAAAATAAAATTTTTGTGACGTAATATTTTTAAACAAAAAAGTTAAATTTGCTGTGTGAATGTATTAAAATTTTGACGCATAAAAATGAATCGCTTGTCCAAGAAATATACTGATAAAAATATTATAAAAAATATAAAAATAATGAGGCTGTTGTTCGGAAATACGGGAGGAAATTGAGAGAAGTAACTATATATGTATTTATATATTCGGGATGATTATAATTTTTGTTATTTAATATAATTGTTTTAAATTTTATCCTTTAGAATACTGTAAATTACGGAATATTTCAGATAACGTAACAGAGATTATAAATGGAAATTCAGTAATTATTAATTCAGTAATGTAAGTGTCCAATCAATAAGCATGATGAATACCTCAATTATAAAAGCTTTTACTCCATCCAGTGCCAAGCCGTAGTAAATAGCAACCATTTATTTAACGACGTGTTCATCGGATTTCCAGGATCAGTACATGATACAAGCCACAAGGGTTTTCAAAAACAGCCCTTTGTATCCCTGAAAATTACATCAAAGCCACATTTGCTGCTTGTGTGCTACATAACATTTGTAGGAGATATCATTCCATCACCCGAAATAGACAATTCGAACTTTGAATCTGATGAAACAAACATTTCGTATTTGAGAGACTCTTCCGGAGCAATTGCTTTTCGTAACACTCTTTTGGATCAATTATAATAAATAAAGTATAATAATTTCAAAAATAAAAACAATCCATTTATTTCATCCTTATTTCAAGTATTTTATTGTTGTTACGGTTACTATCAAAAAAGTGGGGTTATGTTTTTTTAACATCCTGTCAAAATTTATAGACGGTCTAGAGTTCGTAAAAAAATTTTGTGGTGAATAAAAAATATTTTTTTATTTTCCTATCAAAATTTTAATTTATAACAGGGTTTTTAATACATTCACAAACAGCCTTATATATGAATGGGGTAGTGTTGGTGTCATATAAAAAAACGATTATTTGCTTTTCGTTTCGATTCGTTTTGCTCGAAAATTTATTTAGAGGGCTCTAGCTAATCGCGAATTCGAGATTAGGTAGTTATTTTTTTCAGTCTGTCAGCACACGATTTTGGCAAAACAGGATTACTGCGTTTATGGAACAAGATTACCACAAACGAGTTGTAGGAATAAGATAAATGTGAAATATAAGAAAAAATCAGTAGGATTGTATGAGGCTGGAGAA